>JASVEL010008500.1:0-126799 GCA_032618575.1 Nicotiana noctiflora
TAACTTTGAGTTCTAAATTAATAAATACTTTCTTATGTGTTGCATAAGGTTCTTCTTCTTGAGGATGGCACCAAGACACTTTTCCGCAAAAACGCCTTAATTTCTCTTTTCTTTTAACTTTTTTAGATCATTCCTTTTGATGTATCAAGATCTCTCTCACATATAGATAGATTATTTTTCTTCCGTGTGTTGTTCTTTTGAAAATAACTTCCAGAAAAAATCAGAGGTCTGTTTTTGTATCTGCTATTTGAATTTATGTTAGGTCTATTTCCACTTACCAAAAGGATAGTTTATGCTAGGTCTATTTGTTGCAATGGCTATCATTTGGTTTTGATAGACTTTATCTTTAATTGAGGGAAAACCACTTGTAACAGATATGGGAACAACGATTAAATGATTAATGTCTTCTTTTAAGTAAAGAAACTCATGCACTTCTTTGATGGCTTGATGCATTGCGACGAGAGATCAAAACAAAGAATAAAATGCTTTTGTAACACTCAGGGTCTCCAGAAAGTGATCAATACTGTGCATAGTTTGTCTAGACTGCAAATCAAATAAATAGAACCGAAGAGTTGATGCAGTGAGAAAGCTGCATGTATTTTACTAATTTGCACCTTAACTGCAACTATCTTCATTCAATTCTTTTGTGGTTTCTATCTCAGAGCCAGCTTAGAAACTTGATACTGTCCTCTTCAATTACGTTGTCAGTTCTTTCATCTTTACTGTTATTTAATGCACTTTCATTTGTCTTTTTATTTTTTTATTATTTTTATTCTAATGATGTCGTAATGTTTTTAGGGGAAAGATGGGAGCTTCTCTTCATAGTCCATCTGTACTGTTATTTAATGCACTTCCATTGTTATTTTATTCTTTTATTATTATTATTATTCTGTGATGTCGTATGTTTTCATGGGAAAGATGGGAGCTTCTCTTCATAGATCATTGAGACACAGAGGCATAGGAGGAAAACCTCCATACTTAATGGTTATTTTTAACTCCAATACACAGTTTGTTTAACCGTATTCAAAAGACTACTATTAATTGGATTGCAAATACACCGAATTAGATATCTATTTAAGGTGTGTTGTTAAGTTCTTAAATATCCGGGCCAGTAACAGGTCCAGCTTGAACATAGAGACCGGTAGTTACGCATTGTAATGAACTCATGCTTATTTTGGTCTTGTCATTTCCCTGCAACTTGGCTCTATGAAGTATCATGTATATTGTCTCTTAAATATTATGAACATAAATGGACTTAGTAACACAAGATAATCTCAATTTTTGAGAAATCTTGAATCTTCAATGACATACTCATTTCTACCATTTCATAGTGTCTTCAAATTATTTGTTCTCCAAGATTGTCTTTCCCTTGATCAATAAGATGGGCATACAAATCTTTTTGCATCCATTTTGGCAAAAAATCACGAAATGACAATTGTTGCCTATAGTTTGTACTTATTACAATGAAGAGCAGCCTCTACGTAAAGTTCTTGTTGTGATTCAGAGTCATCTGATAACGAGACATCAAGACATACCTTTATCCCACTTCAACTTGATATTTGTTTACTTTGCAATTCTTTTCCTTGTAAGGCTCTATATTCGGAACAGTTGTGAGTTATTCTTTTGGCATTTATATACCTTCAACCTGTAGATTTGAAGGTTTAGCCCCATGTACACACTACTCTTTGCATATTTTTGTTGATAGTTGATAATCCATCGGACGCAGAAGCTGAAATTCATAGTCAGCTATTGATAATAGGAAAGACCTATTTTTATACTATTTTATACGGAAAAAACCAAGCAACAAGAGCATTACAAGTATTAAAATGGAAAACATAATTGTTTCTCTAGATATATCTTTGAAATCTTACCAACTTGTCCTTAAATAACTTTCTATCTTCCTTTTTTATTCCCTTTTCTTCAAATGCTCTTTATCTCTTAATAACAACTTGGACAAATTTTACCTTACGTAATTTGATTTTTAATAACAGCCAGGAATCCAACTACATTTTTTTTTCTGTATCTATCTGTGTCTCCATCCTCTTGGCTGACTTTTGCTTATAGGTTATCTGACATGGCGATTATTTTTACAGCCTTTCTTTGGTATGTTTGGTTATGGAGGACCTATTGCATCTATGCATTTGGGAAGGTATGTCTTGCTAAAGTTTATAATGGCTTCATTGTGGACAAAATAAAGGACTTATTTTCATCTTGATGCCTTTTTGTAGACGAGCCTCAGTTTCTTCAAAGACAAAGGAGTCTAAGAAGGTATTTGTGTTACATCTTGAGAGAGGAGCTCTTATTAGCTGTTCTTCTGCTCAACACACTTGGAGGATGCTCATCATTGTTTAATTTTGTTATCTTCTTATCATTTTGGCTCTCATCTTTGTATGCAGTTCTTTCTCTTTATTTTATCCTCCTAAGTTTTATATCTTTTTTCTTTCATTTAGACCGATGGAAGTGTTAGAGACCCCTTGGAAGATGAGACTCGAGAATCAACTGATGGTAGCTTCACTAAAGTAAAATATTCTTCCAGACTCTTTCCGACTCTTTTATTATTAGAGTTCTTTAGTATCATCATCATTCGGAATAGAATTTAGCATGATATGAGTGATATTCTAATTGATCCTTTCAGTCCAATCTTTGTGGTTCTTCATAGTGTTATGATTTGTTGTATCCTCCATGTATTGAAACCTTTTTCAATGTCTCTGAAAATAATTCCATTACTAAATTGTTTTGAAATGGATTATATTGTGGTGTTTACCAAATTATATTTATGAAGAACAAATGTCTGTAATTGTTTAGGTTTGGATTTAGGTTGCTCATAGCATTTTGATGCTTTAAATGCTTTGTTGTTTTGGTATATGTGAACACTCTAGACATCAATGATTTCGATTTAATTGTGGCAATGAAAGGTTCCATGAAATAAGCCTCAAACATGTTATGCAATTGTTGGTGAAAGTATATAATCAGCTTTTGAAAACCATTGTTCCTTAACTTTTGACAGGTTGTTCCTTACCTTATTGACAGGTTGAAATTTTTGATCCAAAGATGAGAAGCAAAAACATACATCAGTTACAATACAAACTGAAGGATATATACTTCCCTTATATTCAGGTTAGTGGTTTATAGAGTTTATTTGATAAGTTGGTTTTAGAGGTTTATGTAGTAGCTTTTTCTCATCATTGTTTCCTGTTCATTACTTTCAAATTTGATTAATAGCATTGTTATATATGGCAACTAGAAACTTTGTTACTCTGATTGAGGCTGAAGATAATGTGCACATGGGAGTGTTATTGTGATTTTGAATTACTGCTTGTTGCTTTAAGCATCCTTTTTCGTTTCTTTTGCTTAATGCATATTCCAATTGTATGCCAGCTTTTGTAGTATACCTTTGAACTGGCCTTGCTGATTTTACAATTTACACGCATCACACTTCTTCCTTTCTGTGATTTGCATTTTGCTCAGTGTATGTTACATATAATAAGTTCCTACTGTAGTATATAAACTTCTGCTGGTGTGGAATTTTGTGACTTGTTCAAACTTTTATAGCTCCTCAACTTCCTTGGGATTGAGGTGTAGTTGCTGTGTTGTTGTTGCTCGAACTTCTAAAGCTCTTCCCCAAAATTTTATGTCCTATAGTCATTGTGATAACTAGGTTTTAGGTTGATAACTAACATTAGAGAGCTCGAAAGTAACTTAAAAGGTTTATGTGGAGCTACAACCGTTGTTGCTGAAGATGCTATCTAGTCTGGCGTGTGGTGATATGATGATACTCTCTGCCTTATAGGATTTATCCTGTGCACTCTGGCCTTCGGTATCTTATTCATTATTATTTCATTGTGCAGTGTGATGAAGTGTCAAATACAGGAAGAACCATAATGCCTATTGAGTTTCAGGTATAGTATCTATATACTAGAACTCGATGATAATTTTCCTATACCATGCACTTGATGTCTTAATAAATGGTGGAAAGATACTTTTGTACAACTTAGGTATACATTTTTATTTTTTGGTATTATTTTCAGAGAATCATGAGATACCAATTAGTATCAGATGATTGGTTACTTTTTGTTAAGAACCTCTTAAAGGTCCTTTCTCTTCATGTTTTTTTTTTGTTTTTCTATGATTCTCCACTTGGAGGAGTTCCTCTCTTTCTGGATAGGTTCTCATGCTCTTGATCTTAAAGATCACCATTTTTCTGGCAATGCTCATCTATTTGTTGTTGAGGATTCCTCTTAGCATCTTTTTGAAGGTTGCCAAATGAGTTGTAAATGATACTGTGGCATGCAGACATAAGAGGTCACAGTGAAGAACTTGAGAACCTCTTAAAGGTCCTTTCCTTCATATTTTTGTTTTTTGTTTATCTGTGATTCTCCACTTGGAGTTCCTCTCTTTCTGGATGGGTTCTCATGCTATTGATCTTAAAGATCACCATTTTTCTGGCAATACTCATCTATTTGTTGTTGAGGATTACTCTTAGCGTCTTTTTGAAGGTTGCCAAATGAGCTGTAAATGTAAATTTTATCCAATGTGGAATTTGTTCTTCACTGTGACCTCTTATGTTTGCATGCCACAATATCATTTAGTCTTTTACCTTGTGTGATCTTGCTTGTCTCGGACACTTCTGGTTACTTGTGAACTACGTTTACTTAGTTTATCCTCTTCCTTGGCACCTTATTCTCCCCATTTCAGAATTTTGAAGTCTTTGCTAACTGCTTCATTCGTATGACGTCATTCCATTTTTCCATTCCCTTAAAAGTCCTCTTTGATTATCTGTGTGGCACTTAATTCAAATTTTTAAGAAATGATTATTTGCTTTACTTTTTCGTCCTTCTTTTATCTTTTTTTCCTTTTTCCCTTTTGTTGTCTTTGTAGAGCTTCAGTGGAGAAAGCTTTCGCAGTCTTGCATGTGGTAAGTTTATTTCACATAATGGATATTATGTTTTCTTGTCCAACTTCTCTGAAAAGCTTTTTCTGGTAAGAAATTCAATTCAGCCCGTTACGTAAATTAGTTATCTAAGACTGATGAGGCGTTTTGCATTGAAGGAAGGATCTTTCTGCATGTTCTTTTTTAGCTTGGATACCATCTTTTATCTAGCGCTCATGTTTTCCACTTGATTTCTTATTTCTCTATGTTATAGGAGTTAAATAAAAGATTATTTTCCTGTTATCTTTTGGTAGATGGTGCTTTGTTTCTTTTCCTCATCTCGAGCATTTCCTATTTGTTATCTCTCAAACTGGTGACGGTAGTTCTTCTGTCTTTTAATCTTCAATTTTGTGCAGTTTCACTAACAGTTGCCCGTACCATTTGTTTCTTGATGAGTATCCTGTTCTTTTTGTCATGCAGTTAGAGAGATAAGCTTTACAGACCACAAAAAATTGGAAAACTATCATTTGAGTGAGAATTCAACTACTATGATAGTTTCTGTCACAATTCATCATTTGTTGGTTGCCTTATCACCACAAAATAAGTGGCTAATTGGTCAAAATTTTGCCTTATCACCATTTGTGTTAAAGCAAGTTCTAGTATTTTTTGGGAACTCTCAACCTGAGCACCTTTTGCCAATTATTTTCAATGCAAGTTCTAGCAGAGATCTCTTTCTTTTTCAGCAGATCATTCAGTTGATGCGATTTGCAGGTCAATGGCACTAATTTAGCAGAAATTGAAGGTGGTAGAGAGGTGGCAACCACAAACTTACAGTCCTGCAATGGTCCTGAGTTTGTATTACAACTTAGATTTCATGCAAACGATACCAATATAAATGTTGGTTCAGGTAACATATGCGTCATTTGTCACGACAAATACCTAGCAAGTCTTTTCATTAAATCATGTTATCATAGAGGATTTTATAGTCTGAGATCAAATTTCTCAGGAAAGAGATCACCCCTAGAAGCAAATGCTCGCCTGAAGTGTGTTTATCTTCCAGTGGTGCAGGTGACACTATACTATTTCTAGTTCTGTATTTTGCAATGTATCTTGGGATTGATTATGTGTGCATACAGATCATTCACCTCCTTGTATAAGAATAAAGAAAGATACTACACTTAATAACCTTTTTAAGGATGTGTGAATGCTTTTAATTGCAGGGTAAATAGGTTATTGAGGTGATATTGGAAAAGCTAGAGACGGATGGATATGGAATTACAAAAAATTTTGAAAGTTTTAGTCATGTTTCCGTCCGGAGATTGGGTCGCCTACTTCCAGATTGTCGATGGGTTAGTCGATCAGAATCATTCTTTTATTCATTTACAAACTATATGTCCGCCAATCTTGAATTCTGTCACTATCCATAATCTGCCAAAATTTACTTTCATAATGAGATTTCTCCAAACTTTGAAAGAAAGGATGTGTGGGCCTATTTATATGTTATTTTATGCTTGTGTTATTCTATATGAACTTTTTGCTTTTTGTATTTCTGCCTAATGCTTTGTTTTCTTTTCCTTATTTAAATATTCTCAAGCTTGAACAATTTCAACTAACTTTTTTTTTTGCTGGCTTGGCTTCCCTTCATGGAACCTAAGCTAAGAAAGGGTGATAAGGCTGAAGTCTTGAAGAGATGATGTGTGACGACCCGGCCCGTCGTCACGGGAATTACCACCCCGTTGTGTTGTAATTACATAATTCATGCTTTTATATAAGTGTTAGAGTCTATCGGGGGAGTTAGGAGTGAATTAAATTGGAAATGAGGCATATAGCCTTTGTGAAGGAAACTTGAATAAGAAAAGTCAACCCGGAGTTGACTATTTAGCTAGAGGGCTCGGAATCGGATTCTGATGATTCGGTTAGTTCCGGAAGGTGATTTGTGACTTAGGGGAGCGATCGGAATTGAATTTGGAGGCCCGGTGTAGAAATAGGCTTGAATTGGCTAAGGTTTAATTTTGGCGAAATCCGAACGGTAGGTGAGATTTTGATCCGGGGGTCGGAATGGAATTCCGACAGTTGCTGTAGCTCCGTTAGGTGATTTTGGATGTGCCTGCAAAATTTCAGGTCATTCGGACATCGTTTGGTCGGGTTTTTGATCGAATGTGTAATTCGGAAAGTTTTAAGAAATTTAGGCTTGAATCCGTGTGTAATTGGTGATTTTGATGTTTAGGGTGGTGTTTTTATGATTGGAACAAGTCCGTATCGTGTTTTGGAGTATGTTGGTGGTTTTCGTTGGGGTCCCGGGGAGCCTCGGGATGAATTCGGGGGTCCAAACGGACCAATTTGTGCCAAAAGGCACTGCTGTTCTGCTGCAATAATTGCAGAGAAATTTTGCTCTCCGCGATCGCGGAGATGGCCATGCGATCGCGTAAGGGAGAAATCTTGAGCTCTGCGATCGCGAAGTAAAGCCTGCGATCGCGTAAGTCTGAAGGTTGGAGCATTGCGATCGCGTGACGTTTTATGCGATCGCGTAGGGTATTTGGTCGGAAGCAGTGCGATCGCGTGTCGTGTGTCGCGATCGCGTAGGTTAATCTGGGAGCCGGCCGAGTTTGTTCACTGCGATCGCGTTAATTCGTTTGCGATCGCGTAGGGTCACTGAATTGTTCACTGCGATCGCGTCCAGGATCACGCGATCGCGTAGAGGAAAATTAGGCCGCCCAAAATTTGTGCATCGCGATCGCGTGCCAAAGGCTGCGATCGCGTAGGGTTAATTCGCCTGGCAGAGAATTTAATCACAGAACAGAGGGGCTACGGGTTTCATTCATGAAACCTCCATTTTTGAGTTCTAGAGAGAGAAACTCACGGGAATTGCTGGTAATTCATCGGAGATTCGTTGGAGGTAAGTTTTGTGGCTTAATTACATCATTTTAACATGAAATCCTTGGTTAAATCCCTGTAAATGGAAGATTTAAGGGGGTTTGAGCCCTAGGCCTAAATTTAAGAAAAACACTGATTTGAGTGGGCAAATGGAGTCCGATTTTGGAAAATTTTATATGCCTAGACTCGTATCGAGATGAGGATTCCGAATATGTAATTTTTGTAATTTTTCGACAAGTGTACCAAAAGTCGGGTTTTGACAACTTGTGGGTTTTGATATAAATTGGGTTATTTCGAATGAATTTCGTGAAATAAGCGTATATTGATGCATTTTCTTTGATTTTGAGCAGAGTTGACATCCGAGGAGATTGAATTGCGAGGCAAGCGTAAGGCGGATTGAGGCTTCTACCGGTTCGAGGTGAGTGGTAGTAGTAAACAATGCACTGAGGGTTTGAAACCCCGTACTAGCACTTTACAGTGCTATATTGAGATGAGACACGCGTTCTATGACGGGCGTGGTAACATTGTGATAGGGGGTTCGGACTTAGTCCTTCCCGGCTAATAGAATACTGTGTTGTACAACTGTTAATGAGGTTATAACTGTACCATTGGGCTAATAGCCATGTTTGGGACCGTATTTTGTATGTTTTGACGTTTCGGTTATCACCTGCTATGACTAACTACTGTTTAAGTTTAATTTATTTAATAATTGGCTGGGTAAAGAGATAATATGGTCGGGCTTGCCTAGCATTTGTGTTGGGCGCCATCACGACTAGGGTTTGGGTCGTGACAAGTTGGTATCAGAGCCTAGGTTAATAGGTCTCGCGAGTCATGAGCCGGTTGGTAGAGTCTCGTGGATCGGTACGGGGACGCTTGTACTTATCCTCGGGAGGCCGCAAACCTTTTTAGGAAAAGTTTCAATTCTTGGAATTCTTGTCGTGCGATTACTTTTGACTTGAACCGAACTTTGACATTCTATTCTCTCGCGGATGGCGAGAACTCGATCATCCGGACGTGGAGGACGACCACCACTACCACCTACTGAGGCCGTGGACGCGGTCGTGGGCGTGGCGGAGTTAGGGCGGCGAGGCGGCGCCGGCCGACCCACGGCCCCCGATTGCGAGAGGTGCCGGCGGCACCGGATCGGGCACCGGTGTGCCCATTGCTATTCGGGTCTACGGGAGACCCGGCTCGGATACTAGCGATGCACGACCGGCCTAGCACGGGCGGTTTCGGTTACTACTGCGGCGGCTGCATCGGGGATCGGGGGTGGTCATCGGACCCCCGCGATACGCACTCCCGAGCCGGCGGTGCGAGGCATACGGACACCGCGAGGCTCCTCCGGTTCAGCTCGTGGTTCCGGTTCAGCCAGCGGATCGGATTCGGGGGGACATGGTCCCGGCTATGACCAGACGATGAGCGGCGTCGTCTCGAGAGGTTCACCGGGTTATCTCCTCCGGTGTTCACCGGTGCTCCGAGCGAGGACGCCCGAGGTTTTCTGGATAAGTGGCGTCGGATGCTTCGTACGGCAGGGATATTGGAGTCCGGTGGGGTATCTTTCACTACCTTTCAGTTTCAGGGACCAACCTTTGCTTGGTGGGAGGCTTATGAGCGCCGCAGGCCAGCCGGGGCAGCACCACTATCATGGCCGGAGTTCTCCACTATGTTCTTGGAGAAATGGGTGCCTCGATCTCAGAGAGAGGAGATGCGTAGGCCGTTTGAGGGTCTCCGTCAGGGGGACATGTCAGTGTCAGAGTATGAGATCAGGTTTACAGAGTTGTCCAGATATGCACCGTGGTTAGTTCATTCCGACAGAGAGAGGATTGGGCGCTTCGTGGACGGCCTCATTTATCCCATTCGTATTCCGATGACTCGGGAGAGGGTTTTGAGTCGTACATTTGAGGATGCTGTGGATATTGCTCGCGACATAGAGACAGATCGTCGCCGGGAGCGGGATGAGAGGGAGGCCAAGAGGCCTCGAGGAGCAGCTAGTTCCAGTGGCACACAGACCAGAGGCCAGAGTCGGCAGAGCCGAGGTCGCTCTTTCAGGTCTTCGCAGTCGAGACGCTCAGATCGTCGCAGATGGTCTCTTAGACAGGATTATCAGGGTTCGCACCAGAGCCAGCCAGCTCTCAGTGCCATGCCAGCTCAGAGTTCTTCACGGGCCCCATCCGCTCAGGGTTCATCTCGGCCTAGTTCATCAGCTGACCATTCCAGCGCCAGAGGTCCTTATCAGTCTCAGTACCCAGCACCGGGGAGTTGCTACGAGTGCGGAGAGTTTGGGCATCACCGTAGGGAGTGTCCCCGTCTTGTTTCCGGATCTTATCAGCAGAGGGGGCAGCCCTCGTCATCTGGTCCTTCTACTTCAGCACCCGCCCCGCCAGCTAGGGGTGAGGGTCAGACAGCTAGGGGTCGCCCTCGAGGGGAGGCCGATCAGGCGGTCAGGCTAGATGCTATGCTTTTCAGGGCCGATCTGAGGCTGTTACTTCTGATGCTGTCATTACAGGTATTATTTCAATCTGCCACGGAGATGCCTCGGTATTGTTTGATCCCGGTTCTACTTATTCTTATGTGTCTACATATTTTGCTCCTCATTTGGGCACGACCCGAGGGAGTCTTGAGCTGCCAGTGCATGTATCTACCCGGTAGGGGATACTATTGTTGTGGACCACGTATACCGGTCCTGTTTGGTCACTATTGGAGGTCTGGAGACCCGAGTAGACCTGTTGCTTCTAAGCATGATTGATTTTGATGTTATATTGGGCATGGACTGGCTATCTCCATGTCATGCTATTCTGGACTGTCATGCTAAGACAGTCACCTTGGCTATGCCGGGCATTCAGCGGATCCAGTGGCGAGGCATGACTCAGTATGTACCTAGCAAGGTAATATCTTTCCTCGAGGCCCAACGAATGGTTGGGAAGGGATGTCTCTCTTATTTAGCATTTGTGCGGGAGGTCGAGGCCTTGACTCCCAGTATTGATTCTGTTCCCATTGTGCGAGACTTTCCTGATGTGTTTCCCTCAGACCTGCCGGGCATGCCGCCGGACGGGGATATTGATTTTGGTATCGATTTGGTGCCGGGCACTCAGCCTATTTCTATTCCTCCGTATCGTATGGCACCAGCTGAGTTGAAGGAATTGAAGGAGCAGCTCAAGGAACTCCTAGATAAGGGGTTCATTCGGCCGAGTGTGTCGCCGTGGGGTGCACCGGTCCTGTTTGTTAAGAAGAAGGACGGATCTATGAGGATGTGTATTGACTATAGGCAGCTAAACAAAGTAACAGTGAAGAATAAGTATCCTCTGCCTCGTATTGATGATTTATTTGATCAGCTCCAGGGAGCTAGGGTATTCTCGAAGATTGATCTTCGTTCGAGCTACCATCAGCTAAAGATTAGAGAGTCTGACATTATGAAGACTGCATTCCGGACCAGATATGGTCACTATGAGTTCCTTGTGATGTCTTTTGGTCTGACCAACGCCCCAGCAGCATTTATGCATCTGATGAACAGTGTATTCAGGCCGTATCTTGATTCATTTGTAATCGTATTCATTGACGACATACTTGTCTACTCTCGTAGCCAGGAGGAGCATGCTCGGCACTTGAGTGTTGTGTTGCAGAGATTGAGAGAGGAGAAGCTGTATGCCAAGTTCTCCAAATGTGAGTTCCTGGCTTGAGTCCGTGGCATTCTTAGGGCACGTGGTGTCCTGTGATGGTATTCAGGTAGATCCGAGGAAGGTCGAGGCGGTGCAGAGTTGGCCCAGACCGACCTCAGTTACTGAGATCCGTAGCTTTCTGGGATTGGCAGGGTATTATCGCCGATTCGTTCAGGGTTCTCATCTATTGCTTCACCCTTGACTAGATTGACTCAGAAGGGTGTTCCTTTCTTATGGTCCGAGGAGTGCGAGGAGAGCTTTCAAAGGCTCAAGGCAGCACTGACCACAGCACCAGTTTTGATTCTGCTGTCAGCTTCAGACCCTTATACTGTGTATTGTGATGCCTCAGGAGTGGGCATTGGTTGTGTGTTGATGCAGGAGGGTAGGGTCATTGCTTATGCCTCTCGTCGGTTGAAGCCCCACGAGAAGAACTACCCTGTTCATGATTTGGAGCTAGCAGCCATAGTTCATGCCTTGAAGATTTGGAGGCATTACCTGTATGGTGTCTCGTGTGAGGTGTTCACGGATCATCGCAGCCTTCAGCACTTATTCAGACAGAAGGACCTTAATTTGAGAGAGCGGAGGTGGTTGGAGTTGCTTAAGGACTATGATATCACTATTTTGTATCATCCGGGAAGGCCAATGTGGTGGCCGATGCCTTGAGTCGGAAGGCGGTTAGCATGGGCGGCTTAGCTTTCATCCCAGTTGGGGAGAGGCCTTTTGCTTATGATGTTCAGGCACTAGCCAATCGGCTAGTGAGATTAGATATTTCGGAGCCGAGTCGAGTGTTGGCTTGTATTGTTTCTCGATCTTCCTTATATGATCGCATCGGAGAGCGACAGTATGATGACCCACATTTGCTTGTCCTTAAGGACCGAGTGCAGCATAATGATGTTAGAGATGTGACTATCGACAGTGATGGTGTTTTGAGGATGCGGGGCCGTATATGTGTGCCCAATGTTGATGGTTTGCGGGAGTTGATACTTGAGGAGGCACACGGTTCGCGGTACTCTATTCACCCAGGTGCCGCAAAGATGTACCAAGACTTGAGATAGCACTACCGGTGGAGGAGAATGAAGATGGATATTGTTAGGCATGTAGCTAAGTGCCTCAATTACCAGCAGTTCAAGTATGAGCATCAGAGACCGGGCGATGTTCTTCAGCGTATGGTCATTCCCGAGTGGAAATGGGAGAGGATCACCATGGATTTTGTTACTGGGCTACCTCGGACAGCGAGGAAGTTTGATTCTGTATGGGTGATTGTTGATCGGCTGACTAAGTCCGCACATTTCATCCCGGTTAGTACTACTTACTCATCGGAGCGGTTGGCAGTGATCTTTATTCGGGAGATTGTCAGGTTGCATGGGGTCCCAGTGTCTATTATATCTGACAGAGGCACTCAGTTCACTTCCCAGTTTTGGAGAGCATTTCAGCGAGAGATGGGTACGAGGGTTGAGTTGAGTACAGCATTTCACCCCCAGACAGACGGGCAGTCTGAGCGTACTATTCAGATCCTGGAGGATATGTTGCGGGCATGTGTGATTGATTTTGGTGGTTCGTGGGATGAATTCTTACCACTTGCTGAGTTTGCCTACAACAACAGCTACCAGTCGAGTATTCAGATGGCCCCGTACGAGGCATTGTATGGCAGACGGTGTAGATCTCCCGTGGGATGGTTTGAGCCTGGTGAGGTTAGATTGATAGGGACTGAGTTAGTCCAGGATGCTCTGGATAGAGCAAAGTTGATCCAGGAGAGGCTTCGTACGGCACAGTCTCGTCAGAAGAGTTATGCGAACCGTAGAGTTCGAGAGTTGTCTTTCATGGTTGGTGACAGAGTATTGTTGAAGATTTCACCTATGAAGGGTGTCATGAGGTTCGGAAGGAAAGGGAAGTTGAGTCCCAGGTATATTGGTCCTTTTGAAATACTCAGGAGAGTTGGAGAGGTGGCATATGAGTTAGCTTTGCCGCCCAGCTTATCCAGCGTTCATCCAGTATTCCATGTGTCTATGCTCCGGAAGTACATTGGAGATCCGTCTCATGTATTAGATTTCAGTACCATTCCGCTTGATGGTGATCTATCCTATGATGTGGAGCCTATTGCTATTTTGGGTCGTCAGGTGAGAAAATTGAGGTCCAAGGAAATTGCATCAGGTTAAGGTTCGGTGGAGAGGTCGACCCGTGGAGGAGGCTACTTGGGAGGTTGAGCAGGAGATGCGGAGCAGATACCCTCAGCTATTTGAGACTTCGGGTATGTTTCTTGACCCGCTCGAGGACGAGCGTTTGCTTAAGAGGGGGAGAATGTGACGACCCGGCCCGTCGTCACGGGAATTACCACCCCGTTGTGTTGTAATTACATAATTCATGCTTTTATATAAGTGTTAGAGTCTATCGGGGAAGTTAGGAGTGAATTAAATTGGGAATGAGGCATATAGCCTTTGTGAAGGAAACTTGAATAAGAAATAGTCAACCCGGAGTTGACTATTTAGCTAGAGGGCTCGGAATCGGATTCTGATGATTCGGTTAGTTTCGGAAGGTGATTTGTGACTTAGGGGAGCGATCGGAATTGAATTTGGAGGCCCGTGTAGAAATAGGCTTGAATTGGCTAAGGTTGAATTTTGGCGAAATCCGAACAGTAGGTGAGATTTTGATCCGGGGGTCGGAATGGAATTCCGACAGTTGCAGTAGCTCCGTTAGGTGATTTTGGATGTGCCTGCAAAATTTCAGGTCATTCGGACATCGTTTGGTCGGGTTTTTGATCGAATGTGTAATTCGGAAAGTTTTAAGAAATTTAGGCTTGAATCCGTGTGTAATTGGTGATTTTGATGTTTAGGGTGGTGTTTTTATGATTGGAACAAGTTCGTATCGTGTTTTGGAGTATGTTGGTGGTTTTCGTTGGGGTCCCGGGGACCTCGGGATGAATTCGGGGGTCCAAACGGACTAATTTGTGCCAAAAGGCACTGCTGTTCTGCTGCAATAAATGCAGAGAATTTTTGTGCTTCGCGATCGCGAAGCTATGTATGCGATCGCGTAAGAGGAGGATTCCTGAGCTTTGCGATCGCGAAGTAAAGCCTGCGATCGCGTAAGTCTGAAGGTTGGAGCATTGCGATCGCGTAAGGGAGTTGTTCTGTCTTTTAATCTTCAATTTTGTGCAGTTTCACTAACAGTTGCCCGTACCATTTGTTTCTTGATGAGTATCCTGTTCTTTTTGTCATGCAGTTAGAGAGATAAGCTTTACAGACCACAAAAAATTGGAAAACTATCATTTGAGTGAGAATTCAACTACTATGATAGTTTCTGTCACAATTCATCATTTGTTGGTTGCCTTATCACCACAAAATAAGTGGCTAATTGGTCAAAATTTTGCCTTATCACCATTTGTGTTAAAGCAAGTTCTAGTATTTTTTGGGAACTCTCAACCTGAGCACCTTTTGCCAATTATTTTCAATGCAAGTTCTAGCAGAGATCTCTTTCTTTTTCAGCAGATCATTCAGTTGATGCGATTTGCAGGTCAATGGCACTAATTTAGCAGAAATTGAAGGTGGTAGAGAGGTGGCAACCACAAACTTACAGTCCTGCAATGGTCCTGAGTTTGTATTACAACTTAGATTTCATGCAAACGATACCAATATAAATGTTGGTTCAGGTAACATATGCGTCATTTGTCACGACAAATACCTAGCAAGTCTTTTCATTAAATCATGTTATCATAGAGGATTTTATAGTCTGAGATCAAATTTCTCAGGAAAGAGATCACCCCTAGAAGCAAATGCTCGCCTGAAGTGTGTTTATCTTCCAGTGGTGCAGGTGACACTATACTATTTCTAGTTCTGTATTTTGCAATGTATCTTGGGATTGATTATGTGTGCATACAGATCATTCACCTCCTTGTATAAGAAAAAAGAAAGATACTGCACTTAATAACCTTTTTAAGGATGTGTGAATGCTTTTAATTGCAGGGTAAATAGGTTATTGAGGTGATATTGGAAAAGCTAGAGACGGATGGATATGGAATTACAAAAAATTTTGAAAGTTTTAGTCATGTTTCCGTCCGGAGATTGGGTCGCCTACTTCCAGATTGTCGATGGGTTAGTCGATCAGAATCATTCTTTTATTCATTTACAAACTATATGTCCGCCAATCTTGAATTCTGTCACTATCCATAATCTGCCAAAATTTACTTTCATAATGAGATTTCTCCAAACTTTGAAAGAAAGGATGTGTGGGCCTATTTATATGTTATTTTATGCTTGTGTTATTCTATATGAACTTTTTGCTTTTTGTATTTCTGCCTAATGCTTTGTTTTCTTTTCCTTATTTAAATATTCTCAAGCTTGAACAATTTCAACTAACTTTTTTTTTTGCTGGCTTGGCTTCCCTTCATGGAACCTAAGCTAAGAAAGGGTGATAAGGCTGAAGTCTTGAAGAGATGATGTGTGACGACCCGGCCCGTCGTCACGGGAATTACCACCCCGTTGTGTTGTAATTACATAATTCATGCTTTTATATAAGTGTTAGAGTCTATCGGGGGAGTTAGGAGTGAATTAAATTGGAAATGAGGCATATAGCCTTTGTGAAGGAAACTTGAATAAGAAAAGTCAACCCGGAGTTGACTATTTAGCTAGAGGGCTCGGAATCGGATTCTGATGATTCGGTTAGTTCCGGAAGGTGATTTGTGACTTAGGGAGCGATCGGAATTGAATTTGGAGGCCCGGTGTAGAAATAGGCTTGAATTGGCTAAGGTTGAATTTTGGCGAAATCCGAACGGTAGGTGAGATTTTGATCCGGGGTCGGAATGGAATTCCGACAGTTGCAGTAGCTCCGTTAGGTGATTTTGGATGTGCCTGCAAAATTTCAGGTCATTCGGACATCGTTTGGTCGGGTTTTTGATCGAATGTGTAATTCGGAAAGTTTTAAGAAATTTAGGCTTGAATCCGTGTGTAATTGGTGATTTTGATGTTTAGGGTGGTGTTTTTATGATTGGAACAAGTCCGTATCGTGTTTTGGAGTATGTTGGTGGTTTTCGTTGGGGTCCCGGGGGCCTCGGGATGAATTCGGGGGTCCAAACGGACCAATTTGTGCCAAAAGGCACTGCTGTTCTGCTGCAATGATCGCAGAGAAATTTTGTCCTCTGCGATCGCGGAGATGGCCATGCGATCGCGTAAGGGAGAAATCCTGAGCTCTGCGATCGCGAAGTAAAGCCTGCGATCGCGTAAGTCTGAAGGTTGGAGCATTGCGATCGCGTGACGTTTTATGCGATCGCGTAGGGTATTTGGTCGGAAGCAGTGCGATCGCGTGTCGTGTGTCGCGATCGCGTAGGTTAATCTGGGAGCCGGCCGAGTTTGTTCACTGCGATCGCGTTAATTCGTTTGCGATCGCGTAGGGTAACTGAGTTGTTCACTGCGATCGCGTCCGGGATCACGCGATCGCGTAGAGGAAAATAAGGCCGCCAATATTTTGTGCATCGCGATCGCGTGAGGAAGATCGCGATCGCGTAGGGTTAATTCGTCTGGCAGAGAATTTAATCACAGAACAGAGGGGCTACGGGTTTCATTCATGAAACCTCCATTTTTGAGTTCTAGAGAGAGAAACTCACGGGAATTGCTGGTAATTCATCGGAGATTCGTTGGAGGTAAGTTTTGTGGCTTAATTACATCATTTTAACATGAAATCCTTGGTTAAATCCCTGTAAATGGAAGATTTAAGGGGGTTTGAACCCTAGGCCTAAATTTAAGAAAAACACCGATTTGAGTGGGCAAATGGAGTCCGATTTTGGTAAATTTTATATGCCTAGACTCGTATCGAGATGAGGATTCCGAATATGTAATTTTTGTAATTTTTCGACAAGTGTACCAAAAGTCGGGTTTTGACAACTTGTGGGTTTTGATATAAATTGGGTTATTTCGAATGAATTTCGTGAAATTAGCGTATATTGATGCATTTTCTATGATTTTGAGCAGAGTTGACATCCGAGGAGATTGAATTGCGAGGCAAGCGTAAGGCGGATTGAGGCTTCTACCGGTTCGAGGTGAGTGGTAGTAGTAAACAATGCACTGAGGGTTTGAAACCCCGTACTAGCACTTTACAGTGCTATATTGAGATGAGACACGCGTTCTATGACGGGCGTGGTAACATTGTGATAGGGGGTTCGGACTTAGTCCTTCCCGGCTAATAGAATACTGTGTTGTACAACTGTTAATGAGGTTATAACTGTACCATTGGGCTAATAGCCATGTTTGGGACCGTATTTTGTATGTTTTGACGTTTCGGTTATCACCTGCTATGACTAACTACTATTTAAGTTTAATTTATTTAATAATTGGCTGGGTAAAGAGATAATATGGTCGGGCTTGCCTAGCATTTGTGTTGGGCGCCATCACGACTAGGGTTTGGGTCGTGACATGATGCTTTAGAGTAAAATGTTTTGTAGGTAAAACCATTAGTACCAAATAAGTACTCCCTATTAATGAATATGCATTTCGCTTTGTCATTGGTCCATGCATCATAGAGCAATATTCTGCTTGCAGAGACCGATGCTGGTTTCAACCCAACACCATCAAAGGTACAAAGCAACTTTCTTATGTGCATTCTAACAACTTGTGAAAATAGATATTCATTTCCTGGCATGCAAATTGAGAAGTTTTTTTGTATATATCAGTGGAGGAACTAACCATGTGAAAAACAAGAGAAATACTCAACATGTTGAATAGACTAGAGGAATCTAAATGTAACTAATAATTCTTTACTTTGTCAGTTGGAATCTTTCTACAGTCTGATTCTTTTTACACCACCGGACACAATAAACCTCATACACTACGTGCATTTTGTATCATTGCTTGTTGACCTGCTTCTATTTGTCTAGGACAACCTTGATGACAATCTTATATTTTTAATTTTGTTCCATTTCTTTATATCTTCTGGAGAAATCATTTATTTTGTACCATATTTTTTCATGTATTATGGAACAATCACTAACACATTTTTGAATTTGAACCTTCCCTCTACTTTTGTGCTGTTAGTAATCTTATCCTTTTCAAATACAAATATTCAGTATATCCCCCCTCCCCTGAATTAGTGAATTAGATAGGATTAAGAGGAAAGTCAAATCCTAGATGTTGAAGTAGAAGGTCTTGAGCTCCTTTGATTTAGGACCTAAACGTTAAACATGAGTGATGTATCGATAGCTGCAACATCTGGGCACTAGAAGTACTCCAGATATATTACTCAAAGGAATTGGCACCAAGACAAAAGTTATTTTACAGTTGTCCCAATTGAGTTACCTGTATAATTGATTTAGGCCCGCTTTATCTCCAAGATCTCTTCCCTGTAGACCCAATATGATTGTCAATCGTAATGTCAAAGTAGCATTATTAGAATGAAGGAGGCCAATTAGGGAGTCATACATGATATTTCCTAGTGAAAGTGAAATGATAGATGTATAAGGTATGCTACTAGGAAATCTTGTGGTACTCCACCAACCCTTTGCAAATGAAGGGAAATTGTACCACTATCCAAACTATTACATAGTGTAAATCAACTAAGCAGGAGCAAAGCCTTTCCCAACTCCAAGTCTTCGATTTGTATTTCTTTAGTGTTGTTCCAAGCTCCAAGAATGATATGGCATATATGCATTTCCCTCTTTTCTCATTACTCTGATGAGATCTGCTGTATGTATTTGCATAGACTGACTTAGCCCATCACCATCCTTACACCATTGCATTAAGAAACTTTGGCAACAAGCCTTCTGAGAAAGAGAAAGGTAATAACTTTTGGTTTGTTGTGCACTGTTGCAATGTTTATTCACTACGATGCAAGGAGGTCTCCTCACCTTATGTTTCAAATCCTTTTAGATATTCATGTTGAGATATCCAAAGATGGAAAAAAGGTGACTCTCTTACAAATGGACAAGCAATATCAGGACTGGATAATTTCAGATGCATGAGCGCTATGATGAGGAGGTTGACTGTGGAGAGGATCAACCTACTTTTGTACTCAGCCCTTCGCACAAGAAAGAGGTGGTGTTTCTTCAGATGGTATTGATTGAAACACAAATCTAGTAGACCTTATGATATTCTTTTAGCTGCATCATTTTATTGTGATCTTGCAGCCTGTTTTTGAATTGGTGCAATTTTCATTAATGTTAACTCATATCATTGTAATTTGTAATTTTAGTTATGAGAATTCATAAAGTTTTACGAAGGAAAGGAATAACTTGGAAATCAGGGCAGAAGATTGAAATTTTGAAGGGAGCTTGTAGGGGTTTCCACAAGAACAACGTTTTCGCCACATTAGAATATATTATTCTTGAAGGATGTCAAGGGGAATCAGGTGGTAAGTGTTCAAAATTTCGTGGTTCTTAGAGTATACTATTCTACCTATTTTATTCCGAGTAGCTCATTATTTTGGTATCTTATGGCTAGCTACTGCTCAAGTAATTACATATCTCTCTGCTGCATTATGTGTTAAAATTCGGCTGTAACCTATCCATTGACGTTGTTATGATGTTGTAACATTTTCTCGAATTATCTCCAGGTTAGTGATTCACTTCCAATATTTCAGGTCACTGCCTTTCCAGATGTTTAGTTCCCCTCCTTCAACACTATTACCTGAAACTTTCCTGTCTTTACTATGATTACTTATAGGCCATTAAATGTCCTTGCTGAGAACGATTCTCGCCATTTAGTTGATAAAGGGTATGCTAGCATAGAAATCCGTGACTCAAAATCTTTGCCGATTAGTGTGATCGACACCGGAAAGATTCTTGTTTTGGCTCCATATTCTTGCAGTTCAATTAAGTTGTTTTTATTTTTTGCGTTCTCTACATATCTATCTTTTCTAAATAATTAGTGTCATGTTTTGCAGTGCTTATCTGTTGATATTACGGAATGGGAGAACCAAATCTTAAAATACCAAGAGAAAAGCACTCCATCGTCAATTGACATCTTAGATGCCAAGCAATGTGAAGACTTGGGCATTGAGGGGGTTAGTTTCTAGAAGCAGCTTGCTTATTTTAATTACTGATTTATTTTTGTGTTTTCCATGATTTCTCCCGTTGATTGCTAGATTTTTGCATTTTTTTTATATACGACTCCCTAAATTCATCTGCTTGGGGTCCAAGTCAGATGACTTAGTCTTTTTGTTAATGAAGATGAAGCTAAAAAGCTCTGTAGGGTTATTAACTTATTAATCATGGTAAAGGAGTAGTTGTACTTGTGCCTAGTGAAACTCTTTTCTCTATTTTCTTCAAAATTTCCTACGAGGCTTATTGAGCATCTATTACTTTGAATATCTTTGGAATAGATCAGATTTCAGCTGTGTTTGATCTTGATGGTATGTCACATTTATACTTGTTCATTGAATTGCTGAATTTGGTTGCAAGTTCAGGCACTACCTCAGGATGGTGTTGATGCTGGACATGAACCTCCTGAGGAGATTGCTGTCGTTGTTCGTCCAGCTTCTTTTAGTTCTATTACTGCATCCGCTAGTTTGGATAAGAAATACATCATGAAAGAAAATTTTCAGATGACTCTAGAGGTCAAATTTGAAGCAGAAGTGGACATGAAACAATTTGGTCATATTTACTCTGGCCGATTGACTCCTTCGTCGCGTAAAGGGCTTAACTGTCTATATATATTCCCCCTGAAGGAGAAGTTTCCAGAGATATTTCAGAAAGCAGGCTTTTACCTATTTCGATTTTCTCTTGTAAGTTATATTTTCTTATATATCCATTGTATGATATACTGAATAATGTGTTTGTTATCCCTAATTTTCCTTGCTATTGATATCTTTTTTCAGCAAGACTGTACAAAATTTGAAAAGGAAGTGCATGTTAAAGCATTGTCTGAGGCTGCTAGTTGGAAACTTACAAGTGATGGGAAGACTACACTCAATGTAAGGTGGGGCATCTCTATTCTAAATTGACCTCTTACATAGAGTTGTGCAAAAAGAAAAAATTTCCAGCACTGAGTTTTAAGATTGCCATACAAATCTGATATCATTGATTTTCTTAATTCTCATGGCATTTATAAGTCAAAAGAACGGCGAAAATGATTAATTTGCTTGCATTGTATCGATAAACATATGATATATAGGAGAGTTAGGATAAGAAAACTATCCTCATGTATGATTCAATAAAGAAAACTTTCCCTTTTTATTGGTCCATTTTCTGAAACTCCCCATTGGCCACTTACTCTATATGCATTTTAATATGAGTCGAGAATAAAGTAAGAACAATTACCAGATAAGATATGTTAGATGTCCTAATCCCATGTATAGTAGGTTTATAATATGTCCTAGTTTGATATGTAGTAGAAGTAGAATATGTATTATAAATAGGGCTCATTGTATCATTGTTAATACATCAATAATAAAATCTTCTTCTGTGCTTTGTCACATGGTATCAGAGCCACCATGAGAAATTAATCGTTGTGCGTCATTCCAACGATATCCGAAAAGAAATAACTCAGTCACAGTGCAATTTTTCGGTGACCTAAGTGACTAATTGCATAAAGGTCACTAATTATCAGGGTTGTGCAAAATCCAACACCACCAAAAGCTACCCTAGATAATTTCGACCAACCCCCAGAAATTTCATCGGGAAACGACATTGCACGCGCCCCTACGCGCCTGTCGGAACACTGCCGCCGGCAGCGCGTCAGCCGCATGCGCCGGCGCGTGAGGGCCCTTCCGGCCAGATTTTCGAAAAATTTCTTTGGAACAGTGTTTTCGTCTGAGCATTCCGAGCCTACCCATCCTGTTTCCGTTCGATTCCGACCACTTTGAAATTTTTCCGGTAGCTACAGTACATTTTCAGCAAAAACAGTATTTTAAGCATCTGTTTCAGAGAACTTTCGGTTGATTCTTTTTGTTATCTGGTGATAATCGTACTATGTCTTTGGGAATCGATGCTTTAGGGTCTACAAACTCGGGTTCTGGCAGTTCTGGTGTTATGATTACCTCAGAACCTTTAATGGGAGGTTCAAATTACTTAGATTGGGCTTCATCTGTCGAGCTGTGGTGTAAAGGTCAAGGAGTTCAAAATCACTTAACAAAAAAGTCTGGCGAAGGTGATGAAAAGGCTAAAACACAGTGGGAGAAGGTCGATGCTCAGTTATGTAGTATCCTGTGGCGATCTATTGATTCCAAGTTGTTGCCCTTGTTTCGTCCATTCCAGACATGTTATTTAGTTTGGGAAAAGGCTCACAATCTCTACACTAATGACATATCTTGTTTCTATGATGTAATATCGCGAATGACAAACTTGAAGAAACAAGAATTAGATATGTCTACTTACTTGGGACAAGTTCGGGCAGTCATGGAAGAATTTGAGACGTTGATGCCAGTTTCTGCTAGTATTGAAAAACAACAAGAGCAACGACAGAAGATGTTTCTAGTTCTTACACTCGCTGTCCCGTGACCTTGATTCAGTACGTGACCAGATTTTGGCTAGTCCAACCGTCCCTACAGTTGATGAATTATTCTCTCGATTACTTCGCCTTGCTGCAGCACCTAGCCACCCAGTAAGCTCATCATGGACACTTGACTCATCTGTCCTCGTATCCCAATCAGTGGACAATCGGGCATCTCATACTATGGAGAATAGCCGAGGAGGAAGTCATTTTGGAAAAGCTAGACCCAATTGCTCTTACTGTCATAAACTTGGACACACTCGTGATGTATGCTATACATGGCCGCCCACCCAAAAATGCTTATGTTGCTCAGACTGAGACTGCAGGTAACCAGGGATCTTCTTTATCAAGGGGAGTATAATGAGTTCCTTCGATATCGAGCAAGTAAGCAAAAATCTCCACAAGTAGCTTCTGTTGCTCAGACTAATACTTCTGTTGCTGGTAATTCCTTTGCTTGTGTTTCCCAGTCTAGTCCTTCTGAACAATGGGTTGTGGACTCAGCCGCTTCTGATCATATCTCCGGTAATAAATCACTTTTGTCAAATATTGCATATTCACAGTCTCTTCCCTCTGTTACATTAGCCAATGGGTCTCAAACCAAAGCAAAAGGAGTTGGAGAAGCGAATCCCCTACCCTCTGTCACTCTAGATTCCGTTCTTTATGTCCCTGGCTGTCCTTTTAATCTTTCATCTATTAGTCGTTTGACTCGTGCCCTCCATTGTGGTATATATTTTATTGATGATTCTTTTATTATGTAGGATCGCAGTACATGGCAGACGATTGGAATAGGACTTGAATCAGAAGGGCTTTACTACCTTAACTCCCTAAAATCATCCAAGGCATGTCTAGTTACAAATCCTCCGGACCTAATTCACAGACGTTTAGGACATCCAAGCTTATCCAAGCTTTAGAAGATGGTGCCTAATTTGTCTAGTTTATCCACATTAGAGTGTGAGTCATGTCAGCTCGGAAAACATACTCGAGCCTCCTATCCTCGTAGTATTGAAAGTCACGCAGAGTCTATTTTTTCTTTAGTTCATTCTGATATATGGGGTCCTAGTAGAGTCAGTTCAACCTTAGGATTTTGTTATTTTGTTAGTTTCATTGATGATCATTCACGATGTACTTTGATTTTCTTAATGAAAGATCGTTCTGAGTTGTTTTCTATATTCCAGAATTTTTGTGCTGAAATTAAAAATCAATTCGGTGTCTCTATTCGCACTTTTCGCAGTGATAATGCCTTAGAATATTTATCCACTCAATTTCAGCAATTTATGACTTCTCAAGGAATTATTCATCGGACCTCTTGTCCGTATACCCCTCAGCAAAATGGGGTTGCAGAGAGAAAGAATAGGCACATCATTGAGACTGCTCGCACACTTCTCATTGAATCTCATGTTCCGCTGCGTTTTTGGGGCGATGCAGTTCTCACCGCTTGTTATTTAGTTAATCGGATGCCTTCCTCTCCCATCCAGAATCGGATATCGTATGCAGTATTGTTTCCCCAATCACCCATATACTCTGTTCCCCCTCGTGTTTTTGGAAGCACTTGTTTCGTTCATAACTTAGCCCGTGGAAAAGATAATTTAGCTCCTCGTGCTCTCAAGTGTGTCTTCCTTGGTTATTCTCGTGTTCAGAAGGGATATCGTTGTTACTCACTTGATCTTCGTAGGTACTTTATGTCCTCTGACGTCACATTTTTTGAGTCTAAACCTTTCTTTACCTCTTCTGACCATTCTGACCCCCTTGATATATCTGCGGTCTTACCTATACCGACCTTTAAGGAGCCTACTATAGCTCATCCTTCTACTTCCGCCACAAAAGCCTTACCCGAGTCTCCTATAGCTCCTGCTTCACCTTTCACTATAGAACTCTTATCCATTCCAGCCGTTGAGGAGTCTTGTGTGGTTCCTCCTAGACTCTCTGGCACAAGAACACCACTTTTGACAGATCATCGTCGTCCGCGCTCAGCATCAGGCCCAGCTGATTCACGTCCTGCACCTGACCCTGCCAATACTGTGGACTTTTCTCCTCTTAATCAGCTGATTGCACTTCGGAAAGGTATACGGACCACCCTTAATCCTAATCCCCATTATATCGGTTTGAGCTATTATCGTTTGTCATCACACTATTATGCTTTTCTATCTTTTTTTTCCTCTGTTTCCATCCCTAAGTTAACAGGTGAAGCATTGTCTTATCCATGATGGCGACAGGCTATGATTGACGAGATGTCTGCTTTACATACGAGTGGTACTTGGGAGCTCGTTCCTCTTCCTTCAGGTAAATCTACTGTTGGTTGTCATTGGGTGTATGCAGTCAAGGTTGGTCCTGATGGTAAGGTTGATCGTCTAAAGGCTCGTCTTGTTACCAAAGGATATACTCAAATATTTGGGCTTGATTACAGTGATACCTTCTCTCCTGTGGCTAAGATAGCATCAGTCCGCCTTTTTCTATCCATGGTTGCTGTTCGCCATTGGCCCCTCTATCAGCTGGACATTAAGAATGCTTTGTTACACGGTGACCTTGAGGATGAAGTTTATATGGAGCAACCACCTGGGTTTGTTGCTCAGGTGGAGTCTCGTGGCCTTGTATGTCGCTTGCATCGGTCACTTTATGGTCTAAAGCAGTCTCCTCGAGCATGGTTTGGTAAGTTTAGCACAGTTATCCGGGAATTTGGCATGATTCAGAGTGAAGCTGATCACTCTGTATTCTATCGGCATTCTGCCTTGAGTCTATGTATTTATCTAGTGGTCTATGTTGATGACATTGTTATTACCGGCAATGACCAAGATGGTATTACAAAATTAAAGCAACATCTCTTGCAATACTTTCAGACTAAGGATCTGGGCAAACTAAAGTATTTTCTTGGTATTGAGGTTGCTCAGTCTAGCTCTGGTATTGTGATCTCACAACGAAAGTATGCCTTAGATATTCTTGAAGAGACAGGAATGACAGGAATGACAGGTTGTAGACCGGTTGACACCCCGATGGATCCAAATTCTAAACTTATGCCAGGACAGGGGGAGCCTCTTAGCGATCCTGCAAGATATAGACGGCTGGTTGGTAAATTAAATTACCTTACAATGACAAGACCTGACATTTCTTTTTTTGTAAGAGTTGTGAGTCAGTTTATGGATTCTCCGTGTGATAGTCATTGGGATGCAGTTGTTCGCATTCTTCGGTATATAAAATCAGCTCTATGCAATGGTTTATTGTTTGAGGATAGAGGTCATGAGCAGATTGTTGGATATTGGGCAGGATCACCTTCTGATAGACGTTCTACGTCTGAGTATTGTGTCTTGGTAGAAGGTAATTTGGTCTCATGGAAGAGCAAGAAACAGAATGTGGTTGCTCGGTCTAGTGTAGAAGCAGAATATCGAGCGATGGCTATGGCGACATGTGAGTTAATTTGGATCAAACAGTTGCTCGAGGAATTAAAATTTGGTGAGATTAGTCAGATGAGACTTGTTTGTGATATTCAAGCTGCTCTTCATATTGCGTTAAATCCAGTGTTCCATGAGAGAACTAAACACATTGAGATTGACTGCCACATTGAGATTTACTGTCACCTAAACACAAGGAAATATAAGAACATATAACTTACAAGAGAAAATCGAAATAGGTAAAAGCCTGCTTTCTGAAAAATCTCTGGAAACTTCTCCTTCAGGGGGAAGACTGTACAACATTTGAGAAGGAAGTGCATGTTAAAGCATTGTCTGAGGCTGCTAGTTGGAAACTTACAAGTGATGGGAAGGCTGCACTCAATGTAAGGTGGGACATCTCTATTCTAAATTGACTTCTTACATATAAGAACATATAACTTACAAGAGAAAATCGAAATAGGTAAAAGCCTGCTTTCTGAAAAATCTCTGGAAACTTCTCCTTCAGGGGGGAAGACTGTACAAAATTTGAGAAGGAAGTGCATGTTAAAGCATTGTCTGAGGCTGCTAGTTGGAAACTTACAAGTGATAGGAAGGCTACACTCAATGTAAGGTGGGACATCTCTATTCTAAATTGACAAGGAAATATAATAACATATAACTTACAAGAGAAAATCGAAATAGGTAAAAGCCTGCTTTCTGAAAAATCTATGGAAACTTCTCGTTCAGAGGGAAGACTGTACAAAATTTGAGAAGGAAGTGCATGTTAATGCATTGTCTGAGGCTTCTAGTTGGAAACTTACAAGTGATGGGAAGGCTACACTCAATGTAAGGTGAGACATCTCTATTCTAAATTGACAAGGAAATATAATAACATATAACTTACAAGAGAAAATCGAAATAGGTAAAAGCCTGCTTTCTGAAAAATCTCTGGAAACTTCTCCTTCAGGGGGGAAGACTATACAAAATTTGAGAAGGAAGTGCATGTTAAAGCATTGTCTCAGGCTGCTAGTTGGAAACTTACAAGTGATGGGAAGGCTACACTCAATGTAAGGTGGGACATCTCTATTCTAAATTGACAAGGAAATATAATAACATATAACTTACAAGAGAAAATCGAAATAGGTAAAAGCCTGCTTTCTGAAAAATCTATGGAAACTTCTCCTTCAGAGGGAAGACTGTACAAAATTTGAGAAGGAAGTGCATGTTAATGCATTGTCTGAGGCTGCTAGTTGGAAACTTACAAGTGATGGGAAGGCTACACTTAATGTAAGGTGGGACATCTCTATTCTAAATTGACTTGTTACATACAGTTGTGCAAAACGAAAAGATTTCCCGCACTGAGTCTTAAGATTGCCATACAAATCTAATATCATTGATGTTCTTAATTCTCATGGCATTTATAAGTCAAAAGAACGGTGAAAATGATTAGTTACCCTGCATTGTATCGATAAACATATGATATATATAGGAGAGTTAGGATAAGAAAACTATCCTCATGTATGATTCAATGAAGAAAACTTTCCCCTTTTATTGGTCCATTTTCTGAAACTCCCCATTGGCCACTTACTCTGTATGCATTTTAATATGAGTCGAGAATAAAGTAAGAACAATTACAAGATAAGATATAAATTTATGTGAACTTCCTTGTCTTAAAGATTGAACGGTTAACGAGGGGACACTTTCATTTATTTATATTAGCTCTTCAACAAGCTTTTGGCTGATTCTTAGCCCCGTGCCAAGCACGTTGAAATATTTTTGTTGAAGGGTGGTGGTGAGACTCAAACTCTAGACTCTCTGCCTACACTGGTTGTTTGAATTGCCTCATCTAATGTTTTAGTTATTAGAGAAAGACATTTTTATTTTTATTTTGGATCTTCAACAATTTTGAATGCCCATTTTTTCTTAATTCTTTTGCATTTGCAGTCTATGAAGGAATGGAGTTTGATTTAATCTGTTGAGGACTTTATCAAATTATGCATGGATAGGAAATAGAATTATTATAGTTGAATGAGTTTCATATTCGTCAATATAATGCTTGCCTTGTTTCCTTAATAATGCCTTGTTTTCAATTTTTCTGAGGTGAGTTATTCAGATTAAATCTATGAAGCATTTATTTTCCCTGCAATTAAGAGCGTCATGCAACATTTTATTTCTTTCTCCATTTGCCTTGAGTATCTCACTTATCTCAATTATTTCTTTCTTCATAGTACAACCTTACCGTTGTTGCATCGTAGCGTATTTTCCTTTGCAGTCTACTTGAGACAAACTGACTATTTGTTTCACCTGCTTATAAGCATCTAATGTTTGATGGTGTTTAAAATATTCTTTGGCAGGGTTGGTTCTTTTTTACCAGAGTTTTTGAGTGTTGCATGTTATGATAGATTTTCCAATCGTATTCCATTCAAGTTGCACACAAAGATAAAGATGAAGTTAAGTTCTGGTGCCAATGATGTTGAGTCCGAGTTCGGTTATGATCAATTCATTTCACGCGACAGATATACGATGAAGTTTAAGGTGACATTATATGATCCCAGCTTCAAGTCCTTCAAAGTACACTTCTCAAATCTTCTCTAAATAAAGAATTATATCAAAAATTTCCACTCTTCAGAATGTAATTATTGAAACTAGTGACTTGGATAAGATTCGACCAAGTTATGAAGCTACCTTACATATATGTTCAATGGATGATCCAGTTTCAGCAACTATTCCTTGTACAGGTAGTTGATGTATAATTTTGTTTTCAATTGACTGAGAATATATAATATATGTGCTGCTCCATAGTTGTTTTCCTCTGCTTACAGTTATTCCTGGACCTTTGCAATGTGTCCTTCTGCATCCTGTCGATTATGGCAAGAAATTGGTTCCAGGAATGATCATTAAGAAGCTTGCTTTGGAGGTAATGGAATTTTAATTCAATACCCTACTATAACCATAAGGTGTATTGAGTGTCATATAGAAGTAAAATTCAGCATTTCTATTAAGACGGGGATCATTTTCTAGTTAATAGTATTTAAGAACCCGGTCATGCTTTTAAGTTGTGAAAAACGATGTAACTGAAGTAAGGTGCAAAACATTGCTCTGTCCCTTTGACAAAATAACAGCATTTTATGTATAAGGGGTCGTTTGGTAGGATGCATTAGATAAGCTAATACATGCATTAGCTTTGAGTATTAACAATACATTGTTTGGTAGACATTTTGAACATATGCTTTAGTTATGCATGCATTAGTTATACATCCTACTTGGTATTATCATATGCATAGAAAAAAATGGTATTAGTAATGCAATGGTTTTTAATGCATGCATTAGCTTACAACAACAACAACAACAACTCAGTATATTCCCACAAAGTGGGGTCTGAAGAAGGTAATATGTAGACAGACCTTACCTCTACCCAAAAAGGCAGAGAGGCTGTTTTCAATCGACCCTCGGCGTAGGGAAAAGAAAGGCAAACAAAAACAAAAACAAAAACAACATTAGTTACACCAGCATACATCGCATAAATAATTAACTAAACATAAGAGACAATGTACCATAAATAAATTGGACATGCATTAAAATTTATGCTTGATTAAAATATGCTAGTTAGTATATTAGTGCAAGTTCAAAATGATTCAAATAGTGAGAAATAAAATTATATCCCTAGTAAATAAATAAATACTTAGCATATTTTTTTTATAAATAAATATTTAATTTTATTTTACAATATAGGTAGACAAATAAAATAATTTTTTTAAAACTTTTTCATATAAAAATATTTCTCAACATATGTTTCTTTTAAAAAGTTAGAGTGTGGACTAGTTTTGAGGGCATTTTTGTAAGCAAACAATTCTTTTAGAAATTGTGCAATACTTTAATACATCAAATCAAACAATGAATAAGAAATATATTAGCATAACTAATACCAGCATTACTAATACACCATATTCAGCATTATTCTTATGCACCCTACCGAACGACTCCCAAGTGTAATGGAATTTTAATTCAACACCTACTATCACCACAAGGCATATTGAGTGTCCTGTTAAGCAAAATTCAGCATTTCTTCTAAGACAAGGATCATTTCTAGTTAATAGTTTTTAAAAACCCTGTCATGCTTTAAGTTGTGAAAAACACTGTAACTGTAGTTTTCAAGGCAGAAAACATTGTCCCTTTGACAAAATAACAGCATTTTATATACAAGTGTACAATTGAAAATTAATACAAAAAAGAAATAAATATGTACAATAGGTAATTTATTAGAAAAAATGGCGTCCGATATTCAATTTATTAGAAAAAAAAAGGTGTATACAAGCTCCTAATTTCAGGAAGCAAAAAAAGCCACTACTAGTCTACTAGCAGATGGGATCATCTCATATCTTAGATGGTTCATTCATCTTGGAGAGTGTTGGAAATTGCAAAAAAGCTTCTCTGGAATAAAGCAAGTGCCTATTCTAGGTGTTAAATAGTTAAATAGTACTCCTCCTGTTCCAGTTTATGTGAACCTATTTCTTTTTTGGTCCGTTCCAAAAAGAATGAACCCTTTCTAAATTTAAAAATAATTTAGCTTAAACTTACAATTCTACTTTCAATTAGAAGCTTTTTTTAACCATTCTGGACCCCTTGTTAACTTTTTTATGGCCACAAATTCCAAAAGTCTTCATTTTTTCTTAAACTCTGTGCCAAGTCAAATAGGTTCACATAAATTGAAACAGAGAGAGTAGTAAATAACCCTAATCTCATTTGTATTAGGAGTAGGACATATATTATACATATAGGACTAATTGTATCATTTTTAACAATTAATCGAGAATATTTCCCGTGCTTTCCCACATAGTATTAGAGATTTGGTGAGAATATATCGTTGTGCGTCATTCCAGAGACATCCGGGAAGAAAGAACTCAAGTCACTATGAGATTTTCCGGTGACCTACGTGACTATTTGCGTCAAAATCACTAATGTCATTGTTGTGCAAAATGCAACACCACCAAAAGGTCCCCAAGAGAGCTCAAACCAAGGCCTAGAAAAGTTCACCTCAAAACACTCATCCACGCACCCCCACATGCCTGTTAGAGCTCTGCCACTGGTGACGCGTCTGTCCCACGCGTCAATGCGTTTACATCAGGTTCCGACGACTTTTTTATTTTTCGGCGAGCTACTGTGTTTTCGGTGAACAGTAATAGGGAAAACAGTGATTTCAAAACAATTTTCTCACCTTTTCCGGCATTAACATTATAATGTCATTCTTAGAAGCCTTAGAATCACAATTCGTTGGATCGAATTAAATACAATCCAAATGATGTCTTTATCGGATTATATTGAGTTCCTTCAGTCCAACAATCACAATCGCCAATGGGTCTCAATCCATGGTAGCTGCAATATGTCAAGCAAGTCCACTTCATTCCTTACCTTTAGACTTAGTTCTTTATGCTCTTGGTAGTCCTTTTAGCCTCATAGCCTTTAGTCTCTTAGCCAAATCACTTAAATTATTTTATTTCTTGATGACCTTGTTTTTATACAGGAACACAGTACATGGCAGATCATTGGTACCAGACGTGAATTAGATAGTCTTTATTACCTTATCCTTGCAAAATCACATGGACTCGCATCTTGTCTTCCTGCAATAACTTCTCCCATTATCGATTCACCAGATTTATTACATAAACGGTTAGGACATCCCAGTTTGTCAAAACTTTAGAAAATGGTACCTGGCTTATCTCACTTGTCCACTATAGAGTGTGAGTCGTGTAAGCTCGGTATGCATACATGCTCCCATTTCCCGCGGCATCTTGATAATCGAGCAGAGTCGCCTTTTACTTTAGTCCATTTAGACATTTGAGGTCCTAGTCGGGTTAGTTCTACCTTAGGATTTCGATACTTTGTCAGTTTCATTGATGATTATTCCAGGTGCACTTGGATATTTTTGATGAGAAGTCGATCTAAGTTGACTATTGTCCAGACTTTCCGTACAGAAATTCAAAATCAATTTGGGGTTTCTATTCGCACATTTCGTAGTGATAATGCCCTAGAGTATATGTATTCCCCGTTTCAGCAGTTTATGAATTCCTATGGGATTATTCATCAAACATCTTGTCCTTACGCATCTCAACAAAAAGCGGTAGCTAAAAGAAAGAATAAACATCTTATTGAAATTGCTCGTGCCCTACTCATACAATCTCATGTTCCGTTGCGTTTTTGGGGGGATCCAGTTCTTTCATTGTGTTATCTTATTAATTGTATGCCATCTTCAGTCATCCAAAATTAGGTTCCATTTTCTGTCATGTTTCCCTACTTACCTTTATTCTCTATTCCACCCCGTGTCTTTCGGAGTACGTGCTTTGTTCATGACCTTACTCCAAGAAAAGATAAGTTAGCTTCTCGTTCTCTTAAGAGCATATTTCTAGGTTACTCGAGAACGCAAAAGGGATATCGATGTTATTCTCCTGGCCTTCACTGATTTCTTATGTTTGCCGATATTACCTTTTTTGAATCCCAATCATACTTCAGAGGTCCAATTAATCACTTAGATATTTCTGAGGTGCTGCCCATTCCTTCTTTTGGAGACCGCTCCCATCTCCCATTCATCTTCCTCTATAGCTCCACCGCTTATAGTTCCACTTCCAACTCCACCACCTATAGCTCAATGTCACCACCGAGTTTAGTGCCACCGCCTAGTCCAGTTCCACTAAATATAGCTCCAGTGCCACCACCTACTCCAGTTCCACCAAATATTGCTCCAGTATAGTCCAGTTCAACTTTCTATAGCTCCAACACTCCTAACTTATCATCATCGTCCGCCCCAGCATCAGGCCCTGGTGATTTATTTCCGGCACCTGACCCTTCTAATACTGTGGACTTGTCTCCTCTTAATCAACCGATTGCACTACGAAAAGGTATAAAGTCCATACTTAATTCTAATCCTCGTTATATCGGTTTAAGTTACCATCATCTCTCATCATCCCATTGTGCAATTGTGTCATCTTTGTCCTCACTTTCCATCCCTAAGTCTACACGTGAAGCACTATCTCATCCCGGATGAGGACATGCTATAATTGACGAGATGTGTGTTTTACATACAAGTGGTACTTAGGAGCTTGTTCCTCTTCCTTTGGGTAAATCGACGGTTGGTTGTCATTGGGTGTATGCAATCAAAGTTGGTCCTGGCCAGGTTGACTGACATAAGGCTCGTCTTGTTGCCAAAGGATATACTCAGATATCTGGACTCGATTACAGTGATACTTTCTCTCCCGTGGCTAAATTTGTATCAGTCCGCTTTTTTCTATTCATGGTTGATGTTCGCCATAGGCATCTCGATTAGTTGGATATTAAGAATGCTTTTCTTCACGGTGACCTTGAGGATGAGGTGTATATGGAGCAATCACCCGGTTTTGTTGTTCATGGGGAGTCTATTGGCCTTGTATGTCGGTTGCACCGATCCCTCAATGGTCTAAAGCAGTCTCCTCGAGCTTGGTTTGGCAAGTTCAGCACAGTTATTCGGGAGTTTGGCATGACTCGTAGTGAAGCTGATCACTCTGTATTTTATCGACATTCTGCTTCAAATCTCTGTATTTATCTGGTCATTTATGTTGACAGTATTGTTATTACCGGCAATAATCAAGATGGTGTTAGTAATTTGAAGCAACATCTCTTTCAACACTTTCAGGCCAAGGATCTGAGCAGATTATAGTATTTTTTGGGTATTGAGGTCGCTCAGTCTAGCTCAGGTATTATGATCTCACAACGAAAATATGCCTTATATATTCTTGATGAGACAGGAATGATAGGTTGTAGACATGTTCATACTTTGATGATCCGAATTCTAAACTTTTGCCAGGACAGAGGGAGCCTCTTAGCGATCCTGCAAGATATAGGCGGTTGGTTGGTAAATTAAATTATCTCACAGTGACTAGACCTGACATTTCCTTTCCTGTGAGTGTTGTGAGTCAGTTTAAGGATTCTCCCCGTGATAGTCATTGGGATGCAGTTGTTTGCATTCTTCGGTATATAAATTCAACTCCTGGCAAAGGCTTATTGTTTCAGCATCGAGGCCATGAGCAGGTCATTGGATACTCGGATGCTGATTGGGCAGGATCAGCTCCAGATAGACGTACTACGTCTGGATATTGTGTCTTAGTAGGAGAAAATTTGGTGTCTTGGAAGAACAAGAAATAAAATGTGGTTGCTCGGTCTAGTGTAGAAGCAGAATATCAAGCAATGGCTATGGCCACATGTGAGCTAATTCGGATCAAACAATTGCTCAAGGAGTTAAAATTTGGTGACATTAGTCAGATGGGAGTTGTGTGATATAATCAAGCTGTGTTAAAACTAGTGTTCCATGAGAGAACTAAACACATCGAGATTGACTGTCACATTGTTAGAGAAAAGATACTCTCGGGAGATATTACTACAAAATTTGTGAAGTCGAATGATCAACTTGCTGATATTTTCACCAAGTCCCTCAATTGGACCTCGTATTAGTTATACATGTAACAAGCTCGGTACATATGATTTACATGCATCGGCTTAGGGGGGAGTGTTAGTTAAATAGTAGTAGATAATTCTAATCCCATATGTATTTGGAGTAGGACATGTATTATATATATATGGCTCATTGTATCATTGTTAACAATTAACTAACATATGGCTCATTGTATCATTGTTAACAATTAATCAAGAATATTTCTCCCGTGCTTTCTCGCACTAGGTATTGATGAGAGAAATAAAATATATGACTGGCAACTTTTGCGTGTGTGTTGAGTTTAAGTGGAAGTGTTCAAGTTCCTATATCCTGGTTTGAAGGATGTGAGATGTGTTGCTTTTTCTTTACAACAAAAGCAACCACATGAGACCAGTTTGACATAAATCCTTTTGCGGTTGTTAGAGTATTGCAAGTTAGTGTGGTATCTCCATCCTTTGCTCTTTTTTAAAAAAGGTAAACACAGTCATTCTTTGATTTTTTTTCTATTTTCTGAAAAGGTAAATGCAGCAGTCCTTGCGTTTATTTTACATGATAAATGGTCCCTGTATGTTTGTCAATGAGCATTCTTTATACCTGCTTTTAATAATACTACATGATTGATAAAAACTGAAACCTTTGGAACCTGAAAATGGTAAGGATTTCGCAAGGTTAGGATTGCTCAGCTTCCAACTTAGTCTTCAGCTCTCATTGATCAATGTGGCTGTCTTTTTTATCTTGCCGCATTACTTGCCTCTTTGCCCTCCTTGACAGTGTTTTCAAAGCTGTTTCCATATAAAATCTGTACAATTTATAATAATTTTTTTTGTCATACCACGACTCTGCTTTTACTTGCAATTCATCAATGTTGGTGAAAAGAAGTTGTAACCTTGCATCAGAAGATTTAGTTTTTTGACTATGTTTACGATGTGAGGAAGAGCATATGCCTTTTACTTCTGAAAATCGCAAACTTAAAAGCCGCTTGATAGACAGTGAAATCTTCTTCACTTTGTTGATGTAGAGAAAAAACTTACTTTTGTGTCTCACTTGTTTAATCTTGTTTTATGGTTTATTAGTGCATGTAGCTCCAGTTGTTTTTCCTTGTTGTCCTTTTGTTACCAGCAAATCGTGTGGTTGTATATATATTATTTTATTTTAATTTATTTTTATCTTTGATAGAGACATTTGACAAGTATGGTAATCATATGAGAAAAGATGAGCACATCAATCTGATGGTGGAAGGATTGTGTTTACTAGAAAAAGGAGATAGCTTTCTGAAGGTGCTTGCTTTCCTTTTTCTCTTTTTATTTTTTGTACATCTAATAGTCCAGTTGGTAAGAGGGCAAAGCACATTGAAGAAGATAGTTTGTAGTTTTTTCTTGTTTTATATAGGAGTAGCAATTTAAAGTGTGATAACTATTTCCTTTCCTTTTTAACTTGCTCAATCAGATTACATACGACAAGATTTGTATTTAGGGATGTCTCGAAGTGTCACATACTTCTCAGCTGGCATGAAGTTTCAAGAAATCAGATGCAGATGCGAACATGAACCTCCTAACTTTGCACAATTTTTAATTAATTTAGTCTTTTCCACAACTGCAATATGCAAGTCTAGCTAACTATTTAGTTCCTATGCAAGTCAAATCCTGTCGGTGACCATGTATCTGGGAACTTGTGTCGTTTAGTAAGTTATCAATGGTCAATGCTACAGGTAAGCAGGGATTCTTTTTATGGTTCTGACTCTGGGGGAAATTGTCTAAGGTCTGCAGATGACCGCTGTATTGAATTTCTGTCTTGAAACAGCCCAAAAACGTCAAATTACTCTTTTCTGTTTAACCTATCTCAATAACTGGTTTAGATCAATCATGTTTCTTCTATTACTTGTCGGTATAGTTCCTTGATCCATTTATATTTGGGCTTAGTAATATTAAGACAGTAGGTGTTTTCGAGGTCATGTGAGCCAATCAGGCGTTGTCTTAGCATCTGTATATTCTGTAACTTGTATACATTAATATATGCATAGACGATAAGTGGGGTTATATATTACACTTTCAGACTGATAAATTAGCTAAAGCATCTCTATCTGCGATGGTGGCTTGGTGCATGCCTCTTGGTGTTTGATGTCCTTTTCTTTTAAACTTGCTTGTTTCTAATTTCCTTTGCTCTTTTCTAGTTCAAATGGTGTAAGTTCATCAGGTTTCTTGTTTCTTTTTACGCTGTTTGATCCACATTCTATTGGATATTCTAAGCTTCATATCTCGTGATATAGGTGGACATTCATGGGTGTGTAAACCTTGATGGAATCCTGAAGGTTACAGCAGGATATGGTAAACCTGGTATGTGCTTTAACACATCATCAATGTTGTTGCAGTACTGAGGATTTATATTTTTTGATTTAACGTCATTATCCAAAATTCATAACCTGCGTGGCTTCTTTTGGGGGGAATGATGCCAGACTACCAGTATTATTGCTTAGCAGTGTGCTGACTGCTGGTAATCTTGCTTCCACGTAACTCATTTGACTTCATCGATCGAGATGTCCTTATGAAAGAGTCTTACCAATGTAAAGCCTTAGTAGGAAAAAGGAAGACTTTGTCATCCTCTTGGATTAAGTAATATGCAGATCCAATATAATGTTATTGCTTAAATATCTTTTTCATAGTTGCATTAGGACTCCATTTAATTGGTGGCGATGAATGTGTGGGATAAGGGTGTTCGAAGAATTGCAAGATCAATGGTCCCCAGTCCTTTAACCAGTTATTTATTCTGCCCACAGTTTTCCTTTCTATTTTTTCTGGCGATGATGTAGTTCTCAAGAAAGAGTTCCAAACAGAAGAGAGATGGTTGCGAGTTACATCCAAGGTTTGTCAGTGCTCCTCAATCCCTTAGTTGTTGCCAATAGTTCAATATTTCTGTGTCACAACAATTGTCCATATTAAATAATGAATGCATGACTTTGTGCTTTTTAGTTTCTAACATTGGCCTTGACATAGAGTGTGGCAAATATTATTTTTATTCGCAGATCTTTAGAATTGGGAATTACTTGGTTTTCAATTTCTTGATGTCCTGAATAATGTCTCTTTAAGAATTTGAAGTCTTAAGAGGGGCAAAATGATGGGATAGAGAAATATTTGTTTGTTATATAAGTGAAAAGATGATTTGAAAAAGTGCAACTGTAAAGGTTCTACTGGTGTTTCCTTTACATCAGGTACCTAAAGTTTGTGTCGCTGGTTCTCATTTGGAAGATATTGTCTTTGAGGTCATAAATTCTGCTGGTGAAGTGGATGAAGATATCCATGATGAAGAGGAAAATGGTCACTCTCATACGCACCTGATAAGGCAGGACACATTGAGGGGAGAAGATAATGTGAAATACAGCTTCTATCATGGACGTTGCATTGTCCGCTCCGTTCCTCTTCCAAAGAATGAAGGGCTTTTCTGTTTTGTAGCCAGTCACTCTCATTCCACGAGCTGCAGACAAACATAGAGGTTTTTATCCTTGGTGATTCACTAATTTCTATCTTGCCAGTACTGCAACCTCATAGATTTATGTGCAGGTGCATGTTGAGAAGGCGGTAAACAACGAGCATGAAATTCCCCAACCTAGAAATCGAAAGAAAGAGGTTATGCTTCTTGAGGATTCATATTATTCAAAAGCCCCAGGAATTGTGTATGATCACACCTATGATGATTTTTCTGATGGAAGTATATTGCTCTTGAAGGATCCATGTGCTTCCGCAGAACTAGATGGAAGACTACAAAACCAACTTGAAGAGGTAAGTATGTGTTTCAGAAATACGAATGGTACTTTCGTGAATCAATCAAATTATTCTTTCTTTTGGTGATGGAGGATGACCTTTCTGAATGTTTGTAGTTTGAACCACATCTCTTAGAGGATATGGTTCTGTACTGTTTAATGTATGTCTCCAAGTGCTTTGTCTTGACTATTCTTACACACAGTAGTAGTAGTAGTAGTAATAGGAGGGTTAAAAGCAGCAGCAGGTTCTGTGTGACCAATGAAATTTTTACCATCCTTTTCTTTTGGCATATTCATTTCATTGTTGCATGACAGTCACTAAACTTGAGCTGTGTTTCTTGACAGAAACTTGTGGATGATATTTGCAAGTGTGGTCTAAGGATAAACAAGTGTGACGCAAATCTGGAAATACTTCGCTTTAGGGAATCAAATATTGTGCTCGAGATATCCAACTTGGGAGATATTAATTCCACTGATGCTTATATACTACCGTCTGCGCCTCATGCCTTCAGCTTTCTATGGAAGTTATCATGTTTCTTTCATGCTAGTGTGTTGCATATGGTTTGGCGCTATGTAGTCTAGAAAATTGTAAAGTGGAACAAGAAATCAAAGGCAATATTCTATTATGTGTGCTTATCTTTTTCGATTTTTCGGAGAATACTTTTTGCTTTTAAACTATCTTCTGGACTAAACACTCACTCTCCATAATTGTTAAAGGACTATAAATGCTAGAAAGGAAATGTAAAGTATTATGAGGTAAATCTTGAGGTGGTTAAATGGGGAGGCTGTATCTTTTTCTGATTTAACTCTGCCGACTCAATTCTGTGGCTATAAAATGCCATCGTGTGAATGTCTTATGTGCGTAAAGATGGTAAGATTAGACAACATTGTGCGTGTGAAGGAAGTGAATGAAAGAGTAGGAATATGAAGTCGTGGTACCACGTCCATGTTGCCGTCTCAGTTTCAAACTCTATGATTAAAGGAGAAAAGCTAGTTATTTTAGGAAGAATATCAAAGAAAGAACAAAGACAAATTGCTATAAGAGAAACTCTTAAACGTTTTTGTTGATAATTATTGGTAATGTGTCAAAAGATTTTTTGCATGTGGCATTTATTTAGAAGATTGTGTGACAAATGGCTCTACTAAGCCAAGTGGCTATGAATACCCATCATGTGGCACTTTGCATGAAGATATGTAGCCAAATGGTTAAGCCGTAAGCAAATGGCAATCCTCTTTCTTGCAATTGTTAGTTTCATTGTATAAATAGTAGTAAATAACCCTAATCCCATATGTATTAGGAGTAGAACATGTATTGTGTATATATAGGACTCATTGTATCATTGTCATTTTTAATCAATAATATGATTTTTCTCCCATACATTCTCACATGGTATATGAGCATCAGTGAGAAATTGTCGTTGTGCATCATTCCAGCGGCCTCCGGGTAGAAAGACCTAGTTTTTGTGCAATTTTCCGGTGACTAAGGGGCTGTACGTAACAAAAAACCACTTTTCGTCAGTGTTCTGCAAAAACTAACACCACCACGAAGTAGATCGGTCTCCGGCGACCAACCCATAAAATTTCTCCATCAAAAGACCCCCCACGCGCCGCCACGCGCCTTCGGAAGAATTTTCCAGCGAAGCTCCGACCCCACGCGACGGCTCGTGGCACCTTTTTCGGCCATTTTTTCGTTAAATTTCTTCAAGATAGTTTACTCTCTTCACAATTTTGAACATACCCATCTAGTTCAAATCACATTCTGACCATATTAAGTTTTTTCCGGCTAGCTACAATGATTTTTCCGGCGTGAAAAGTGATCCCAAGAATTTTCTGCTTTTTTCGACACGATATTATAATGGAATTCGTACGTGAAGCCTTTAATTCACAATCGGTTGGATCAAATGCAATGAATCCAATCCAGATGGTTTCTTTACCGGATTATATTGAGTTCCTTCTGTTCAAAGCACGTAAACACACATCTTCAGCATTAACCTCCGTTGTTCCAACGAATAGTAGCATGACTGGCGTCTCTCAATCTTCACCTTCTGAGTCTTGGGTCATTGATTCAGGTGCATCTGATCATATTTGTGGTAACAAATCTCTTTTCACTAGTATCTCTTATTCTCAATCTCTTCCAACAGTCACAATGGCCAATGGGTCTCAAGCCATGGCAACTGCAATAGGTCAAGCAAGACCACTTCCTTTCTTACCTTTAGACTCCATTCTTTATGTTACTGGTAGTCCTTTTAATCTCATAGTCGTTAGGCGCTTAGCCAAATTAATTAAATCTGTTGTTTTATTTCTTGATGACCTTGTTTTTATACAGGAACGTAGTATAAGGCGGATCATTGGTACCGGACGTGAATCAGATGGACTTTATTACCTAATCCTTGCAATATCACTTGTCAACTTTAGAGTGTGAGTCGTGTCAGCTCGGTAAGCATACCCGCTCCCATTTCCCGCGGCGTCTTAATAATTGAGCAGACTTACTGGTGACGTCCAAATCAACTGCTAAAAAGCAATAGATACGGTCGCAGCAATATAATTTACCCAACTATAAGTCGGGGTCGAATCCCACAGAGAACAATATGTAGGCGATTAGGTATGTAAGAAAATTATCACTAGTTATGCAATTCCAAACACAAAATGGTGGTTGAAAGAGTATTTATACCTAAATGCGAAAATGTAAACTAACCTAGAAAGCAAGTAAAATGATCAATGGCTACAAGTATGGTTGTTACGGGAATTACACTGAAGTGGTAATGGACTTGCTAGTAATCATGCTTCTTTTCATACTTATAATTGATTTATTAAACTATTCAGGTTGTTGATTATAAGGTTAATAATATACATAAGAATCTTCCGAGTTCTTATGAATCTATCCAAGTTAAATCAATACCTATATGCTAAGTTGCTCCGACACTTCAGTTTAGGTGCCGCACCCGTATCGACACGACACTAGTATGGGTGTGGGTATGGGATCCGTACCGGATATGGTCAAACACTTTTGGGTACTTTGATCACAATAGACGAAAAAATTTGATATAAGATACAATTTGATTCCCGAAATCAGAACCAAAACTAAGATGAAATTTGAAGAAAATAACATGCATTATCTACGACATCAATCCATTACTTATTTATAACTTGAGAATAAAAAAGAAATCCACACTTTACAAGCTATACGTAAGTATTCCACTAAAGTTTTTACAAGTTTAGAGATTTTTTTATTTTTTTATTTTTTTGAATTAATTTTAGTCGGAACCCCGCACCCGTATCCATACTAGGATCCGTATCCCTGAATCTTAGAATCTACATCTCGAAGGATCCGACCTTTAGATCCGCACCCGTGTCCGACAACTGCACCCGTGTTCGAGCAACTTAGTCTATATGTCTATGGTATTAATATTAACAAGAATGCATTTACAACTCTTATGCTTCAACCAAACAAGGCAATTAAGTATATGTCTATCTTAATTGCAAATCCTTCACCCGATGCCCGGGATTCAAATCTTGTTCTATTTGATTTTACCAAGAATTTCCTTTGTCAAGTTTAACTCAGGTTCGTAAATAATATTTCACTGTTAGCCACGCAGTAAAATAATTAAAACCAAAATCAAATAAACAACTCACAACAATAGATTCAATATATTCAATCTAAGCTTCAAATAACAAGATCATCTATTTAATACATAAGCACAACATGGTATTTAATCCACACTTTAAACATGAATATTCCCATAAACAAGATTCAATTATTGGAAATAAACACTACACACTTAAATATTCAATACAAAGCAAGAAGATGAAGAAATAAACATAAATGGGTAAGAAAATCTTAACCACAAGCTTCAATCTTCAATTCCCAAGTGTGTGTGCAAAACCCTAGCTTCCAAAAATGTTGTCACTAGTTCTAAGAACTGAAAATAAGCCCAAGATATCCTAAAAATCTGCTGGGACGAGTATAAAACTTATTTGGGGTGAGAAATTATGAAATGTCGAAATTGCCCAGAACTGGCCCAGATACAATGCATCGCGATCGCGTGTTTTGGCCTGCAATCGCGGAGGGTAGCTGTTGAAGCCTACGCGATCGCGTGAACCAGACTGCGATCGCGTAGAGTTGAAGTTGATGTCTCTGCGATCGCGTGATCACACCTGCGATCGCGTAGAGTATTTGCCCAGCAATCATTTTTCACTTCAATTCCAGTCAAAACACTTCAATTCCATTCAAACCACCTCATAGCATCATGTACCTGAAAATCTCACAATAACCACTATAAACAACCTGATAGTATACGTAAAAGCTAAAGAAAAGAGGCTAGAATGAGTGGTAAAATCACCACTCATCAACGCCTCCAACTTAAAGCTTTTGCTTGTCCTCAAGCAAATCAAAACCAAAACTTCAATGAGGTTTCACCATTTAAAACACAAGTGGCATTGCTATTATGTACATATCACATTCTCCAATTTAAATACCATACTTAAGGATTTGGTTGATACTAACAATTAGGCTCAAGTATGTATATCTTTTTCGAATAACTCCCTCCTAAAGAAAAACAACTTCAAGAATGTGCAATTGAGTTCCAAAACAATCAAGTGACAAAAATAAGCCTCAATGAGTGACTCAAAAGCACTAGTTCACTATAATTGCTCACTTTACTCAATTTCACCGATCTTTTCTAATTTATGTGCTCTCACAAGAAAGAAAGTCCCAAAAATAATATATTTACGATACAACACAAGGGACAAATTTTTCAAAAACACTCACTCTCACAAAGAAACTTCAAGTGTTACAACATTTCATGTCAAGAACGTAGAGGAGGTAGGATGGGTAGTTGGTCAGATCTAGTATGGATCGCCCATAAGCTTGCCCTTATTTTAATTCATCGCTTATTCAAGAATGTTCAGTTGGAGGTCCCACAAGGACTTTTTAAGCTTGTAATGTAGGTTTAGGGAAGGTCGGATAAGCATTTGGGTACAAGTGACTTCACCCTCCTTGAACACTACTCACAAGTTTCATTCTTTTGCACTTTGATTCTCTTCAACTCACATAGCCTCATTGGCATCTAGTTCCCAATATAGAACCACCTTACATACCTCTCCTATTTTTATTCAACGCTCCATAATGTATATATATGCACATATTTTGTTTTTCTTTTTGGAGCTAGAACACTTTAATGCAAATACTTTGAGGTGTGTGGTCTTAGACTCAATGCACAACCCTACCAATCTCCACTTTGACACCACCCCCAACTTAGGCTTTTAGCCTCATTCTCAATGTTCAAGGAGGGACGAGTTCAAGAGAGAGAATTATTTTACAAAAAAGGGAAAGGTTTATAATGAGTTGGCCAAAGAAAGGTTTAAAGGCTCAAGAGGGGTACTAGTGATATTATTTATGCAACGGTAGGCTTGAAAGGCTAAAGTGGTTTTAAAATTCAAACAAAGAATGCCTAATATCATTCATCCAACCAAATATACTATCATTAGCATTGAAAAACCAACTGGGCAAGTTCTCGATGATAGAAGTAAACACAAGATTTATTTCAACAAACGCTAACACACATGGCACATGAATAAATCAAGAAGGATCAATTCTATCAAACTAGTGGGCTAAGAGTCCCCTAAAAGAGCCAAAAATTTATCACAAGAATTATTTTACACCATGCAACTTACTTGTTTTTAGTTCAAATCAAAAAATTTGGAGGGGTATTCTTAATTCATAATTTACAAACAAGAGGTTAATTTTTTTAGTACCAAATAATCCAAAAGCCTCATCCTAACATAACAAGACTAATTCCCTTAAGAAGGTTGTAACACTATCTCTCATAGGGAAAAGTCACCCGGTTCACTAAAGTGTTCCTTGGGAAAGAACCGTAGCATGAAGAAAACCCAAGGAAATTTTATTTAAGAAAATAAAAATAAAAGAAAAGAAAACTACTACAAAGGTAACTAAAATAAAAGAAGCTACTAAGAAGAATATAATCAACAAGAAAAATAGTAACTAACAAGGATTTACTAATAACATACTAACATAATTATATATCTACACAAGTTCGAGTCCACTCAACTACTTCATGTTTCACAAAAACTACAACTACAAATTCCACACATGATAATCATATATCTAAGGACCACCCCCAACTTAAAATATTGCAATGTCCCCAATGCAATTATGTAATTCAAGCCAAAACAAAGGAGGTGCTCCTTGAATGGTGTCACTCTCCACCGAAGGAACTGGGAGGCTCAAGTTCAAAGTCGTCATCCTCGGTCTCATCAGGTCCACAGAACTTTCGCAGCGTGCTCATGATCTTGTTGAGAAACTTGCTTTTCTTCCTCTCATGCTCTCTATGCTTCTGTTTCCTTCTTTCAATTTTTCCCAGCTTGGCTTTGATGTTTTTTTGCTCCTTCGCGAGGTCGGACAATGTGGGGAGCTTTGCTGAGCTAGATGGATCTGCAGAGGTGCTCTCCCCAGATGGTCCAGACGGAAGACCAGCTACAAGTTGTCGTACCTGAGTGTCCATACCATAAACCTGGCCTTCGGTATCTTATTCATTATTATTTCATTGTGCAGTGTGATGAAGTGTCAAATACAGAAAGAACCGTAATGCCTATTAAGTTTCAGGTATAGTATCTATATACTAGAACTCGATGATAATTTTCCTATACCATGCACCTGATATCTTTATAAATGGTGGAAAGATACTTTTGTACAACTTAGGTATACATTTTTATTTTTTGGTATTATTTCCAGAGAACCATGAGATACCAGTTAGTATCAGATGATTGGTTACTTTTTGTTAAGAACCTCTTAAAGGTCCTTTCTCTTCATGTTTTTGTTTTTTGTTTTTTTTGTGATTCTCCACTTGGAGTTCCTCTCTTTCTGGATGGGTTCTCATGCTCTTGATCTTAAAGATCACCATTTTTCTGGCAATGCTCATCTATTTGTTGTTGAGGATTCCTCTTAGCATCTTTTTGAAGGTTGCCAAATGAGGCTGTAAATGATACTGCGGCATACAGACATAAGAGGTCACAGTGAAGAACTTGAGAACCTCTTAAAGGTCCTTTCCTTCATGTTTTTGTTTTTAGTTTTTCTGTGATTCTCCACTTGGAGTTCCTCTCTTTCTGGATGGGTTATCATGCTCTTGATCTTAAAGATCACCATTTTTCTGGCAATACTCATCTATTTGTTGTTGAGGATTACTCTTAGCGTCTTTTTGAATGTTGCCAAATGAGCTGTAAATGTAAATGTTATCCAATGTGGAATTTGTTCTTCATCGTGACCTCTTATGTCTGCATGCCACAATATCATTTGGTCTTTTACCTTGTGTGATCTTGCTTGTCTCGGACACTTTGGTTACTTGTGAACTACGTTTTCTTAGTTTATCCTCTTCCTCGGCACCTTATTCTCTCCATTTCTGAATTTTGAAGTCTTTGCTGACTCCTTCATTCTTATGACGTCATAATGTAGTGCCAATGATGTTGAGTCCGAGTTCAGTTATGATCAATTCATTTCACGCGACAGATATCGGATGAAGTTTAAGATGACATTATATGATCCCAGCTTCAAGTCCTTCACAGTACACTTTTCAAATCTTCTCTAAATAAAGAATTATATCAAAACTTTCCACTCTTCAGAATGTAATTATTGAAACTAGTGACTTGGATAAGATTCGACCAAGTTATGAAGCTACCTTACATATATGTTCAAAGGATGATCCAGTTTCAGCAGCTATTTCTTGTACAGGTAGTTGATGTATAATTTTGTTTTCAATTGACTGAGAATATATAATATATGTGCTGCTCTTTAGTTGTTTTCTTCTGCTTATAGTTATTCCTGGACCTTTGCAATGCGTCCTTCTGCATCCTGTGGATTTTGGCAAGAAATTGGTTCCAGGAATGATCATTAAGGAGCTTGCTTTGGAGGTAATGGAATTTTAATTCAATACCCTACTATAACCATAAGGTGTATTGAGTGTCATATAGAAGTAAAATTCAGCATTTCTATTAAGACGAGGATCATTTTCTAGTTAATAGTATTTAAGAACCCTCACATGCTTTTAAGACGAGGATCATTTTGCTCTGTCCCTTTGACAAAATAACAGCATTTTATGTATAAGGGGTCGTTTGGTAGGATGCATTAGATAAGCTAATACATGCATTAGCTTTGAGTATTAATAATACATTGTTTGGTAAACATTTTGAACATATACTTTAGTTATGCATGCATTAGTTATACATCCTACTTGGTATTATCCTATGCATAGAAAACAATGGTAGTAGTAATGCAATGGGTTTTAATGCATGCATTAGCTTAGTTAAAATTTATGGTTGATTAAAATATGCTAGTTAGTATATTAGTGCAAGTTCAAAATGATTCAAATAGTGAGAAATAAAATTATATCCCTAGTAAATAAATAAATACTTAGCATATTTTTTTTATAAATAAATATTTAATTTTATTTTACAATATAGGTAGACAAATAAAATATTTTTTTTAAAAAATTTTTTCATATAAAAATATTTCTTAACATATGTTTCTTTTAAAAAGATAGAGTGTAGACTAGTTTCGAGGGTATTTTTGTAAACAAACAATTCTTTTAAAAATTGTGCAATACTTTAATACATCAAATCAAACAATGAATAAGAAATATATTAGCATAACTAATACCAGTATTACTAATACACCATATTCAGCATTATTCTTATGCACCCTACCGAACGACCCCCAAGCGTAATGGAATTTTAATTCAACACCTACTATCACCACAAGGCATGTTGAGTGTCCTATTAAGCAAAATTCAACATTTCTTCTAAGACAAGGATCATTTCTAGTTAATAGTTTTTAAAAACCCTGTCATGTTTTAAGTTGTGAAAAACACTATAACTAAAATTTTCAAGGCACAAAACATTGTCCCTTTGACAAAATAACAACATTTTATATACAAGTGTACAATAGAAAATTAATACAAAAAAGAAATAAATATGTACAATAGGTAATTTATTAGAAAAAACGGTGTCCGATATGCAATTTATTAGAAAAATAAAGGTGTATATAAGCTCCTAATTTCAGGAAGCAAGAGAAGCCACTACTAGTCTACTAGCAGATGGGATCATCTCATATCTTAGATGGTTCATTCATCTTGGAGAGTGTTGGAAATTGCAAAAAAGCTTCTCTGGAATAAAGCAAGTGCCTGTTCTAGGTGTTAAATAGTTAAATAGTACTCCCTCCATTCCAGTTTATGTGAACCTATTTCTTTTTTGGTCCGTTCCAAAAAGAATGAACCCTTCTAAATTTGAAAACAATTTAGCTTAAACTTACAATTCTACCCCCAATAGAAGCCTTTTTAACCACACAAACACTCTGGACCCCTTGTTAACTTGTTCATGGCCACAAATTCCAAAAGTCTTCATTTTTTCTTAAACTCCGTGCCAAGTCAAATAAGTTCACATAAATTGAAACGGAGGGAGTAGTAAATAACCCTAATCTCATATGTATTAGGAGTAGGACATATATTATACATATAGGGAAAACAGTGATTTCAAAACAATTTTCTGACCTTTTCTGGCATTAATATTATAATGTCATTCTTAGAAGCTTTAGAATCATAACTCGTTGGATCGAATTAAATTCAATCCAGATGGTGTCTTTATCGGATTATATTGAGTTCCTTCAGTCCAACAATCACAATGGCCAATGGGTCTCAAGCCATGGTATCTGCAATATGTGAAGCAAGTCCACTTCCTTCCTTACCTTTAGACTTAGTTCTTTATGCTCTTGGTAGTACTTTTAGCCTCATAGCCTTTAGTCGCTTAGCCAAATCACTTAAATTGTTTTATTTCTTGATGACCTTGTTTTTATACATGAACACGGTACATGGCAGATCATTGGTACCAGACGTGAATTAGATAGTCTTTATTACCTTATCCTTGCAAAATCACATGGACTCGCATCTTGTCTTCCTGCAATAACTTCTCCCATTATCGATTCACCAGATTTATTACATAAACGGTTAGGACATCCCAGTTTGTCAAAACTTCAGAAAATGGTACCTGGCTTATCTCACTTGTCCATTATAGAGTGTGAGTCATGTCAGCTCGGTATGCATACATGCTCCCATTTCTCGCGGCGTCTTGATAATCGAGCAGAGTCGCATTTTACTTTAGTCAATTCAGACATTTGGGGTCCTAGTCGGGTTAGTTCTACCTTAGGATTCCGATACTTTGTCTGTTTCATTGATGATTATTCCAGGTGCACTTGGATATTTTTGATGAAAAGTCAATCTGAGTTGTCTATTTTCCGGACTTTCCATACAGAAATTCAAAATCAATTTGGGGTTTCTATCCGTACATTTCGTAGTGATAATGCCCTAGAGTATTTGTCTTCCCCGTTTCAGCAGTTTATGAATTCCCATGGGATTATTCATTAAACATCTTGTCCTTACACATCCCAACAAAATGGGGTAGCTAAAAGAAAGAATTAGCATCTTATTGAAAATGCTCGTACCCTACTCAAACAATATCATGTTCCGTTGCGTTTTTGGGGAGATGCAGTTCTTACATTGTGTTATCTTATTAATTGTATGCCATCTTCAGTCATCCAAAATTAGGTTCCATTTTCTGTCATGTTTCCCTACTTACCTTTATTCTCTATTCCACCCCGTGTCTTTCAGAGTACGTGCTTTGTTCATGACCTTACTCGAAGAAAAGTTAAGTTAGCTTCTCGTGCTCTTAAGAGCATATTTCTAGGTTTCTCGAGAACGCAAAAGGGATATCGATGTTATTCTCTTGGCCTTCACTGATTTCTTATGTCTGCTCATATTACCTTTTTTGAATCCCAATCATACTTCACATGTCCGGTTAATCACTTAGATATTTCTGAGGTGCTGCCCATTCCTTCTTTTGGAGATCGCTCCCATCTCCCATTCATCTTCCTCCATAGCTCCACTGCCTGTAGTTCCACTTCCAACTCCACCACCTATAGCTCAATGTCACCACCTAGTTTAGTGCCACCACCTAGTCCAGTTCCATTAAATATAGATCTAGTGCCACCAACTATAGCTCCAGTGCCACCACCTAGTCCAGTTCAACCTTCTATAGCTCCAACACTCCTAACTTATCATTGTCGTCCGCCCCAGCATCATGCCCGGGTGATTTATGTCCGGCACCTGACGCTTCTCATACTGTGGATTTGTCTCCTCTTAATCAACCGATTGCACTACGAAAAGGTATAAAGTCCATACTTAATTCTAATCCTCGATATATCGGTTTAAGTTACCATCGTCTCTCATCATCCCATTGTGCAATTGTGTCATCTTTGTCCTCACTTTCCATCCCTAAGTCTACACGTGAAGCACTGTCTCATCCCGGATGGTGACATGCTATAATTGACGAGATGTCTGCTTTGCATACAAGTGGTACTTAGGAGCTTGTTCCTCTTCTTTTGGGTAAATCGACGGTTGGTTGTCATTGGGTGTATGCAATCAAAGTTGGTCCTAGCCAGGTTGACTAACATAAGGCTCGTCTTGTTACCAAATGATATACTCAGATATCTGGACTCGATTACAGTGATACTTTCTCTTCGTGGCTAAAATTGCATGAGTCCGCTTTTTTCTATTCATGGTTGATGTTCGCCATATGCATCTCGATTAGTTGGATATTAAGAATGCTTTTCTTCACGGTGACCTTGAGGATGAGGTGTATATGGAGCAATCACCCGGTTTTGTTGTTCATGGGGAGTCTAGTGGCCTTGTATGTCGGTTGCGCCGATCCCTCAATGGTTAAAAGTAGTCTCCTCGAGCCTGGTTTGGTAATTTTAACACAGTTATTCAGGAGTTTGGCATGACTCGTAGTGAAGCTGATCACTCTGTATTTTATCGACATTCTGCTTCAAATCTCTGTATTTATCTGGTCGTTTATGTTGACAATATTGTTATTACCGGCAATAATCAAGATGATATTAGTAATTTGAAGCAACATCTCTTTGAGCACTTTCAGGCCAAGGATCTGAGCAGATTATAGTATTTTTTGGGTATTGAGGTCGCTCAGTCTAGCTCAGGTATTATGATCTCACAACGAAAATATGCCTTATATATTCTTGATGAGACATGAATGATAGGTTGTAGACATGTTGATACTTTGATGATCCGAATTCTAAACTTTTGCCAGGACAGAGGGAGCCTCTTAGCGATCCTGCAAGATATAGGCGGTTGGTTGATAAATTAAATTATCTCACGGTGACTAGACCTAACATTTCCTATCCTGTGAGTGTTGTGAGTCAGTTTAAGGATTATCCCCGTGATAGTCATTGGGATGCAGTTGTGTGCATTCTTCGGTATATAAATTCAGCTCCTGGCAAAGGCTTATTGTTTGAGCATCGAGGCCATGAGCAGGTCGTTGGATACTCAGATGTTGATTGGGCAGGATCACCTCTAGATAGACGTTCTACGTCTGGATATTGTGTCTTAGTAGGAGAAATTTGGTGTCTTGGAAGAACAAGAAATAGAATGTGGTTGCTCGGTCTAGTGTAGAAGCAAAATATCAAGCAATGGCTATGGCCACATGTGAGCTAATTCGGATCAAACAATTGCTCAAGGAGTTGAAACTTGTTGACATTAGTCAGATGGGACTTGTGTATGATAATCAAGTTGTGTTAAAACTAGTGTTCCATGAGAGAACTAAACACATCGAGATTGACTGTCACTTTGTTAGAGAAAAGATACTCTCGGGAGATATTACTACAAAATTTGTGAAGTCGAATGATCAACTTGCTGATATTTTCACCAAAGTCCCTCATTGGACCTCGTATTAGTTATACATGTAACAAGCTCGTTACATATGATTTACGTGCACCGGCTTAGGGGGGAGTGTGTTAAATAGTTAAACAGTAGTAGATAATCCTAATCCCATATGTATTTGGAGTATGACATGTATTATATATATATGGCTCATTGTATTAATCAAGAATATTTCTCCCGTGCTTTCTTGCACTAGGTATTGATGAGAGAAATAAAATATATGACTGGCAACTTTTGCGTGTGTGTTGAGTTTAAGTGAAAGTGTTCAAGTTCCTATATCCTGGTTTGAAGGATGTGAGATGTGTTGATTCTTCTTTACAACAAAAGCAACCACATGAGAGCCATAGTTCCAAAGCAAGCTCTAATGAGTCTGCTTTTTGCTTCCCGGTATGACCAGTTTGACATAAATCCTTTTGCGATTGTTAGAGTATTGCAAGTTAGTGTGGAATCTCCATCCTTTGCTCTTTTTTTAAAAAGGTCAACACAGTCATCCTTTGATTTTTTTTCTATTTTCTGAAAAGGTAAATGCAGCAGTCCTTGCGTTTATTTTACATGATAAATGGTCCCTGTATGTTTGTCAACGAGCATTCTTTATATCTGCTTTTAATAATACTACATGATTGATAAAAACTGAAACCTTTGGGACCTGAAAATGGTAAGGATTTCGCAAGGTTAAAATCTGTACAATTTATAATAATTTTTCTTTGTTGCATTTCATCAATGTTGGTGAAATGAAGTTGTAACCTTGCATCAGAAGATTTAGTTTTTTGACTATGTTTACGATGTGACGAAGAGCATATGCCTTTTACTTCTGAAAATCGCAAACTTAAAAGCTGCTTGATAGACAGTGAAATCTTCTTCACTTTCTTGATGTAGAGAAAAAACTTACTTTCGTGTCTCACTTGTTTATTCTTGTTTTATGGTTTATTAGTGCATGTAGCTCCAGTTGTTTTTCCTTGTTGTCCTTTTGTTACCTGCAAGTCGTATGGTTGTATATATATTATTTTATTTTATTTTTGTCTTTGATAGAGACATTTGACAAGTATGGTAATCATATGAGAAAAGATGAGCACATCAAGCTGATGCTGGAAGGATTGTGTTTACTAGAAAAAGGAGATAGCTTTCTGAAGGTGCTTGCTTTCCTTTTTCTCTTTCTATTTTTTGTACATCTAATAGTCCAGTTGGTAAGAGGGCAAAGCACGTTGAAGAAGATAGTTTGTAGTTTTTTCTTGTTTTATATAGGAGTAGCAATTTAAAGTGTGATAACTATTTCCTTTCCTTTTTAACTTGCTCAATCAGATTACATACGACAAGATTTGTATTTAGGGATGTCTCGAAGTGTCACATACTTCTCAGCTGGCATGAAGTTTCAAGAAATCAGATGCAGATGCGAACATGAACCTCCTAACTTTGCACAATTTTTAATTAGTTTAGTCTTTGCCACAACTGCAATATGCAAGTCTAGCTAACTATTTAGTTCCCATGCAAGTCAAATCCTGTCGGTGACCATGTATCTGGGAACTTGTGTCGTTTAGTAAGTTATCAATGGTCAATGCTACAGGTAAGCAGGGATTCTTTTTATGGTTCTCACTCTGAGGGAAATTGTCTAAGGTCTGCAGATGACCGCTGTATTGAATTTCTGTCTTGAAACAGCCCAAAAATCTCAAATTACTCTTTTCTGTTTAACCTATCTCAATAACTGGTTTAGATCAATCATGTTTCTTCTATTACTTGTCGGTATAGTTCCTTGATCCATTTATATTTGGGCTTAGTAGTATCAAGACAGTAGGTGTTTTCGAGGTCATGTGAGCCAATCATGAGTTGTCTTAGTTTTAGCATCTGTATATTCTGTAACTTGTATACATTAATATATGCATAGATGATAAGTGGGGTTATATATTACACTTTCGGACTGATAAATTAGCTAAAGCATCTCTATCTGCGATGGTGGCTTGGTGCATGCCTCTTGGTGTTTGATGTCCTTTTCTTTTAAACTTGCTTGTTTCCAATTTCCTTTGCTCTTTTCTAGTTCAAATGGTGTAAGTTCATCAGGTTTCTTGTTTCTTTTTATGCTGTTTGATCCACATTCTATTGGATATTCTAAGCTTTATATCTCGTGATATAGGTGGACATTCATGGGCGTGTAAACCTTGATGGAATCCTAAAGGATACAGCAGGATATGGTAAACCTGGTATGTGCTTTAACACATCATCAATGTTGTTGCAGTACTAAGGATTTATATTTTTTGATTTAACGTCATTATCCAAAATTCATAACCTGCGTGGCTTCTTTGGGGGGGAATGATGCCAGACTACCAGTATTATTGCTTAGCAGTGTGCTGACTGCTGGTAATCTTGCTTCCACGTAAGTAACTCATTTGACTTCATCGATCGAGATGTCCTTATGAAAGAGTCTTACCAATGTAAAGCTTTAGTAGGAAAAAGGAAGACTTTGTCATCCTCTTGGATTAAGTAATATGCAGATCCAATATAATGTTATTAGTTAAATATCTTTTTCATAGTTCCATTACCATCAGAGGGGTTGCTCTGATGGTAAGCAACCCCCACTTCCAACCGAGAGGTTGTGAGTTCGAGTATCCCCAAGAGCAAGGTGGGAAGTTCTTGGAGGGAAGGTTGCCGGGGGTCTATTTGGAAACAGCCTCTCTACCCCAGGGTAGGGGTAAGGTCTGTGTACACACTACCCTCCCCAGACCCAACTAAGTGGGATTATACTGGGTTGTTGTTGTTGTTGTTGCATTAGGACTCCATTTATTTGGTGGCGATGAATGTGTGGGATAAGGGTGTTCGAAGAATTGCAAGATCAATGGTCCCCAGTCCTTTAACCAGTTATTTATTCTGCCCACAGTTTTCCTTTCTATTTTTTCTGGCGATGATGTAGTTCTCAAGAAAGAGTTCCAAACAGAAGAGAGATGGTTGCGAGTTGCATCCAAGGTTTGTCAGCGCTCCTCAATCCCTTAGTTGTTGCCAATAGTTCAATATTTCTGGTGAAGTGGATGAAGATATCCATGATGAAGAGGAAAATGGCCACTCTCATACGCTTCTGATAAGGCAGGACACATTGAGGGGAGAAGATAATGTGAAATACAGCTTCTATCATGGACGCTGCATTGTCCGCTCCGTTCCTCTTCCAAAGAATGAAGGGCTTTTCTGTTTTGTAGCCAGTCACTCTCGTTTCCACGAGCTGCAGACAAACATAGAGGTTTTTATCCTTGGTGATTCACTAATTTCTATCTTGCCAGTACCGCAACCTCATAGTTTTATGTGCAGGTGCATGTTGAGAAGGCAACAAACAACGAGCATGAAATTCCCCAACCTAGAAATCGAAAGAAAGAGGTTATGCTTCTTGAGGATTCATAGTATTCAAAAGCCCCAGGAATTGTGTATGATCACACCTATGATGATTTTTCTGATGGAAGTATATTGCTCTTGAAGGATCCATGTGCTTCCGCAGAACTAGATGGAAGACTACAAAAACAATTTCAAGTATGTGTCTCAGAAATACGAATGGTACTTTCGTGAATCAATTGACGAGAAATATGGTTCTGAATGTTTGCAGTTTGAACCACATCTCTTAGAGGATATGGTTCTGTTCTATTTTAATGTATGTCTCCAAGTGCTTTGTCTTGACTATTCTTACACACAGTAGTAGTAGTAGTAGTAGTAATAGGAGGGTTAAAAGCAGCAGCAGGTTCTGTGTGACCAATGAAATTTTTACCATCCTTTTCTTTTGGCATATTCATTTCATTGTTGCATGACCGTCACTAAACTTGAGCTGTGTTTCTTGACAGAAACTTGTGGATGATATTTGCCAGTGTGGTCTAAGGATAAACAAGTGTGACGCAAATATGGAAATACTTCGCTTTAGGGAATCAAGTATTGTGCTCGAGATGTCCACTGATGCTTATATACTACCGTCTGCGCCTCATGCCTTCAGCTTTCTATGGAAGTTATCATGTTTGTTTCATGCTAGTGTGTTGCATATGGTTTGGCGCTATGTAGTCTAGAAAATTGTAAAGTGGAACAAGAAATCAAAGGCAATATTCTATTATGTGTGCTTATCTTTTTCGATTTTTCAGAGAATGCTCTTTGTTTTTAAACTATCTTCTGGACTAAACACTCACTCTCCATAATTGTTAAAATGCCATCGTGTGAATGTCTTATGTGCGTAAAGATGGTAAAGATTAGACAACATTGAGCGTGTGAAGGAAGTGAATGAAAGAGTAGGAATATGAAGTCGTGGTACCACGTCCATGTTGCCGTCTCAGTTGCAAACTCTATGATTAAATGAGAAAAGCTAGTTATTTTAGGAAGAATATCAAAGAAAGAACAAAGACAAATTGCTATAAGAGAAACTCTTAAAAGTTTTTGTTGATAATTATTGGTAATGTGTCAAAAGATTTTTTGCATGTGGCATTGATTTAGAAGATTGTTTGACAAATGGCTCTACTGAGCCAAGTGGCTATTAATACCCATCATGCTTTGCATGAAGGTATGTAGCCAAATGGTTAAGCCGTAAGCAAGTGGCACTCTTCTTTCTTACAATTGTTCGTTTCATTCTATAAATAGTAGTAAATAACTCTAATCTCATATGTATTAGGAGTAGGATATGTATTGTATATATATAGGGCTCATTGTATCATTGTCATTTTTAATCAATAATAAGATTTTTCTCCCATGCATTCTTACATGGTATCAGAGCATCAGTAAGAAATTATTGTTTTGCATCATTCAAGCGGCCTCCGGGTAGAAAAACCTAGTTGTCGTCCAATTTTCCGGTGACTAAGAGGTTGTACGTAAAAAAAACCTCTTTTCGTCGGTGTTCTGCAAAAACTAACACCACCGCGAAGTAGATCGGACTCCGAGTAGAAAGACCTAGTTGTCGTCCAATTTTCCGGTGACTAAGAGGTTGTACGTAACAAAAATCCACTTTTCATCGGTGTTCTACAAAAACTAACACCACCGCGAAGTAGATCGGCCTCCGGCGACCAACCCATACAATTTCTCCATCAAAAGAACCCCCACGCGCCTTCAGAAGAAATTTTCCAGCGAAGCTCCGACCCCACGCGATGGCTCGTGGCACCTTTTTAGGCCACTTTTTCGTGAAATTTCTTCAGGACAGTTTGCTCTCACAATTCTGAACCTACACATCTAGTTCAAATCAAATTCCGACCATATTAAGTTTTTTCCGGCTAGCTACAATGATCCCAACAATTTTTTGCTTTTTTCGGTACGATATTATAATGGAATTCGTACTTGTAGCCTTTAATTCACAATCGGTTGGATCAAATGCAATGAATCCAATCTAGATGGTTTTTTTACCGGATTATATTGAGTTCCTTCTGTTCAAAGCACGTAAACACACATCTTCAGCATTAACCTCCGTTGTTCCAACAAATAGTAGCATGACTGGCGTCTCCCAATCTTCACCTTCTGAGTCTTTGGTCATTGATTCAGGTGCATCGGATCATATTTGTAGTAACAAATCTCTTTTTACTAGTATCTGATATTCTCAATCTCTTCCAACAGTCACAATGGCCAATGAGTCTCAAGCCCTGGCAACTGCAATAGGTCAAGCAAGTCCACTTCCTTTCTTACCTTTAGACTCTGTTCGTTATGTTACTGGTAGTCCTTTTAATCTCATAGTCGTTAGCCGCTTAGCCAAATCACTTAAATCTGCTATTTTATTTCTTGATGACCTTAGTTTTATAACGTAGTATAAGGCGGATCATTGGTACCGGACGTGAATCAGATGAACTTATTACCTAATCCTTGCAACATCACTTGTCAACTTTAGAGTGTGAGTCGTGCCAGCTCGGTAAGCATACCCGCTCCCATTTCCCGCGGCGTATTGATAATTGAGCAGACTTACTGGTGACGTCCAAATCGACTGCTAAAAAGCAATAGATATGGTCGCAGCAATATAATTTACCCAACTATGAGTCGGGGTCGAATCCCACAAAGAACAATATGTAGGCGATTAGGTATGTAAGAAAATTATCGCTAGTTATGCAATGTCAAACACTAAGAATGGTGGTTGAAAGAGTATTTATACCTAAATGCGAAAATGTAAACTAACCTAGAAAGCAAGTAAAATGATCAATGGCTACAAGTATGGTTGCTTCGGGAATTACACTGAAGTGGTCATGGACTTGCTACTAATCATGCTTCTTTTCATACTTATAATTGATTTATTGAACTATTCATGTTGTTGATTATAAGGTTAATAATATACATAAGAATCTTCCGAGTTCTTATGAATCTATCCAAGTTAGATCAATACCTATTTGTCTATGGTATTAATATTAACAAGAATGCATTTACAACTCTTATGCTTCAACCAAACAAGGCAACTAAGTATATGTCTATCTTAATTGCAAATCCTTCACCCGATGCCCGAGATTCAAATCTTGTTCTATTTGATTTTATATGCAACCAAGAATTTCCTTTGTCAAGTTTAACTCAGGTTCGTAAATAATATTTCACTGTTAGCCACGCAGTAAAATAATTAAAATCAAAATCAAATAAACAACCTACAACAATATATTCAATCTAAGCTTCAAATAACAAGATCATCTATTTAATACATAAGCACAACAAGGTATTTAATCCACAATTTAAACATTAATATTCCCATAAACAAGATTCAAGTGTTGGAAATAAATACCACACACTTAAATATTCAATACAAAGCAAGGAGATGAAGAAATAAACATAAATGGGTAAGAAAATCTGAACCACAAGCTTCAATCTTCAAGACCCAAGTGTGTGTGCAAAACCCTAGCTTCCAAAAATGTTCTCTCTAGTTCTAAGAATTGAAAATAAGACCAAGATATCCTAAAAATCTGCTCGGACGAGTATAAAACTGATTTGGGGTGAGAAATTATGAAATGCCAAAATTGCCCAGAACTGGCCCGGATACAATGCATCGCGATCGCGTATTTTGGCTTGCAATCGCGGAGAGTAGCTGCTGAAGCCTACGCGATCGCGTGAACCAGACTGCGATCGCGTAGAGTTGAAGTTGATATCTCTACGATCTCGTGATCACACCTGCGATCTCGTATCATTGATGTTGTAGCTTCTACGACCGCGTAGAGTATTTGCCTAGCAGTCATTTTTTTCTTCAATTCGAGTCAAAACACTTCAATTCCATTCAAACCACCTCATAGCATCATGTACCTGAAAATCTCACAATAACCACTATAAACAACCTCATAGTATACATAAAAGCTAAGGAAAAGAGGCTAGAATGAGTGGTAAAATCACCACTCATCAACACCCCAAACTTAAAGCTTTTGCTTGTCCTCAAGCAAATCAAAATCAAAACTTCAATGAGGATTCACCATTTAAAACACAAGTGGCATTGCTATTATGTACATATCACATTCTCCAATTTAAACACCATACTTATGGATTTGGTTGATACTAACAATTAGGCTCAAATATGTATATCTTTTCCAAATAACTCCCTCCTAAAGAAAAACAACTTCAAGAATGTGCAAGGGAGTTCCAAAACAATCAAGTGACAAAAATAAGCCTCAGTGAGTGACTCAAAAGCACTAGTTCACTATAATTGCTCACTTTACTCAATTTCACCGATCTTTTCTAATTATGTGCCCTCACAAGAAAGAAAGTCCCAAAAATAGTATATTTACGATACAACACAAGGGACAAATTTTTCAAAAACACTCACTCTCCCAAAGAAACTTCAAGTGTTACAACATCTCAAACCATAAGCTTGCCCTTATTTTAATTCATCGCTTATTCAAGAATGTTCAGTTGGAGGTCCCACAAGGACTTTTTAAGCTTGTAATGTAGGTTTAGGGAAGGTCGGATAAGCATTTGGGTACAAGTGACTTCACCCTCCTTGAACACTACTCACAAGTTTCATTCTTTTGCACTTTGATTCTCTTCAACTCACATAGCCTCATTGGCATCTAGTTCCCAATATAGAACTACCTTGCATACCTCTCCGATTTTTATTCAAGGCTCCATAATGTATATATATACACATATATATTTTTTTTCTTTTTGGAGCTAGAACACTTTAATGCAAATACTTTGAGGTATGTGGTCTTAGACTCAATGCACAACCTTACCAATCTCCACTTTGACATCACCCCCAACTTAGGCTTTTAGCCTTGTCACACGTCCTTTTTCCGCTTAGCCGTGAGGGCGCAAATGAGTTTTTCCAATTGAAGGACAATCGAACGAGATTTATTTATTTGATTCAGAGTCGCCACTTGGGAGATTTGTGGTGTCCCAAGTCACCGGTTCAATCCCAAATCGAGGAAAGAATGACTCTATTTAACAGTCTGCGTACCAAAAATCCAGATAAGGAATTCTGTTAACCTGGGAGAAGGTGTTAGGCATTCCCCAGTTCTGTGGTTCTAGCACGGCCGCTCAATTGTTATATTTGGCTAAATTATCTGGTTTTATAACATGTTTTAACTCATGTGCAAATTTTAAGTTTTAACCATTTTTAATACTGGAATTACTCGTATTTAAAGAATTGAATTACGTGAATGTATACTCATTCTTTTTGACGCGTCAAATTATGCCACGCGAACGTGTCCACAAATAATATTGTTTTGTTAATTTATTAAGAAATAGTTTAGTCAATTTTACGTTAACGCATACTCTAAATTGATTTTTTAGAATTACATTTACAATTATATTACGCGAAATGTATATATAATCGTAATACTAATCTAAATCGGGATGAAAGCAAATAATGAATATTTATCAATTTGTTAGATCTAAATTATGAGCCTAATACGAAGGTCATGTAAATTTGCTAATGGCACACCTCGAATTCTAGATAAAAAGAGCCTAGTTAATTAAAGCTAAAGGGTTTCCAAATTTATCTAAAACAGATGCCTAAGCTCAATTTGAAATCATCGAATTGCAAAGGCAGAACTACTCAACTCATTTTAAATATAACTTTGGCCAGTATGCGCCAACACCCCATGGCCCAACCATTGAAGTAATTTCAGAATATTGGCAGCATGTAACATTCAAACTCCTACTCAAGTTATGCATTTCATAGAATGATGTCAAAATATTTTAATGAGCATAAATAAAGGTTGTGTGAAAACTTTAACACAAATGAAACAACCTAAGAACATAATCAAAACAAACAAAATAATAACAATAGTTGAAGCCTGATAACGATGAAATGAAGAGAAAATTCAAAAAATTAAAGTAAGAAATTAACTTATTATTGAAAAGTTTCAAACAAACAACATGTCTAGGTATGTCTCCTCAGATCTACACTTTGAAGTGCATTCAATAGATTTCCATAGTGCTAGAGAAATACCTGGAATTTAAAGAAAAAGGGAAGTGAGGAAGCAGTATACAACAGCAGCAACCAGCTAGCACCAATTTAAAGAGACTTCGAACCCAGAAGGTGATAGAAAACAGTTTCAGACCCACAGCACATTAGCAGACATAAACCAAAGTTGAATGACCCGAACTCAAACAACTTTCAATTACCAAATGACCCAGGAGTTACACAACAATTGAAACAAAGATGCAAAACTAATGGAACTGTCACGACCCTAGTTCACCAATCGTGAACCTGTCATGACGGCACCCAGTCCGCACGACTAGGTAAGCCTAACTCATTGCGGAAAATACAAGCTTATGCACATTTAATAAAAATTAGCGGGAAATGAGATAAAAGGAATGTAATCCGTGCCGCTTGGCACATACACTCGTCAAACACACTGTGAAAAAAACAAAATACCACCAAGACCCCAAATCCCACGGGCAACACAGACTAAGAAAGAGTACAACTTTGGATCTATACATCAAGAATATCTATGCAACGGAACCAAGGGAAATAACTGATATCACTAATGAGAATAGAAGGGGACTCTCCGGATCCGCGGACGTAGGAGATCATACCTCAAGTCTCCTCACAGTGCTCCTAAATCACCTGTAATGTGCCTGATCTGATGTACCTAGATCTGCACAACAAAAGTGTGCAGAAGAGTAGCATGAGTACACCACGGCGGTACTCGGTAAGTGCCAAGCCTAACCTCGATGGAGTAGTGACGAGGAAGGTCAGGGCCCTACTGAGAGAAAACAGTTACAAAAATGATAATAACAATAATAAGCAGCTTAACGATAATAATTCCGAAATAACAACAATAAAATGATTACTGCAACCGTCTACAATTAACTAACAACAAGTAACAAACTCAATTAATAAGTCCGGGACCTGTGGGAATTGAACCCACAGTCCCATTAACAGTACCCCTGGGTCTCCGGGAATCGAACCCGCAGCCCATGTCTTAGTAAATCTCAGGATCTCCGGGAATCGAACCCGCAGTCCACATCTCAATAAATCTCAGGATCTCCGGGAATCGAACCCGCAGTCCACATCTCAATAAATCTCAGGATCTCCGGGAATCGAACCCGCAGTCCACATCTCAATAAATCTCAGGATCTCCGGGAATCGAACCCGCAGTCCACATCTCAATAAATCTCAGGATCTCCGGGAATCGAACCCGCAGTCCACAACAATATCACTCCGGGTCTCTGGGAATCGAACCCACAGCCCTGGGATCTCCGAGAATTGAACCCGCAGTCCACCAACACAACAAATAAAGAAAACGCACACGGAAAATATAATATGCTTAACTACAACTTCACCGAGGACTAGTGCCAATAATTATCAAGAAGTTCAGTAGGACAATTAGGCAATTAGATAGATAAATCCTACCTAATCATGCTTCCCTAACGAATACCAGGTAAATGCCACAATTTAATAAATTAAGAACGGGAATATCACGAATTGAACAATTCAAGTAAAGTGAGTTACAACAACCAGCGCATGTACACGCCCGTCACCTCGCGTACAAGGAATTTGAACTATCACATAATATCCTAAGGGTAAAGGTTCCCCCACACGAGGTTAGACAAGCCACTTACCTCGATTCCGGTACAAAACCGCTAAGAGACAACCCTCTTGCCGCGAATATCCGACTCCGAGTGGACCGAATCTAGTCAAACCAATTACACAGTATAAATAACATTGCAAATAACTAATTACAATGATAAATTACAGCTACAACGCGAAAGTGGGTAAAATGACCAAAATACCCCTAAATCCATCGGCTCGGAATTGAAATATTTTTACGTTTTCAGAACCCTTGTACTCTCACGAGTCTAACCATATAAAAATCTCCCAAATCGGACCACAAATGGCCCTTCAAATCCCAAATTTAAAGTTTTTGCTCCAAGCCCTAATTTCTTACAATTTTGCTATGTTTTCATAACTTTCAAGGATGATTCTTCAATAAAATCATGTATTTAGTTCATAGGACTTATCTCTAATCACTTCTTGTCAAAACCCCTTCAATTCTCGTCCAAAAGCTCTCAAGAATGACCAAAAATGGTGGAAAAATGGGTTTGGTTCGCGGATGAAATGTTTTAAAACTTTCTGTCCAGGTATTTTGTTCACTGCAATCGCGGGAAATGCTTCGCGATCGCGGAGAACAAATTCTGGCCCAAATATTACCCTTCGCGATCGCGGGAAATGCCTCGCGATCGCGGTGAACAACTTCCAGTTCCTCCGGACAGGCTTCAGTAAAATGGTCATAACTCTTTACACACAACTCCAAATGATGGATGGTTTGATGTTCTGGAAACTAGACACATAGGGCTATAACTGGCATTTGTTGATCATTTCCTGAATCCTTATACATTTAGAGATACAAGCTTCCAAACCCATTTATGTGTTTTAGATATGCTTCTCGGACATCATAGACTGTAACGTACATAACTTTTGCTACCTATTTCCAAATGTGGATTTCTTTATCTTTCTGAAAACTAGACACAATGATATACAACTTTTGTTTTTGAATCACCTCAAAATTCCTTTTATATAAAACGATATGATCTTCCAAAGTAGGGCCTGCGCGACAGAAATTTCTTCTTCGCGATCGCGAAGCAATCTACGCGATCGCGATTCATTAGTTTTTTCTCAGATTTTACTCACCGCGATCGCGACCAATACTCCGCGATCGCGTAGAGCACTGCTGTAGCCAAAAACCAGCAGTGAAAAATGGCCTAGAAATGGTCCGAAACCACCACGAAACTCACCCGAGGCCCCCGGGACCTCAACCAAAAACACCAACCCTTCCTATAACCTTATTCAAACTTGTTCCAATCATCCAAACACGTCCATAAACACAAAAATTATCAATTTACAACGGATTCGAGCCTAAATTTCTTAAAACTTTCCGAATTGCACATTCGATCTAAAACCCGACCAAACGACGTCCGAATGACCTGAAAATTTGCGGACATATCCAAAATCACATCACGAAGCTACAGAAATTGTCGGAATTCCATTCCGACCCCGGATCAAAATCTCACCTATCGTTCGGATTCGCCAAAATTTCAAACTTCGGCATTTCAAGCCTAATTGAGCTACGAACCTCCAAAATACTTTCCGAACGTACTCCCAACCCCGAAATCACCTAACGGAGCTAATGGAACCATCGGATTACCGTTCCGAGGTCCTCTTAACACTGTTCCGGCTACGGGCCATTTTCTAACTTTAAAGCTCTCATTTAGGGACTAAGTGTCCCAAAATACTCCAAATTTCAGAACCGACTCTCCCGGCAAATCACAATAGCAGAAATGAACTTAGGGGAACAGTTAAATTGGGGATTGGGGCATAATTTTCTAAAACGGCCGGCCGAGTCGTTACATCTTCCCACACTTAAAAGATTCGTTCGTCCTCGAACGAGCATAGAAAACATATCTGGAGTAGTGAAAAGTTGAGGGTACTGGCTGCGCATATCCTGCTCGGTCTCCCAGGTCGCCTCCTCGACCGGCTGGCCCCGCCACTGAACCTTTACTAAAGCGATGTTCTTTGACCTTAGCTTCCCGACTTGCCTGTCTAGAATGGCTACTGGCTCCTCAACATAAGACCGATCCTCGTCTAGCTGAACATAAGTGAAATCCAACACATGTGACGGGTCACCATGGTACCTCCGGGCATAGAGGCATGAAATACGGGATGGACTCCGGCTAGGCTGGGAGGTAAGGCCAACTCATAAGCAACCTCCCCAATATGCCTCAAAATCTCAAAAGGGCCAATAGATCTAGGACTCGGCTGGGCACATTAGCCTGATATAATCTGAAGATATTCCCTCTTGTTCAACAATTAAGTCTTAGAGCCTAATTCCAACATCCGGAATTCTATGTCAGGCTTGTTTTCATCAAGAGATCACTCAATATTCCTCAAACGCCATCCTCAAACATGATTGCATAACCTTGCTGGATTCTTACCTTGCAACACTAAATCCACAGGACCACGATAATATTTTATGATCAAATTAGCCAAAAATTCAACGAATCAGATGCTCCCATTGCACCTCACGATCTACATAGGTCTCATTCCAACTTTTACAATACTGACACGACGGAAGAGATGTGATGATATCCATAACCAACTACTGAGTCAACAATTCATTGGGTCTATACTCCTGACAAGATCCATTACCTTGTCCTAAACCAGAGGATGATCCTTTCCTCTATAATATATTTCATATAATCAGTTGGCACTGACCCCAAATCACATAATCTCATCTCACCCAGTACGAACTGCTCAGGAAATACATAATCAAAGTCCCACAAGATGACACAATGTGCCAGTAGGCTACTGCTTCGTACGTGATACAAAAGGAAGGCGAACACTAGAGAGAACTATTCAACTCTCACATTAACATGGACCTCCTCGGAAAATAGGAAACAGAACACATAAAAGCAATTATAGACACCTGAAATAAACATCACACTGTTGCGGCGTGCACCCCGATCCCAACAATATGACCATGGCGGCGTGCCACCCGATCCCAACAATATATCCATGGCGGCATGCCACCCGATCCCAACAATATAGACTCACACAAAGAGTCATATGTCGAGCTGAATAGCTCATCACATCAAAATACTGAATATCAATAATAAGCACACTAAGGTGCATGATATCGGACTCAATGAAAACATATAGCGCTATAGGCTATGAACTCAAGCACAACTGAGGTGCGACATATGATATGAGCCTCAAGAGCCATCATGCTCATATAACATCACCGCTGAGCGGAACCTCAACACATAAGGAACTTACCAAGCCGTCGCACACTCATACGGTGCAATATATCTTTACTTGAAATAACTAACCGCGAAATAAGACCGCGACTATCCCTCCATAAAGGGCGCATTGCTGGAAGAAACATAACTGGCCTGACGCAAGGCTCACTTCCACATTTAAATCTATCCACCGACCTTAAGTCTATCCTGGTCGTGCCAAGCTAAGTCAATAATATTTCACAGGTCTATAACCCACTAAGCAGAGTGCCCTCGAGGCATAGGTTCTTAAATGGATGATATCACCAAAATCCTCATACTTGGTTTAAATTTCTAACCAATCAAGTGACTACAAGTCACACCTATACAATCTTCTTGTGGGTCAAGCTCCCACCATCTTTCGAATAATTAAACGGACCTACACATTGAACCCACCGGCTGCACTAACACTGAAAAGCGATCAGGAGTCCCTAACCGGGATGCAAAGCCTTTCTCATAGAACACCGATCTCAAATGATACTGATGTTAATACCCATCTTACTCAAAACAGTGACACTCTTTCCCTGCTCATCCAAGCTCTTTATATCACATTCATTGACCAAATTGTGACCTTGGTCCTTACTTCAAATTTTCATACTACTCACTGCACCCCACGTGCCGATATACGATAGGCACAATTTCCATCATAGCTCTAGAACTGACGATAGGCTAATACTTCATCACATAAGACTTTTCATTAAGCTCACTGCAGGAGAACTATAACAACATACGGCGAATTCTCATAGCCATCGAATATGCCAATCCATAAGTAGTGGTCCAAGTCACCATAACCCTTCTCGAGATCTGCCTACTCATAACAAGCCCTTAACAGAAGAATACTTCAGAATAACATCAATCACTGTGGCCGACAAGTCTCAAATGCACCGCCACAAATCACATGCATAATTCGATCACGTTGCATGAACCGATCATTGACACTAATACGCCAACTCAACTATGGCTGATCAATCTACTTCCTTCCAGGTTATCCTTGACTGCCTTAGAAATGTTAATATCTTCTTTCAATACCTAACTTATTCCAACCGCATTTACCCCGAGTGACCTTAAATCATGAGGCCATGCTATCTTAAGAACGACGACCATTTCATGTCTCTCAAATACTACACCACAAGTCAAAACATCATAGATCATTTTGTGCCTTTCTTCATAAGTTGCTTCAAAAGCTTGAGCCTCAATTGTACTTATACACTCAGAATTATCAGGCACCACACTTTACCTCTTGAATTCACTAGGACCGCTATTGAGAACCATCCGACCCTGACTTGGCCCAGTACCCAACCAACTCTACTGAATGTTTATAACATATGAATACCCTACCGATAAAGCACCCAGCGGAACCACTTCCCGCGAAGCCTGCACCTATACGAGGCATAAGTCATGAATCTTTCCTCAAGTTTGAACATGAGCCAGTAAGGCTAACCATAACATGCATTCAATAGTACATATACTCAAATTACCACACATGGTCCTTTCCCGTGGCTGCAATAACACAATAATATGCTAGTATCCAGAATTCACACCGGTAATTAACCATGTGACCCAATCTTAAGCGATGGGACTTTCCCACTTAGCCCAAAGCCACTATTACATGACTCTCGAACACATTAGAACCATTCTCTCGAGTCATTTACTATTATTCAACTACAACTCACTTGATCTAACGAATATAACCACATGTGCTCTATTAGCACTCTAACATTATAGGGTATGACCTCATCCCAATACAACCAAACATCTTCTCGCTCCATGCACCGAGCATTCTCTACCAACAACATCTTAAAACATGCTATGATTCTCACACGCCTACGAAGCACCATGTAGCCTTTGTCAAATATTTCCCTGCTGATAATAAAATGCAGAGTTTATTAGGGACACGGGAACATCTAAAGTCCCAACATTATACCATATGAGCCTCAACTCTTGCCCATCCGCAAGTTTTCAAGAACTTTGGAATAGCACCTAAATACATCGCAGGCCAAATCTGACACGACACATGACCCATAATTACATCGTTGATAGTGAAATCCTTTCACTTGACACGAAGCCTTAAGATACATCTTGCTAATCCATGATACTAGCCCTTAACATTCGTACATCTTCATCATAAAACAAGCCCACGGCATTCATTTGGTACATGTCCTTCTTAAGACAATTAAACTCATTTTCCCCAGTATCTCTGCTGGCTGAATCCTTCGCTAAATAGATATCTCATATGAACCATATATTCTTTATTACCACCAACTATTTTTAGATCTACATCCACCTTGTGATTCTACCATTGCTGTGACGATTTGGCAGTTAAGTAAACCTTGTCACGACCGTACTATCAACCGAATGCCAGAACCTAGTGCACCCCATGTGCACAATTGAAGATCTCTCAATTCTCTTGCATTATCGATATGGACGACACGCGGTAACAATAGTTGAGTAAATTCTTGACTCCTTTGAGATCTCTCTGCAGCATCACGAACCGTCGGTGCATAATTGATACCGAGTGCGCAATTTCAATACACGAGTGGATACAAAAGAACATATGACATAGGCTTCAACTGAATAAATGACGCACGATAAGGAATTCAAAGAATTGAAGAGTTTCCTAAATAGTTACATAGCCTCTCGTAGATAAATACGGACGTCTCCGTATCGATCAGCGAGACTCTAAGTAACCGGTCTATGTCCCGTGACTCCTATGAACCTAGTGCTCTGATACCAACTTGTCACGACCCTAGTTCACCAATCGTGAACCTGTCATGATGGCACCCAGTCCCCACGACTAGGTAAGCCTAACACATTGCGGAAAATACAAGCTTATGCACATTTAATAAGAATTAGCGGGAAATGAGATAAAAGGAATGTAATCCGTGCCGCTTGGCACATACACTCGTCAAACACGCTATGAAAAAAAAAAATACCACCAAGACCCGGAATCCCACGGGCAACACAGACTAAGAAAGAGTACAACTATGGCTCTATACATCAAGAATATCTATACAACGAGAATAAGGGAAATAACTGATATCACTAATGAGAATAGAAGGGGACTCTCCGGATCCGCGGACGTAGCAGATCATACCTCAAGTCTCCCGAAAGTGCTGCTAAATCACCTGAAATGTGCCTGATCTAATGTACCTGGATCTGCACAACAAAAGTGTGCAGAAGAGTAGCATGAGTACACCACGGCGGTACTCGGTAAGTGCCAAGCCTAACCTCGATGGAGTAGTGACGAGGAAGGTCAGGGCCCTACTGAGAGAAAACAGTTACAAAAATGATAATAACAATAATAAGCAACTTAACGATAATAATTCCGAAATAACAACAATAAAATGATTACTGCAACCGTCTACAATTAACTAACAACAAGTAACAAACTCAATTAATAAGTCCAGGACCTGTGGGAATTGAACCCACAGTCCCATTGACAGTACCCACGGGTCTCCGGGAATCGAACCCGCAGCCCATGTCTCAGTAAATCTCAGGATCTCCGGGAATCGAACCCGCAGTCCACATCTCAATAAATCTCAGGATCTCCGGAATCGAACCCGCAGTCCACATCTCAATAAATCTCAGGATCTCCGGGAATCGAACCCGCAGTCCATATCTCAATAACTCAAGATCTCCGGGAATCGAACCCGCAGTCCACAACAATATCACTCCGGGTCTCTGGGAATTGAAACCACAACCCTGGGATCTCCGGGAATTGAACCCGCTGTCCACCAACACAACAAATAAAGAAAACGCACACGGAAAATATAATATGCTTAACTACAACTTCACCGAGGACTAGTGCCAACAATTATCAAGAAGTTCGGTAGGACAATTAGGCAACTAGACAGAAAAATCCTACCTAATCATGCTTCCCTAACGAATACCAGGTAAATGCCACAATTTAATAAATTAAGAACAGGAATATCACGAATTGAACAATTCAAGTAAAGTGAGTTACAACAACCATTGCATGTACACGCCTGTCACCTCGCGTACAAGGCATTTAAACTATCACATAATATCCTAAGGGTAAAGGTTCCCCCACACGAGGTTAGACAAGCCACCTACCTGGATTCCGGTACAAAACCGTTAAGAGACAACCCTCTTGCCGCGAATATCCGACTCCGAGTGGACCGAATCTAGTCAAACCAATTACACAGTATAAATAACATTGCAAATAACTAATTACAATGATAAATTACAGCTACAGCATGAAAGTGGGTAAAATGACCAAAATACCCCGGAATCCATCGGCTCGGAATTGAAATATTTTTACGTTTTCAGAACCCTCGTACTCTCACGAGTCTAACCATATAAAATCTCCCAAATCGGACCACAAATGCCCTTCAAATCCCAAATTTAAAGTTTTTGCTCCAAGCCCTAATTTCTTACAATTTTGCTATGTTTTCATAAATTTCAAGGATGATTCTTCAATAAAATCATGTATTTAGTTCATAGGACTTACCTCTAATCACTTCTTGTCAAAACCCCTTCAATTCTCGTCCAAAAGCTCTCAAGAATGACCAAAAATGGTGGAAAAATGGGTTTGGTTCGCGGATGAAATGTTTTAAAACTTTCTGTCCAGGTATTTTGTTCACTGCGATCGCGGGAAATGGTTCGCGATCGCGGAGAACAAATTCTGGCCCAAAAATTACCCTTCGCGATCGCGGGAAATGCCTCGCGATCGCGGTGAACAACTTCTAGTTCCTCCGGACAGGCTTCAGTAAAATGGACATAACTTTTTACACACAACTCCAAATGATAGATGGTTTGACGTTCTGGAAACTAGACACATAGGGCTATAACTTTAATTTGTTGATCATTTCCTGAATCCTTATATATTTCGAGATACAAGCTTCCAAATCCATTTATGTGTTTTAGATATCCTTCTCGGACAGCATAGAGTTTAATGTACATAACCTTTGCTACCAATTTCCAAATGTGGATTTCTTTATCTTTCTGAAAACTAGACACAATGATCTACAACTTTTATTTTTGAATCACCTCAAAATACCTTTTATATAAAGAGATATGATCTACCAAAGTAGGGCCTGCGCGACAGAAATTTCTTCTTCGCGATCGCGAAGCAATCTACGCGATCGCGATTCATTAGTTTTTTCCTCAGATTTTACTCACCGCGATCGCGACCAATACCCCGCGATCGCATAGAGCGCTGCTGTAGCCAAAAACCAGCAGTGAAAAATGGCCTAGAAATGGTCCGAAACCACCCCGAAACTCACCCGAGGCCCCGGGACCTCAACCAAAAACACCAACACTTCCTATAACCTTATTCAAACTTGTTCCAATCATCCAAACACGTCCATAAACACAAAAATTATCAATTTACAATGGATTCGAGCCTAAATTTCTTAAAACTTTCCGAATTGCACATTCGATCTAAAACCCGACCAAATGACGTCCGAATGACCTGAAAATTTGCGGACATATCCAAAATCACATCACGAAGCTACAGATATTGTCGTAATTCCATTCCGACCCCCGGATCAAAATCTCACCTATCGTTCGGATTCGCCAAAATTTCAAACTTCGGCATTTTAAGCCTAATTGAGCTACGAACCTCCAAAATACTTTCCGAACGCGCTCCCAACCCCGAAATCACCTATCGGAGCTAATGCAACCATCGGATTTCCGTTCCGAGGTCCTTTTAACACTGTTCCGGCTACGGGCCATTTTCTAACTTTAAAGCTCTCATTCAGGGACTAAGTGTCCCAAAATACTCCAAATTTCAGAACCGACTCTCCCGGCAAACCACAATAGCAGAAATGAACTTAGGGGAACAGTTAAATTGGGGATTGGGGCATAATTTTCTAAAACGGCCGGCCGGGTCGTTACAGGAACAATAACAACTGATGTAACATTAGTATCCAATTCTCAATATACCTATCATCTCAAATACTCTTTGTTCTTTCTCTCCCTCAATCTATCAGAATCTCTATCTTCTTTAAGTTCCTTTAAGCTTTCACTCTTCGACATCCTTAAACTCTTTCCACTTCTGTTCCTATCCTATCTCCCTATCTCCTTAAACTCTCCTATCTCCTCAGCACTCAAACTCCCAAAATTCCCCCTGTATTCCCCTTTGTGTCTATTTTCAGTGTGTTTTTCAGTCCCTCTCCAGTGTGTTCTCTTTCAAGTCTTCCTTAAGACTTCTCCTAAGACCTCTATGTGTTTTCCCGTTTTTTTTTCTCTCTGTTTTCAGTCTATTCCCCCTATGCTTAAAACCTCTACCTAATCTCAGACTCTCCCCTTTAGTTCTGTTTTTCTTATATTTTTATAGACAAAACAGAACTCTTTTTCCATTCAATAGTTCACTTTTCTAGCTTCTTTATCCCCTCCTATGTGCACCCATTTAAACTTTTTTATCCTTTTTCCATGTTAGTTTTGATTTCCAGCTCTTAAAGATAGAGTGTCAGTTCCACTACCCCTTTTTTTTCCATTAAACTACACTTATATCTTTTCAATATTTTAAATGCTCCCCATGTTACCCTGCTTTCCAACTATTAAAAACACTGAACATTCTATGATAACCAATTATATTAATAGTCCCCAAGATAACCAAACATGCTAGCCGGATTCAATCAAATTAATTACCTCAAAACCATCTAGTCCAAATTCAGCTATATCTAATTCTAGTCGCATTTAGGCAGTGATTCATACAGAGCTGAAAGGGCTTTGTTACACAATCATCTTATATTATGGCTCAATATATTAATTTCTATCATTAATTTTTCAATTAAATTTATTGCTCGTAATATCATTTTGAGACTGTTCAATTGTCTTCTCAACCTCTCTCGTATACCTCGCTATTACGGACAAATAAGACCCTTCTATAGTTATTATAGCTAAGGGCTCGTTTGGATTGTCTTTAAAAAATGACTTTTTAGCAGAAATAGCTTTTAAGCTAAAAAGTAATAAGTTGGGTTGCTAGTTTATTGCTTTTAGCTTATTTTAAGCAATTTTTTTTACCTATTTTAAGCACTTTATAACTTTGCCAAACACTAAAAAAAATCTAAAAAGAGTCTAAAAGCTGATTTGACCAACATAAAAGTGGGGGAAGTTCACAATTAGCCACTAATAAGATATGTATATACTTTTAAGTCATTTTTAAAAATATATTTAGTCTTTAGCCACTGCTTCAATAAACTTTACTCGCCCGGACGAAAATACCTTTCTGCTCATAAAGTTGAGGACCAAGTGTCCTTAAATTATGAGTTTTCTACTGTAAGTTCAGGACTAACTGTCCTTAATTTATGAGCTTGTAAGTCTAATTTTGGGACTACTTGTCCATAGAACAAAATTCTCTGCAATTGTTCTGTTGCATTTTTCAACTAAAAAATTCCCGTTAGCCATCCGAAATTACACCAAGGCCCCCGGGACCTCAATCAAAAATACCAATACATCCTATAACGTTATTAAACTTATTACAATTGTTAAAACACTTTCAACAACACTAAAATCATTAAATTACCACGGATTCAAGCCTAAATTTATCAAATTCTTCCAAAACTCACATTCGATCCGAAACCCAACCAAACGACTTTCGAATGACCTGAAATTTTGCAGACATGTTCAAAATCACCTAACGAAGCTCCTGCAACTCTTGGAATTCCATATCGACTGTCAGATCAAATATTCACCAATCAATCGGAATCCGCCAAAATTCAAACTTCGCCAAAATAGGATAACTTCTTCACAAGACCTCTAAAATTATTTCCGATTGCTCCTAAGACTTAAATCATCACCCGGAGCTAACCGAATCATCGGAATTTAATTCCGAGCCCTCTAACTCACAAGTTAACATCCGGTTGATTTTTCCAACTTAAGTGTTCTTAAAAGAAACTAAGTGTCTCATTTCTTATCAAAGTCACTCCAAATCAATTCTAACACACCCAATAGCGGTAATGAAATATAAGGAGACAAAAAATGGAAAGACCGGGGTAGTAACTCACGAGACGACGGGTCGGGTCATTATAAGATATTGCAAATGCTCAATTATCATTATCATTGATACTCTGTTAGTGTTCATATAGGGTCTTTGAAAGTTGTATGACGTAAAATATTGGTGACTAAAATTGGTTATCTGAAAATAAAACTTTAATGATGTTTGTAGTGATTATTCAAATAGAGTTCAAGGTAAAAAAAAGATGAGAAGAACAAGAAGAATATGAACGCACACACGCTAGAGGGGCAGGGTGAAGGGGGTGGGGGGGAGAGATTTTTTGAGATGAGGGGTATTATTGTACCAACTCCAATAGTTTAGGGGCACTTTTTTCTTTTTGCCTTTTGTTTCCTTTGTAAAGCTTCAGTGGAGAAAGCTTTCGCAGTCGTGCATGTGGTAAGTTTAGTTCACATAGTGGATATTATGTTTTCTTGTCCAAATTCTCTGAAAAGCTTTTTCTGGTAAGAAATTCAATTTAGCATGTTACGTAAATTAGTTATCTAAGACTGATGAGGCGTTTTGCATTGAAGGAAGGATCTTTCTGCATGTTCTTTTTTAGCTTGGATACCATCTTTTATCTAGCGCTCATGTTTTCCACTTGATTTCCTATTTCTATATGTTATAGGAGTTAAATAAAAGATTTTTGTCCTGTTATCTTTTCGTAGATGGTGCTTTTTTTCTTTTCCTCATCTCGAGCATTTCCTATTTGTTTTCTCTCAAACTAGTGCTGGTAGTTGTTCTCTCTTTTAATCTTCAATTTTGTGTAGTTTCACTAACAGTTGCCCGTACCATTTGTTTCTTGATGAGTATCATGTTCTTTTTGTCATGCAGTTAGAGAGATAAGCTTTACAGACCACAAAAAATTTGGAAAACCATCATTTGAGTGAGAATTTTGAGCTACTATGATAGTTTCTGTCACAATTCATCATTTGTTGGTTGCCTTATCACCACAAAATAAGTGGCTAATTGGTCAAAATTTTGCCTTATCACCATTTGTTTTAAAGCAAGTTCTAGTACTTTTTGGGAACTCTCAACCTGAGCACCTTTTGCCAATTATTTTCAATGCAAGTTCTAGTAGAGATCTCTTTCTTTTTCAGCAGATCATTCAATTGATGCGATTTGCAGGTCAATGGCACTAATTTAGCAGAAATTGAAGGTGGTGGAGAGGTGGCAACCGCAAACTTACAGTCCTGCAATGGTCCTGGGTTTGTATTACAACTTAGATTTCATGCAAACGTTACCAATGTAAAAGTTGGTTCAGGTAACATATGCGTCATTTGTCACGACAAATACCTAGCAAGTCTTTTCATTAAATCATGTTATCATAGAGGATTTTATAGTCTGAGATCAAATTTCTCAGGAAAGAGATCACCCCTAGAAGCAAATGCTCGCCTGAAGTGTGTTTATCTTCCAGTGGTGCAGGTGACACTATACTGTTTCTAGTTCTGTATTTTGCAATGTATCTTAGGATTGATTTTGTGTGCATACAGATCATTCACCTCCTTGTCTAAGAAAAAAGAAAGATCCTGCACTTAATAACCTTTTTAAGGATGTGTGAATGCTTTTAATTACAGGGTAAATAGAGTATTGAGGTGATATTGGAAAAGCTAGAGACGGATGGATATGGAATTACAGAAATTTTGAAAGTTTTAGTCATGTTTCCGTCCGGAGGTTGGGTCGCCTACTTCCAAATTGTCGATGGGTTAGTCGATCAGAATCTTTCTTTTATTCATTTACAAACTATATGTCCGCCAATCTTATGTTCTGTCACTATCCATAATCTGCCAAAATTTACTTTCATAATGAGATTTCTCCAAACTTTGAAAGAAAGGACGTGTGGGCCTATTTATATGTTATTTTATGCTTGTGTTATTCTATATGAACTTTTTGCTTTTTGTATTTCTGCCTAATGCTTTGTTTTCATTTCCTTATTTAAATATTCTCAAGCTTGAACAATTTCAACTAACTTTTTGTTTCTTGCTGGCTTGGCTTCCCTTCATGGAACCTAAGCTAAGAAAGGGTGATAAGGCTGAAGTCTTGAAGAGATGCTGCTTTAGAGTAAAAATTTTTTTGTAGGTAAAACTATTTGTACCAAATAAGTACTCCCTATTAATGAATATGCATTTTGCTTTGTCATTGGTCCATGCATCATAGAGCAATATTCTGCTTGCAGAGACCGATGCTGGTTTCAACCCAACACCATCAAAGGTACAAAGCAACTTTCTTATGTGCATTTTAACAACTTGTGAAGACAGATATTCATTTCCTGGCATGCAAAATGAGAAGTTTTTTTGTATATATCTGTGGAGGAACTAACCATGTGAAAAACAAGAGAAATACTCAACATGTTGAATAGACTAGAGGAATCTAAATGCAACAAATAATTCTTTACTTTATCAGTTGGAATGTTTCAACAGTCTGATTCTTTTTACACCACTGGACACAATAAACCTCATACACTACGTGCATTTTATATCATTGCTTGTTGACCTGCTTCTATTTGTCTAGGATAACCTTGATGACAATCTTATATTTTTAATTTTGTTCCATTTCTTTATATCTTCTGGAGAAATCATTTATTTTGTACCATATTTTTTCATGTATTATGGAACAATCACTAACACATTTTTGAATTTGAACCTTCCCTCTACTTTTGTGCTGTTAGTAATCTTATCCTTTTCAAATACAAATATTCAGTATATCCCCCCCCCTAAAATAGTGAATTAGATAGCATTTTGTATATTCCTAGATGTTGAAGTAGAAGGTCTTGAGCTCCTCTGATTTAGGACCTAAACGTTAAACATGAGTGATGTATTCGATAGCTGCAGCATCTGGGATATATTACTCAAAGGAATTGGCACCAAGACAAAAGTTATTTTACAGTTGTCGCAATTGAGTTACCAGTATAATTGATTTAGGCTCGCCTTATCTCCAGATCTCTTCCCTGTAGACCTAATATGATTGTCAATCGTAATGTCAAAGTAGCATTATTGGAATGAAGGAGGCCAATTAGGGAGTCATACAGGATATTTCCTAGTGAAAGTGAAATGATAGATGTATAAGGTATGCTACTAGGAAATCTTGTGGTACTCCACCAACGCTTTATAAATGAAAGGAAGTTGTACCACTACCCAAACTATTACACAGTGTAAATCAACTAAGCAGGAGCAAAGCCTTTCCCAACTCCAAGTCTTTGATTTGTATTTCTTTAGTGTTGTTCCAAGCTCCAAGAATGATATGGCATATATGCATTTCCCTCTTTTCTCTGATGAGATCTGCTGTATGTATTTGCATAGACTGACTTAGCCCATCACCATCCTTACACCATTGCATTAAGAAACTTTGGCAACAAGCCTTCTATGAAAGAGAAAGGTAATAACTTTTGGTTTGCTGTGCACTGTTGCAACATTTATTTACTACGATGCAAGGACGCCTCCTCACCTTATGTTTCAAATGCTTTAAGATATTCATGTTGAGATATCCAAAGATGGAAAAAAAGGTGACTCTCTTACAAGTGGATAAGCAATATCAGGACTGGATAGTTTCAGATGCATGAGCGCTATGATGAGGAGGTTACTTTTGTACTCAGCCCTTCGCACAAGAAAGAGTTTGGTGTTTATTCAGATGGTATTGATTGAAACACAAATCTAGTAGACCTTATGATAAATTCTTTTAGCTGCATCATTTTATTATGATCTTGCAGCCTGTTTTTGAATTGGTGCAATTTTCATTACTGTTAACTCATATCATTTTAATTTGTAATTTCAGTTATGAGAATTCATAAAGTTTTGCGAAGGAAAGGAATAAATTGGAAATCGGGGCAGAAGATAAAAATTTTGAAGGGAGCTTGTAGGGGTTTCCACAAGAACAACGTTTTCGCCACATTAGAATATATTTTTCTTGAAGGATGTCAAGGGGAATCAGGTGGTAAGTGTTCAAAATTTTGTGGTTCTTAGAGTATACTATTCTACCTATTTTATTCCGAGTAGCTTATTATTTTGGTATCTTATGGCTAGCTACTGCTCAAGTAATTACATATCTCTCTGCTGCATTATGTGTTAAAATTCGGATGTAACCTATCCATTGACGTTGTTATGATGTTGTAACATTTTCTCGAATTATCTGCAGGTTAGTGATTCACTTCTAATATTTCAGGTCACTGCCTTTCCAGATGTTTAGTTCCCCTCCTTTAACACTATTTCCTGAAACTTTCTTGTCTTTACTATGATTACTTATAGGCCATTAAACGTCCTTGCTGAGAACGATTCTCGCCTTTTAGTTGATAAAGGGTATGCTAGCATAGAAATCCGTGACTCAAAATCTTTGCTGATTAGTGTGATCGACACCGGAAAGGTTCTTGTTTTGGCTCCATATTATTGCAGCTCAATTAAGTTGTTTTTATTTTTGCGCTCTCTACATATCTATCTTTTTTAAATAATTAGTTTCATGTTTTGCAGTGCTGCTTATCTGTTGATATTACGGAATGGGAGAACCAAATATTGAAATACCAAGATAAAAGAACTCCATCGTCAATTGACATCTTAGATGCCAAGCAATGTGAAGACTTGAGCATTGAGGGGGTTAGTTTCTAGAAGCAGCTTTACTTCTTTTAATTACTGATTTATTTTTGTGTTTTCCATGATTTCTCCGGTTGATTGCTAGTTTTTTGCATTTTCTTTATATAACATTCCGTAAATTCATCTACTTGGGGTCCAAGTCAGATGACATAGTCTTTTTGTTAACGAAGATGAAGCTGAAAAGCTCTGTAGGGTTCTTAACTTATTTAGCATGGTAAAGGAGTTGCTGTACTTGTGCCTAGTGAAACTCTTTTCTCTATTTTCTTCGAAATTTCCTACGAGGCTTATGAACATCTATTCAAAAGACTACTATTAATTGGATTGCAAATACACTAAATTAGATATCTATTTACGGTGTGTTGTTAAGTTCTTAAATATCCGGGCCAGTAACAGGTCCAGCTTGAACATAGAGACCGGTAGTTACGCATTGTAATGAACTCATGCTTATTTTGGTCTTGTCATTTCCCTGCAACTTGGCTTTGTGAAGTATCATTTATATTGTCTCTTAAATGTTATGAACATAAATGGACTCAGTAACACAAGATAATCTCAATTTTTGAGAAATCTTTAATCTTCAATGACATACTCATTTCTACCATTTCATAGTGTCTTCAAATTATTTGTTCTCCAAGACTGTCTTTCCCTTGATCAGTAAGATGGGCATACAAATCTTTTTGCATCCATTTTGGCAAAAAATCACGAAATGACAATTGTTGCCTATAGTTTGTACTTGTTACAATGAAGAGCAGCCTCTACGTAAAGTTCTTGTTGTGATTCAGAGTCATCTGATAATGAGACATCAAGACATACCTTTATCCCACTTCAACTTGATATTTGTTTACTTTGCAATTCTTTTCCTTGTAAGGCTCTATATTCGGAACAATTGTGAGTTATTCTTTTGGCATTTGTATACCTGTCGATTTGAAGGTTTAGCCCCATGTACACACTACTCTTTGCATAATTTTGTTGATAGTTGATAATCCATCGGACGCAAAAGCTGAAATTCGTAGTCATCTATCGATAATAAGAAAGACCTATTTTTATACTATTTTATACAGAAAAAACCAAGCAACAAGAGCATTACAAGTATTCAAATAGAAAATATAATTGTTTCTCTAGATATATCTTTGAAATCTTACCAACTTGTCCTTAAATAACTTTCTATCTTCCCTTTTTATTCCCTTTTCTTCAAATGCTCTTTACCTCTTAATAAAAGCTTGGACAATTTTTACCTTACGTAATTTGATTTTTAATAACAGCCAGGAATCCAACTACATTTTTTTCTGTATCTATCTGTGTCTCCATCCTCGTGGCTGACTTTTGTTCATAGGTGACATGGCAATTATGTTTACAGCCTTTCTTTGGTATGTTTGGTTATGGAGGACCTATTGCATATATGCATTTGGGAAGGTATGTCTTACTAAAGTTTATAATGGCTTCATTTTGGTCAAAATAAAGGACATATTTTCATCTTGATGTCTTTTTGTAGACGAGCCTCAGTTTCTTCAAAGACAAAGGAGTCTAAGAAAGTATTTGTATTACATCTTGAGAGAGGAGCTCTGATTAGCTGTTCTTCTTCTCAACACACTTGGAGGATGCTCATCATTGTTTAATTTTGCTATCTTCTTATCATTTTGGCTCTCATCTTTGTATGCAGTTCTTTCTCTTTATTTTATCCTCCTAAGTTTTATATCTTTTTTTTTTCATTTAGACCAATGGAAGTGTTAGAGACCCCTTGGAAGATGAGACTCGAGAATCAACTGATGGTAGCTTCACTAAAGTAAAATATTCTTCCAGACTCTTCCCGACTCTTTTATTATTAGAGTTCTTTAGTATCATCTTCATTCGGAATAGAGTTTAGCATGATATGAGTGATATTCTAATTGATCCATTCAGTCCAATCTTTGTGGTTCTTCATAGTGTTATGATTTGTTGTATCCTCCATGTATTGAAACCTTTTTCAATGTCTCTGAAAATAATTCCATTAATAAATTGTTTTGAAATGGATTATATTGTGGTGTTTCCCAAATTATTTTTATGAAGAACAAATGTCTGTAATTATTTAGGTTTGGATTTAGGTTGCTCATAGCATTTTGATGCTTTAAATGCTTTGTTGTTTTGGTATATGTGAACACTCTAGACATCAATGATTTCGATTTAATTGTGGCAATGAAAGGTTCCATGAAATAAGTCTCAAACATGTTATGCAATTGTTGGTGAAAGTATATAATCAGCTTTTGAAAACCATTGTTCCTTAACTTTTGACAGGTTGTTCCTTACCTTATTGACAGGTTGAAATTTTTCATCCAAAGATGAGAAGCGAAAGCATACAACAGTTACAATACAAACCGAAGGATATATACTTCCCTTATATTCTGGTTAGTGGTTTATAGAGTTTATTTGATAAGTTGGTTTTAGAGGTTTATGTACTAGCTTTTTCTGAGTTCAGTACTTTCAAATTTGATTAATAGCATTGTTATATATGGCAACTAGAAACTTTGTTACTCTGATTGAGGCTGCAGATAATGTGCACATGGGAGTGTTATTGTGATTTTGAATTACTGCTTGTTGCTTTAAGCATCCTTTTTGTTTCTTTTGCTTAATGCATATTCCAATTGTATGCCAGCTTTTGTAGTATACCTTAGAACTGGCCTTGCTGATTTTACAATTTACACGCATCACACTTCTTCCATTCTGTGATTTGCATTTTGCTCAGTGTATGTTACATATAATAAGTTCCTACTGTAGTATATAAACTTCTGCTGTTGTGGAATTTTGTGACCTGTTCAAACTTTTATAGCTTCTCAACTTCCTTGGGATTGAGGCGTAGTTACTGTGTTGTTGTTGCTCGAACTTCTAGAGCTCTTCCCCAAAATTTTATGTCCTATAGTCATTGTGATAACTAGGTTTTAGGTTGATAACTAACATTAGAGAGCTCGAAAGTAACTTAAAAGGTTTATGTGGAGCTACAACCGTTATTGCTGAAGATGCTATCTAGTCTGGCATGAGGTGATGTGATGATACTCTCTGCCTTATAGGATTTATCCTGTGCACTCTGGCCTTCGGTATCTTATTCATTATTATTTTGTTGTGCAGTGTGATGAAGTGTCAAATACAGGAAGAACCATAATGCCTATTGAGTTTCAGGTATAGTATCTATATACTAGAACTCGATGATAATTTTCCTATACCATGCACTTGATGTCTATATAAATGGTGGAAAGATACTTTTGTACAGCTTAGGTATACATTTTTATTTTTTGGTATTAGTTTCAGAGAATCATGAGATACCAATTAGTATCAGATGATTGGTTACTTTTTGTTAAGAACCTCTTAAAGGTCCTTTCTCGTCATGTTTTTATTTTTTGTTTTTCTGTGATTCTCCACTTGGAGGAGTTCCTCTCTTTCTGGATAGGTTCTCATGCTCTTGATCTTAAAGATCACCATTTTTCTGGCAATGCTCATCTATTTGTTGTTGAGGATTCCTCTTAGCATCTTTTTGAAGGTTGCCAAATGAGCTGTAAATGATACTTTGGCATGCAGACATAAGAGGTCACATTGAAGAACTTGAGAACCTCTTAAAGGTCCTTTCCTTCATATTTTTGTTTTTTGTTTATCTGTGATTCTCCACTTGGAGTTCCTCTCTTTCTGTATGGGTTCTCATGCTCTTGATCTTAAAGATCACCATTTTTCTGGCAATACTCATCCATTTGTTGTTGGGGATTACTCTTAGCGTCTTTTTGAAGGTTGCCAAATGAGCTATAAATGTAAATTTTATCCAATGTGGAATTTGTTCTTCACCGTGACCTCTTATGTCTGCATGCCACAATATCATTTAGTCTTTTACCTTGTATGATCTTGCTTGTCTAGGACACTGCTGGTTACTTGTGAACTAAGTTTACTTAGTTTATATCCTCTTCCTCGGCACCTTATTCTCTCTATTTCTGAATTTTGAAGTCTTTGCTGACTGCTTCTTTCTTATGATGTCATTCCATTTTTCCATTCCCTTAAAAGTCCTATTTGATTATCTGTGTGGCACTTAATTCAAATTTTTAAGAAATGATTATTTGCTTTACTTTTTCGTCCTTCTTTTATCTTTTTTTTTTCTTTTTGGCTTTTGTTGCCTTTGTAAAGCTTCAGTGGAGAAAGCTTTCGCAGTCTTGCATGTGGTAAGTTTAGTTCACATAGTGGATATTATGTTTTCTTGTCCAACTTCTCTGGAAAGCTTTATCTGGTAAGAAATTCTATTCAGCCTGTTACGTAAATTAGTTATGTAAGACTGATGAGGCATTTTGCATTGAAGGACGGTTCTTTCTGCATGTTTTTTTAGCTTGGATACCATCTTTTATCTAGAGCTCATGTTTTCCACTTGATTTCCTATTTCTCTATGTTATAGGAGTTAAATGAAAGATTGTTTTCCTGTTATCTTTTCGTAGATGGTGCTTTATTTCTTTTCCTCATCTCGAGCATTTCCTATTTGATTTCTCTCAAACTGGTGCTGGTAGTTGTCGGGCATGTGCGGAGGAGAAGCCCCGACGCCCCGGTGATGAGTTGTGAGCGGCTAGCGGTGGTCGGTGTGAGGCGAGGCAGAGGGAGGCCTAAGAGATACTGGGGAGAGGTAATTAGACGGGACATGGCCAGGATGCGGATTTCCGAGGACATGACCCTTGATAGGAAAGTCTGGAGGTCTAGTATCAGGGTTGTAGGATAGGGGCTTCTAGAGTTTTCATACTCCTTTCTCGGGGTGTGAGGCATGGTAGGGCTGCCCATAGATGATTAGTTTGTGTTCTGCTTTGGTAGTCATTTCTGGTAGTTACTGTTTTGATATCTTTGCATGTCTGTTTATTTATGGTACACATGCATCTTATGTTTAGATAATTTTTATGAGATGTATGCTGGAGTAACTAATGCGGTTTTTGTGTTTGTTTTTATTTTCGTTTGCCTTTTTTTCCATGCGCCGAGGGTCGATTGGAAACAGCCTCTCTTCCCTCTCGAGTAGAGGTAAGGCCTGTCTACATATTACCCTCCCCAGACCTTACCTTGTGGGAATATACTGGGTTGTTGTTGTTGTTGTTGGTGGTGGTGCTGGTAGTTGTTCTCTCTTTTAATCTTCAATTTTGTGCAGTTTCACTAACAGTTGCCCGTACCATTTGTTTCATGATGAGTATCCTGTTCCTTTTGTCATGCAGTTAGAGAGATAAGTTTTACTGACCACAAAAAAATTGGAAAACCATCATTTGAGTGAGAATTTTCAGCTACTATGATAGTTTCTGTCACAATTCATCATCTGTTGGTTGCCTTATCACCACAAAATATGTGGCTAATTGGTCAAAATTTTGCCTTATCACCATTTGTGTTAAAGCAAGTTCTAGTATTTTTTGGGAACTCTCAATCTGAGCACCTTTTGCCAATTATTTTCAATGCAAGTTCTAGTAGAGATCTCTTTCTTTTTCAGCAGATCTTTCAGTTGATGCGATTTGCAGGTCAATGGCACTAATTTAGCAGAAATTGAAGGTGGAGAGGTGGCAACCACAAACTTACAACCCCGTTATGTTGAAATTGTATGTTTTATGCTTTTATATCGGTGTTAAAGTCTATCGGGTGAGTTAGGAGTGAATTGGATTGAAAATGAGTCATATAGCCTTTTTGAAGGAGACTTGAATAAGGAAAAGTCAACCCGGAGTTGACTATTTGGTTAGAGTGCTCGGAATCGGATTATGATGATTCGGTTAGTTCCGGAAGGTGATTTGTGACTTAGGGGAGCGATCGGAATTGAATTTGGAGGCCCGGTGTAGAAATAGGCTTGAATTGGCTAAGGTTGAATTTTGGCGAAATCCGAACGGTAGGTGAGATTTTGATCCGGGGTCGGAATGGAATTCCGACAGTTGCAGTAGCTTCGTTAGGTGATTTTGGATGTGCCTGCAAAATTTCAGGTCATTCGGACGTCGTTTAGTCGGGTTTTTGATTGATTGTGTAATTCGGAATGTTTTAAAGAATTTAGGCTTGAATCCGTGTGTAATTGGTGATTTTAATGTTTAGGATGGTGTTTTTATGATTGGAACAATTTCGTATCGTGTTTTGGAGTATGTTGGTGGTTTTCGTTGGGGTCCCGGGGGCCTTGGGGTGTTTTCGAATGGTTAAACGGGAGAAAATTGTGGAAAAATTTGCAGGTTGGGATCCTGCTTCTGTTGTTTCCGCTCCTGCAGAATTTTGGACGCAGGAGCGAGTCCGCAGAAGCGGACGAGATGCGCAGGAGCGGCTGGTTACGCAGAAGCGGACGCCATTCCGCTGAAGCGAGGTCGCTGGTGCGAGCTAGTGATCGCAGAAGCGGACGGGGAGAAAATGGGCATGGTCCGCAGAAGCGGACACTCGACCGCTTGGGCGAGACCGCAGAAGCGGTCAATGGTGCACAGAGGCGGATGTTTCCGCAGAAGCGGAGGTTCCTTCGCAGAAGCGGGCCCGCTTAAGCGGCCCTTTGTTCGCAGAAGCTGAAATGGCCGGCCAGGCTTGGAACCGCTGAAGCGACCCTTGGTCGCGGATACGGGCTCGTAGGAGCGGAAAATATTCCGCAGAAGCGAAAATCGCTGTAAGAAAGTGTATCAGAAGTTAGAAAAATTTCAGAACATTTCACACATTTTGGGTCTCGGCTTTAGAGGCGATTTGGGCGATTTTGAAGAGAAATTCAAGGGAAATCATCAGGTAATCATCTATGGACTTAAACTATGATTAGTATTGGTAATATCATGCAATTATATCATGGAAATGGAGGAATTTGGGGTAATTTATGGAGGATTTAGCCCTAGGCTTGAACTTTAGAAAATCAAGGTTTTGAATGGGCAAATGGAGTCCGAATTTGGTAAAATTGATATGCTTAGACTCGTATTGAGATGAGGGTTCCGAATATGTGACTTTCGTGATTTTTCGATAAGCGTACCGAAAGTCGGGTTTTGACAACTTTGGGAATTTTGATGTAAATTGAGTTGTATTGATTGGGTGTAGTCCCATTGGCCTAATTTGTTGTATTTCTACCGTATTGAATCAGATTCTACGCGTGCGGAGCTTGATTCTCGTGGCAAGGGCATTGCGGAGTAGTCGTCGCGCCGTATTGAGGTGAGTAATAGATGTGGGTGATGACCAAGCGGGTTCGAAACCCCGGTATACCACTTTGTGACGCTGTATAGCGGCGAGACACGCACACTTTTGAGAGTGCGGGGTCGATCATGAACTGGAGACTATATATTAGTCCGACCTGTTGATATTGTATTATTGGCTATTCTCGAGCCGTCGAACCTCCTTCTCGGATGGTTGCATATATATATATATTGTGATAATGGCCACTCTTGAGCCGAGGAACCCCCTTCTTGGGCGGTTGAGTATACATGTGGGCCGTGAGCCGGTTATTGGATCCCGCGAGGATCGTTATCATTGTCTTATCATATAGACATGCTAGTTTACTACTAGTCCGCAGCTATTTCTGTTATTATGCCAATTCCAATCTCTGGAACTTGACATTATTGTTTTCCAACTGAAAAATGATAAAAGAGTTTTCAAAAACTATTTTTGAGCCTGCGAGGCTGTATCTGCATATTAGCTGACTAGTAGTGGATCGGGCTGCGCGCCGCAGCGAGATATATGTTGGATCGGACTGCACGCCGCAGGAATATCTCTATGAGATGTGCTTGGGCTGTAGGAGCCCCTCCGGAGTCTGAACCCCCACGGTGAGCACGGGTACCCAAAATTGGAGTCGGGCTACGCGCCGTAGCGGTCATATCATGCATTGCATTGCATTTAGCTACATCTGCTAGCTGTTATGCTATTTATTGGTATTTGTTGGTACAGGTACAGTGAAGATTGATTCTATGACGGGGTAGCTGATTATAGCTTTACATAGTGCTTTATTGCGGATTTCTTATCTGCGCTGTCTTACCCTTGTTTATTACCACTGAGTCTGGGAGTACTCATTTTACTCCCTGCACCTTGTGTGCAGATCCAGGTACCTCTCAGCAGTGATCCAGTAGCTGTGCGAGGCGACATCCTGTGGGATATACGAGGTAGCTGCAGAGTCCGCAGGACCCGATATTCCTTCTTACTGTCTTGATTTTGTATTGACTTTTCCTTTCGCACTTGGTATCTTGTAAACCTTTATACACTCATGTTCAGTAGAGGCTCATGACTCTTGACCCTTGGTCTATGGGAGTTGATGTATTATGGGACTCGGTTCCCCGTTTTCGTTATATGTATCGTTGTTGCTTCGTGAATTAATATGCTTAAATGGGCTAAAGAGAGCTTCAAGCTCCGTTGTTTATATTGATTGGTCAGGCTGGCTTAGCAATGTGCTGGGCGCCATCACGACCGGATTTGGGGTCGTGACAAGTTGGTATCAAAGCCTAGGTTTACTAGGTCTCATGAGTCTTGAGCCGGTTAGTAGAGTCTTGTGGATCGGTACGGGGACGCCTGTACTTATCCTCGGGAGGCTGCGAACCTTTAGGAAAAACTTCACTTTTCTTGAACTCTGTCGTGCGATCTTGTTGTTCTGAGAACTGAACTTCTATATTCTATTCTCCCGCAGATGGCGAGAACGCGAGCATCGGGACGAGGTGGACGACCTCCATTGCCACCTGTTAGAGGCCGTGGACGCGGTCGTGCTAGAGGTAGAGGTAGGGCGGGCGGCGAGTGCCGACCGCCCGTTGTACCGGTTCGGGAGCGGCCCCCGGTGGTTGATGCTCCGGCAGTCCCATTCGGGGCCGGACTATATCTATTGCTATTCCCGGTCTTCGGGGAGACTCTTGCTCGGATATTATCGGTGTGTTCCGGTTTGGCTCAAGTAGTTTCGGCTACCGCTACCGTAGCGACATCTCGGTCGGGGGTGGGCGGCGGACCCATGCAGCTCGCACACCTGACCCGGTTGTTCAGGGACTTCGGACGCCAGAGGCAGTCCCCGCTCAGGTAGTTGCACCGGTTATTCCTCCGCTGCACCAGCTCCAGCTCCAGAGCATATGGTTGAGGTTATGCCCGAGGACGAGCAGCGTCGTCTCGAGAGGTTTGGTAGACTTCAGCCACCCCATTTCGGTGGCGTTGAGGGCGAGGATGCCCAGGGTTTCTTGGATAAGTGTCAGAAGATGCTGCGTACGGCTAGTATTCTTGAGTCCGGCGGAGTTTCATTTACTACATTTCAGTTCACCTGGTCCCGCATTTGATTGGTGGGAGGAGTTTGAGAGGCGTAGGCCTGCAAGAACAGCACCTCTCACATGGCAGCAGTTCTCTACTCTATTTCTAGAGAAATATGTACCTCGGTCTCGTCGCGAGGAGCTACGTCGCCGGTTCGAGTGGTTGATTCAGGGCGACATGTCTGTGACTCAGTATGAGCTTAGATTCACTCGGTTGGCTAGGCATGCCACATGGATGATCCCCACTGAGAGGGAGAGGATCAGGAGGTTCATTGATGGCCTCAACTACTCTATCCGTATTCTTATGACCGGCGAGCGAGTTCTATCATCATCGTTTGAGCAGGTAGCTGATATGGCACGCTCCGTTGAGGCGGATCGTCGCCGAGAGAGAGAGGAGCGGGAGGCCAAGAGGCCTCGTGGTTCCGGCAGTTTTAGTGGTGCTCCATCTGAGGGCATTCCCGGCAGAGCGAGAGGTCGCTCATCTAGACCTTCTCATTCGGGCCGCCCGGAGCAGAGCAGCGGAGGTTCGCATGGTCGTGGTCGACGGGGGTTTCAGCGGGGTCGGTCATCGCTTGGTGCCCTCCCGGCCCGAGTGCTGCACCTACTTCTCCAGCACCGGTGCATGTTATGAGTGTGGTGAGTTTGGCCACGTGAGGAGACATTGCCCTCGACTACGTAGGGGCGGGACTCAGCAGAGGGATCAGCCCTCCTCTTCAGCACCATCTCGGTCTAGTAGAGGTGGAGGTCGGTCTTCTCGTGGACGCCCGGGGCGAGGAGAGATCCGGTGGAGGCCGGGCACGGTTCTATGCACTTCACGACGGGCGTGATGCGGTTGCCTCCGATGCGGTGATTACGGGTATCATTTCTGTCTGTCCGAGAGATGCCTCTGTTCTATTTGATCCGGGGTCCACATATTCTTATGTGTCCTCTTATTTTGCACATCATTTGGGTGCAACTCGTGGTAGTCTTGAATTACCTGTTCATGTATCCACCCCCGTGGGTGATACGATTATTGTGGATCATGTCTATAGATCCTGTGTTATATCTATTGGGGGTCTGGAGACCCAGGCAGATTTGTTATTGTTGGGGATGGTGGACTTTGATGTTATATTGGGTATGGACTGGTTGTCTCCGTATCATGCTATATTGGACTGTCATGCTAAGACAGTTACGTTGGCCATTCCTGGTATTTCTCAGATTGAGTGGCGGGGTTCGACCGATTTCGTCCCTAGCCGTGTTATTTCATTCCTAAAAGCTCAGAAGGTGGTTGAAAAAGGGTGTTTATCGTACTTAGCTTTTGTGAGAGATGTGGGAGCTGAGTCTCCTAGCATTGATTCGGTACTTGTTGTGAGGGATTTCCCAGATGTATTCCCCTCAGACATGCCGGGCATGCCGCCGGACAGGGATATTGATTTTGGCATTGACTTGGTGCCGGGCACTCAGCCCATATCCATTCCTCCTTATCGAATGGCACCGGCCGAGTTGAAAGAACTAAAAGAGCAGCTTCAAGAACTTCTGGATAAGGGTTTCATCCGCCCTAGTGTGTCTCCGTGAGGTGCGCCAGTATTATTTGTTAAAAAGAAAGATGGTTCCATGCGAATGTGTATTGATTATAGGCAATTGAACAAAGTGACGGTGAAGAACAAGTACCCTCTACCGCGCATAGATGATTTGTTTGATCAGTTACAGGGTGCGAGGGTGTTTTCTAAGATCGATCTTCGTTCAGGCTATCATCAGCTGAAGATCAGGGACTCGGATATTATGAAGACTGCATTCGGGACCCGATATGGTCATTATGAGTTCCTTGTGATGTCGTTTGGGCTGACCAACGCCCCAGCAGCATTTATGCATCTGATGAACAGTGTGTTCGGGCCTTATTTGGATTCATTTGTGATTGTGTTCATTGATGACATTCTAGTCTACTCCCGTAGTCGGGAGGAGCATGCTCAGCATTTGAGTATTGTGTTGCAGAGATTGAGGGAGGAGAAGCTATATGCTAAATTCTCCAAGTGCGAGTTTTGGCTCGAGTCCGTAGCATTTATGGGACATGTGGTGTCTCGTGATGGTATTCAGGTTGATCAGAAAAAGATAGAGGCGGTGCAGAGTTGGCCTAGACCAACCTCAGCTACAGAGATCAGGAGTTTTCTCGGCTTGGCGGGGTATTATCGTCGGTTTGTTCAGGGATTTTCATCCATTGCTTCTTCATTGACTAAATTGACCCAGAAGGGTGCACCATTCGTGTGGTCGGATGAGTGCGAGGAGAGCTTTTAGAAGCTCAAGACAGCTTTGACCACAGCTCCAGTGTTAGTATTGCCATCGGCTTCGGGTTCATATACCGTTTATTGTGATGCCTCGAGAGTGGGGATAGGTTATGTGTTGATGCAGGAAGGAAAGGTAATTGCTTATGCTTCTCGGCAGTTGAAGCCGCATGAGAAGAACTATCCTGTTCATGACTTGGAGCTAGCCGCCATTGTTCATGCCTTGAAGATTTGGAGGCACTACTTGTACGGTGTGTCTTGTGAGGTGTATACCGACCATCATAGTCTCCAGCACTTGTTCAAACAGAAAGACCTTAATTTGAGACAGCGGAGATGGCTAGAGTTGCTGAAGGATTATGACATTACTATATTATATCATCAGGGTAAGGCCAATGTGGTGGCCGATGCTTTGAGCCGGAAGGTGGTCAGTATGGGGAGCTTGGCATATATTCCAGCTGAGGAGAGGCCATTTGCTTATGATGTTCAGGTGCTAGCCAATCGGCTAGTGAGGTTAGATATTTCGGAGCCCGGCCGGGTATTGGCTTGTGTTGTATCTCGGTCATCTCTATATGATCGTATTCGTGAGCGCCAGTATGATGATCCACATTTGGCTGTCCTGAGGGACAGAGTTCAGCATGATGATGCTAGAGACGTCACCATTGATAGTGACGGCGTATTGAGGATGCAGGGCCGGATATGTGTGCCCAATGTTGATGGCCTTCGTGAGTCGATTCTGGAAGAGGCCCATAGCTCGCGGTATTCTATCCATCCAGGAGCCACTAAGATGTATCAAGATTTGAAACAGCACTATTGGTGGAGGAAGATGAAAATGGACATTGTTAGATATGTAGCACGGTGCCTCAACTGTTAGCAGGTTAAGTACGAGCATCAGAGGCCCGGTGGTGTATTTCAGCGCATTGCTATTCCTGAGTGGAAATGGGAGAGGATCACTATGGACTTTGTCACTGGACTCCCTCGGACAGCGAGGAAGTTTGATTCTATTTGGGTGATTGTGGATAGGCTGACCAAGTCAGCTCACTTCATTCCAGTTAGTACTACCTACTCGTCGGAGCGGTTGGCATCGATCTTTATTCGGGAGATTGTCCGGTTGCATGGGATCCCAGTGTCTATCATATCCGACAGGGGTACCCAGTTCACATCTCAGTTTTGGAGAGCATTTCAGCGAGAGATGGGTACACGGGTTGAGTTGAGTACAGCATTTCACCCCCAGACAGACGGACAGTCTGAGCGCACTATTCGGATCTTGGAGGATATGTTGCGAGCTTGTGTGATTGATTTTGGTGGTTCGTGGGATGAGTTCCTACCACTTGCTGAGTTTGCCTACAACAACAGTTATCAGTCGAGTATTCAGATGGCCCCGTATGAGGCATTATATGGCAGGCGGTGTAGATCCCCCGTGGGATGGTTTGAGCCTAGTGAGGTTAGATTGATAGGGACTGAGTTAGTCCAGGATGCTCTAGATAGAGCAAAGTTGATCCAGGAGAGACTTCGTACAGCACAGTCTCGTCAGAAGAGTTATGCGGACCGTAGAGTTCGAGAGTTGTCTTTCATGGTTGGTGACGGAGTATTGTTGAAGATTTCACCTATGAAGGGTGTTATGAGGTTTGGGAAGAAAGGAAAGTTGAGTCCCAGGTACATTGGCCCTTTTGAGATACTTAGGAGAGTTGGAGAGGTGGCATATGAGTTAGCCTTGCCACCCAGTTTATCCGGCGTTCATCCGGTATTCCATGTGTCTATGCTCCGGAAGTACATTGGAGATCCGTCTCATGTATTAGACTTCAGTACCATCCAGCTTGATGGTGATCTATCCTATGATGTGGAGCCTATTGCTATTTTGGGTCGTCAGGTGAGAAAATTGAGGTCCAAGGAGATTGCATCGGTTAAGGTTCAGTGGAGAGGTCGACCCGTGGAGGAGGCTACTTGGGAGGTTGAGCAGGAGATGCGGAGCAGATACCCTCAGCTGTTTGAGACTTCAGGTATGTTTCTTGACCCGCTCGAGGACGAGCGTTTGCTTAAGAGGGGGAGAATGTGACGACCCGGCCCGTCGTCACGGGAATTACCACCCCGTTATGTTGAAATTGTATGTTTTATGCTTTTATATCAGTGTTAGGGTCTATCGGGTGATTTAGGAGTGATTTGGATTGAAAATGAGGCATATAGCCTTTTTGAAGGAGACTTGAATAAGGAAAGTCAACCCGGAGTTGACTATTTGGTTAGAGGGCTCGGAATCGGATTCCGATGATTCGGTTAGTTCCGGAAGGTGATTTGTGACTTAGGGGAGCGATCGGAATTGAATTTGGAGGCCCGGTGTAGAAATAGGCTTGAATTGGCTAAGGTTGAATTTTGGCGAAATCCGAACGGTAGGTGAGATTTTGATCCGGGGTCGGAATGGAATTCCGACAGTTGCAGTAGCTCCGTTAGGTGATTTTGGATGTGCCTGCAAAGTTTCAGGTCATTCGGACGTCGTTTAGTCGGGTTTTTGATTGATTGTGTAATTCGGAATGTTTTAAAGAATTTAGGCTTGAATCCGTGTGTAATTGGTGATTTTAATGTTTAGGATGGTGTTTTTATGATTGGAACAATTTCGTATCGTGTTTTGGAGTATGTTGGTGGTTTTCGTTGGGGTCCCGGGGGCCTTGGGGTGTTTTCGAATGGTTAAACGGGAGAAAATTGTGGCAAAATTTGCTGGTTGGGATCCTGCTTCTGTTGTTTCCGCTCCTGCGGAATTTTGGACGCAGGAGCGAGTCCGCAGAAGCGGACGAGATGCGCAGGAATGGCTGGTTACGCAGAAGCGGACACCATTCCGCTGAAGCGAGGTCGCTGGTGTGAGCCAGTGATCGCAGAAGCGGACGGGGAGAAAATGGGCATGGTCCGCAGAAGCGGACACTCGACCGCTTGGGCGAGACCGCAGAAGCGGTCAATGGTGCGCAGAGGCGGATGTTTCCGCAGAAGCGGAGGTTCCTTCGCAGAAGCGGGCCCGCTTAAGCGGCCCTTTGTTCGCAGAAGCGGAAATGGCCGGCTAGGCCTGGAACCGCTGAAGCGACCCTTTGGTCGCGGATACGGGCTCGTAGGAGCGGAAAATATTCCGCGGAAGCGAAAATCGCTGTAAGTAAGTGTATCAGAAGTTAGAAAAATTTCAGAACATTTCACACATATTGGGTCTCGGCTTTAGAGGCGATTTGGGCGATTTTGAAGAGAAATTCAAGGGAAATCATCAGGTAATCATCTATGGACTTAAACTATGATTAGTATTGGTAATATCATGCAATTATATCATGGAAATGGAGGAATTTGGGGTAATTTATGGAGGATTTAGCCCTAGGCTTGAACTTTAGAAAATCAAGGTTTTGAATGGGCAAATGGAGTCCGAATTTGGTAAAATTGATATGCTTAGACTCGTATTGAGATGAGGGTTCCGAATATGTGACTTTCGTGATTTTTCGATAAGCGTACCGAAAGTCGGGTTTTGACAACTTTGGGAATTTTGATGTAAATTGAGTTGTATTGATTGGGTGTAGTCCCATTGGCCTAATTTGTTGTATTTCTACTGTATTGAATCGAGATTCTACGCGTGCGGAGCTTGATTCTCGTGGCAAGGGCATTGCGGAGTAGTCATCGCGCCGTATTGAGGTGAGTAATAGATGTGGGTGATGACCAGCGGGTTCGAAACCCCGGTATACCACTTTGTGACGCTGTATAGCGGCGAGACACGCACACTCTTGAGAGTGCGGGGTCGATCATGAGCTGGAGACTATATATTAGTCCGACATGTTGATACTGTATTATTGGCTATTCTCGAGCCGTTGAACCCCTTTCTTGGGCGGTTGAGTATACTTGTATTGTGATAATGGCCACTCTTAAGCCGAGGAACCCCTTCTTGGGCGGTTGAGTATACATGTGGGCCGTGAGCCAGTTATTGGATCCCGCGAGGATCGTTATCATTGTCTTATCATATAGACATGCTAGTTTACTACTAGTCCGCAGCTATTTTTGTTATTATGCCAATTCCAATCTCTGGAACTTGACATTACTGTTTTCCAACTGAAAAATGATAAAAGAGTATTCAAAAACTATTTTTGAGCCTGCGAGGCTGTATCTGCATATTAGCTGACTAGTAGTGGATCGGGCTGCACGCCGCGGCGAGATATATGTTGGATCGGACTGCACGCCGCAGGAATATCTCTATGAGATGTGCTTGGGCTGTAGGAGCCCCTCCGGAGTCTGAACCCCCACGGTGAGCACGGGTACCCAAAATTGGAGTCGGGCTACGCGCCGTAGCGGTCATATCATGCATTGCATTGCATTTAGCTACATCTGCTAGCTGTTATGCTATTTATTGGTATTTGTTGGTATAGGTACAGTGAAGATTGATTCTATGACAGGGTAGCTGATTATAGCTTTACATAGTGCTTTATTGCGGATTTCTTATCTGCGTTCTCTTACCCTTGTTTATTACCACTGAGTCTGGCAGTACTCATTTTACTCCCTGCACCTTGTGTGCAGATCCAGGTACCTCTCAGCAGTGATCCAGTGGCTGTGCGAGGCGACATCTGTGGGATATACGAGGTAGCTGCAGAGTCCGCAGGACCCGATATTCCTTCTTACTGTCTTGATTTTGTATTGACTTTTCCTTTCGCACTTGGTATCTTGTAAACCTTTATACACTCATGTTCAGTAGAGGCTCATGACTCTTGACCCTTGGTCTATGGGAGTTGATGTATTATGGGACTTGGTTCCCCGTTTTCGTTATATGTATCGTTGTTGCTTCGTGAATTAATATGCTTAAATGGGCTAAAGAGAGCTTCTAGCTCCGTTGTTTATATTGATTGGTCAGGCTGGCTTAGCAATGTGCTGGGCACCATCACGACCAGATTTGGGGTCGTGACAGAAGGTGGAGAGGTGGCAACCACAAACTTACAGTCTTGCAATGGTCCTGAGTTTGTATTACAACTTAGATTTCATGTAAACGATACCAATGTAAAAGTTGGTTCAGGCAACATTTGCGTCATTTGTCACGACAAATACCTAGCAAGTCTTTTCATTAAATCCTGTTATCATAGAGGATTTTATAGTCTGAGATCAAATTTCTCAGGAAAGAGATCACCCCTAGAAGCAAAAGCTAGCTTGAAGTGTGTTTATCTTCGAGTGGTGCAGGTGACGCTATACTGTTTCTAGTTATGTATTTTGCAATGTATCTTGGGATTTATTTTGTGTGCATACAGATCATTCACCTCCTTGTCTAAGAAAAAAGAAAGATCCTTCACTTAATAACCTTTTTAAGGATGTGTGAATGCTTTTAATTGCAGGGTAAAGAGAGTATTGAGGTGATATTGGAAAAGCTAGAGACGGATGGATATGGAATTATAGAAAATTTTGAAAGTTTTAGTCATGTTTCCGTCCGGAGGATGGGTCGCCTACTTCCAGATTGTCGATGGGTTAGTCGATCAGAATCTTTCTTTTATTCATTTACAAACTATATGTCCGCCAATCTTGTATTCTGTCACTATCCATAATCTGCCAAAATTTACTTTCATAATGAGATTTCTCCAAACTTTCAAAGAAAGGACGTGTGGGCCTATTTATATGTTATTTTATGCTTGTGTTATTCTATATGAACTTTTTAATTTTTGTATTTCTGCCTAATGCTTTGTTTTCTTTTCCTTATTTAAATATTCTCAAGCTTGAACAATTTCAACTAACTTTTTGTTTCTTGCTGGCTTGGCTTCCCTTCATGGAACCTAAGCTAAGAAAGGGTGATAAGGCTGAAGTCTTGAAGAGATGCTGCTTTAGAGAAAAATGTTTTGTAGGTAAAACCATTTGTACCAAATAAGTACTCCCTATTAATGAATATGCATTTTGCTTTGTCATTGGTCCATGCATCATAGAGCAATATTCTGCTTGCAGAGACTGATGCTTGTTTTAACCCAACACCATCAAAGGTACAAAGCAACTTTCTTATGTGCATTCTAACAACTTGTGAAGACATATATTCATTTCCTGGCATGCAAAATGAGAAGTTTTTTTGTATATATCAGTGGAGGAACTAACCATGTGAAAAACAAGAGAAATCTAAATGTTGTGAATACTCAACATGTTGAATAGACTAGAGGAATCTAAATGCAACTAATAATTCTTTACTTTGACAGTTGGAATCTTTCTACAGTCTGATTCTTTTTACACCACTGAACACAATAAACCTCATACACTATGTGCATTTTGTATCATTGCTTGTTGTGACCCGCTTCTATTTGGCTAGGACAACCTTGATGACAATCTTATATTTTTAATTTTGTTCCATTTCTTTATATCTTCTGGGGAAATCATTTATTTTGTACCATATTTTTTCATGTATTATGGAACAATCACTAACACATTTTTGAATTTGAACCTTCCCTCTTCTTTTGTGCTGTTAGTAATCTTATCCTTTTAAAATACAAATATTCAGTATATCCACCCCCTCCCCTCCCCTGAATTAGTGAATGAGATAGGATTAGGAGGAAATTCAAATCCTAGATGTTGAAGTAGAAGGTCTTGAGCTCCTCTGATTTAGGACCTAAATGTTAAACATGAGTGATGTATTTGATAGCTGCAGCATCTGGGCACTAGAAGTACTCTAGATATATTACTCAAAGGAATTGGCACCAAGACAAAAGTTATTTTACAGTTGTCCCAATTGAGTTACTTGTATAATTGATTTAGGTCCGCTTTATCTCCAAATCTCTTCCCTGTAGACCCAATATGATTGTCAATCGTAATGTCAAAGTAGCATTATTGGAATGAAAGAGGCCAATTAGGGAGTCATTCATGATATTTCCTAGTGAAAGTGAAATGATGATGTATAAGGTATGCTACTAGGAAATCTTGTGGTACTCCACCAACCCTTTACAAATGAAGGGAAATTGTACCACTACCCAAACTATTACACAGTGTAAATCAACTAAGCAGGAGCAAAGCCTTTCCCAACTCCAAGTCTTCGATTTGTATTTCTTTAGTGTTGTTCCAAGCTCCAAGAATGATATGGCTTATATGCATTTCCCTCTTTTCTCTGATGAGATCTGCTGTATGTATTTGCATAGACTGACTTAGCCTATCACCATCCTTACACCATTGCATTAAGAAACTTTGGCAACAAGCCTTCTGAGAAAGAGAAAGGTAATAACTTTTGGTTTGCTGTGCATTGTTGCAATGTTTATTCACTACAATGCAATGAGGTCTCCTCACCTTATGTAACGACCCGACCGGTCATTTTAGAGAATTACGCCCCAATACCCAATTTAACTGTTCCCCTAAGTTCATTTCTGCTATTGTGGTTTGCCGGGAGAGTCGGTTCTGAAATTTGGAGCATTTTGGGACACTTAGTCCCTAAATGAGAGCTTTAAAGCTAGAAAATGGTCCGTAGCCGAAACAGTATTAAGACGACTCAGAATGAAAATCTGATGGTTCTATTAGCTCCGTTAGGTGATTTCGGGGTTGGGAGCGCGTTCGGAATGTATTTTGGAGGTCCGTAGCTCAATTAGGCTTGAAATGCCGAAGATTGAAATTTTGGCGAATCCGAACGATAGGTGAGATTTTGATCCGGGGGTCGGAATGGAATTCCGACAATTTCTGTAGCTTCGTTATGAGATTTTAGATATGTCCGCAAATTTTTAGGTCATTCGGACGTCGTTTGGTTGGGTTTTAGATCGGATGTGCAATTTGGAAAGTTTTAAGAAATTTAGGCTTGAATTCTATGTGAATTATGGGTTTTGATGTTGTTAGACGTGTTTTTATGATTGGAATAAGTTCGTATCGTGTTTTGGAGTATGTTGGTGGTTTTCGTTGGGGTCCGGGAGCCTCGGGATGAATTTGGACCATCAAGCGGGCATTTGGAACTTGGAAATTCTGCAGAAAATGCAGCAGCAGTGCAATAGACTTTAAGCCTTTGCGTTCGCGTGGCAATGGCCGCGTTCGCATAGGCATGGTAGGGCTAAGCATCGCGTTCGCGTCCCTTGAGTCACGATTGCGTAGAAGGAACAGAGGAAGCACCGCGTTCGCGCCCCAGGTGTCGCGTACGTGTAGAAGAAAAACGGTCGATTGGAAGGTTGTTCTTCGCGAACGCGTGGGAGTCGTCGCGTTCGCGTTGAGGAAGGGGAATTTGTGCTTCGCGGACGCGTGGGGAGCGTCGCGTTCACGATGGGTAATTTTTGCAGGTCATCGCGAACGCGTGGGTTACTTCGCGTTCGCGTAGAAGAAGTTGGGCTATTCATCGCGAATGCGTGAACAGTAACGCGAACGCGTAGAGTAATGGGGTCTGGCAGTGAGATTAATTACAGAACAGAACCCGTCGCGGGCTTCATACCCCAAAACGCCAATTTTGAGTTCTAGAGAGAGAAACTCACGGGAATTGCTGGGAATTCATCGGGGATTCGTCGGAGGTAAGTTTTGTGGCTTAATTACATCATTTTAACATGAAATCTTTGGTTAAATTTCTGTAAATGGAAGATTAAAGGTGGGTTTGAGCCCTAGGCCTAAATTGAAGAAAAACACAGATTTGAGTAGGCAAATGGAGTCCTATTTTGGTAAAATTTATATGCCTAGACTCGTATTGAGATAAGGAACCCGAATATATAATTTTTGTGATTTTTCGATAAACGTACCAGAAGTCGGGTTTTGGCAACTTGTGGGTTTTGGTTAATTTTGAGTTAATTTGATTGGGTAATGCCCAATTGGCCTATTTTGATGTGATTCTATTGATTTTTATCAGATTCTACACTTGTGGAGGCTGACATTCGTGGCAAGAGAGTTGTTTCATAGCGGTTTTGTACCGGAGACGAGGTAAGTGGCTTGTCTAACCTCGTGTGGGGGACTTTCACCCCTAGGATATTATGTGATACTTTAAATGCCTTGTACGCGAGGTGACGGGCGTGTACATGCGCTGGTTGTTGAATACATATTTTATTTAAAATGTTCAATGAGTGATATTCCTGTTTTTAGCTGTTAAATTCGATATTCCTACCCGGTAGCAGTTAGAAAAGCCTGATTAGGTAGTATTTAACTGTCTAGTTGCCTAATTGTCTTACTTAAGTTTTCTTGGCAAATCGCTGGCGTTGTTTATCGGCGAAGTTATATTTAAGCATATTATACTTCTCTTTGTGTATTCTTTTACTTGCTGTGTTTGTGGACTGCGGGTTCAATTCCCGGAGATCCCAGGGCTGTGGGTTCGATTCCCAGAGACCCGGAGTGGTTTTGTTGTGGACTGCGGGTTTGATTCCCGGAGTTCCTGAGATGTATTGAAATGTGGACTACGGTTTCGATTCCCGGGATCCTGTGTTATTGGTAGGGACTACAGGTTCGATTCTCGAGATCCTGAGTTATTGGTAAGGACTACCGGTTCGATTCCCGAGATCCTGAGTTATTGGTAGGGACTGCGGGTTCGATTCCGGAGATCCTGAGTTATTGAGATATTATTGAGATATGGGCTGCGGGTTCGATTCCCGGAGACCCAGAGGTACTGAGAATGGGACTGTGGGTTCAATTCCCACAGGTCCTGGACTTGTTTTATTGAGTTGGTTATTTGTTGTTAGCTTAATTGTAGACAGTTGCAGTAATCATCTTATTGTTGTTATTTCGGAAATTATTATCATTTAAACCGTTTATTTTTTTTATCATCATTATATTATTGTTTCTCAGTAGGGCCCTGACTTTCCTCGTCACTACTCCATCGAGGTTAGGCTTGGCACTTACTGAGTACCGCCGTGGTGTACTCATGCTACTCTTCTGCACACTTTTGTTGTGCGGATCCAGGTACATCAGAGCAGGCTCGTACTAGGTGATTCTGCAGCTTTCTGGGAGACTTCGAGGTATGATCTGCTACGTCCGCAGATCCGGAGGCTTCCTTCTATTCTAGTAGTACTAGTTGGCATTTTTCCTTCATCTAGTTGATAGATACTCTTTACACATAGAGCCATAGTTGTATATTCTCTTTTAGTCTGTGTTACCGTGGGATTCCGGATCTTGGTAGTGTTTACACAGTGTGTTGAAGGATGTATGTGCCAAGCGGCACGGATTACATATCTTTTTATATTATTTTTCCGTTGTTTCTTATTTAAGTGTTTATAGCTTGTATATTCCGCAACGCGTTAGGCTTACCTAGTCGTGGGGACTGGGTGCCATCACGACATGTTCACAATTGGTGAACTAGGGTCGTGACAAGTTGGTATCAAAGCTCTAGGTTCATAGGAGTCACGGGACACGGACCGGTTACTTAGAGTCTCGCTGATCGATACGGAGACGTCTGTATTTACCTACGAGGGGCTATGTAACTAGTTAGGAAACTCTTCATATCTTTTGGATTCCTTGTCGTGCGACATTCTTGGCATCAAAAATCTAAACTACTGCTTTCTATTCTCTCACAGATGGTGAGGACACGAGCTACTCGCGATGATCAAGTACCCGCGCCCCTGTTGCTGCCGTCGGAGGCCGGGGCCGAGGTAGAGGACGAGGACGCGCCCGAGGTGCGGCCACAGCACCCGCGCGCGCTGCCGTTGAGGTGCCACGGGTAGACCAGGTTGGAGCGCGAGGCACCGGTACACCGAGCTACAGCGCTACTACTCCGGCGCTACGGGAGACCACGGCCGAGTTCATGAGTATGTATACCACTTTAGCCCGGGCGGATCGCTTCCTCTCGTCGCAGCTACATCTCAGGCCGGGGGAGGGGCCCAGACTCCCGCAGCCGTTACACCGGAGCAGCGTGTGCCAGTGGGACAGGTTCCAGATGTTTTGGTTATGCCTCCTGCCGCCCCAGCACAGCCCGGAGGTGGACCAGCTGCCTCTGAGGACGAGCAGCGTAGATTGGAGAGGTTCAAGAAATATGACCCTCCAGTGTTTAGTGGTTTGGCTTCAGATGATGCATTGGGTTTTCTAGAAGAGTGTCATCGTATTCTTCGTACTATGGGGATTGTGGAGACCAGCGGGGTTTCCTTCAGCGCACGTATGAGTTGGATAGTCCAGAGGAGTCTGCTTCATTGACTTGGATGCAGTTTTCAGATCTGTTTTTGAGGGAGTTTGTTCCATAGAGCTCTATTTTTGAGAGAGTTTGTTCCTCAGAGCCTTAGGGATTCTTGGCGCTCGGAGTTTGAGCGATTGCGACAGGGCTCCATGTCAGTGTCGGAGTATGCTATCAGTTTCACCCGTCTTTCTAGACATGCACCGGCCTTGGTAGCCACAGTCCGGGAGAGGGTGCGGAGGTTTATTGAGGGCCTGATTCCGCCGATCTGATCCAGCATGGCCAGGGAGTTGGAGACAGATATATCCTATCAGCAGGCGGTGAGCATCGCCAGGAGGATCGAGAGTATGCTCCCTAGAGAGCGGGGAGAGAGGGAGGCCAAGAGGTCTCGTGAGTCGGGCCATTTCTCTGGTGCCCGCACTTCAGCAGCCGGTCGTTTTGGCAGGGGTTATTCCGGTCGTCCAGTTCATTCAGCATTGCCAGCAGCCGGTAGTACTCCAGCTCTTCCAGCACCTCAGGAGCCTTATTATGCTCCCCCAGTTTCCAGTGCACCTCCTGCGCGGGGTCCTTCCAGGGGTCAGACTAGTGGGGGTGAGGCCGGTCAGTCACAGTCACCGTGTCCTCCCAGAGCTTGCTTTGGGTGCGGGGATACTCGCCATCTGGTCAGGGAGTGCCCCAGGCGTAGGAGGGGAGCACCTCATCACTCTTCGCAGCCTCAGCGTGGTTCTCAGGGTCAGCAGGCTATCATTCCAGCTCCAGTTGCCACTCCACCTGCCCAGCCAGCCAGGGGCGGGGGTCGGGGTTCCCAGAGGCCGCCCTCGAGTGGAGGGACATGCCGGATTCTATGCTATTCCTGATCGTGATGCGGCTGTTGCATCTGACTCCGTTATCACAGGTATTATTCCGGTTAGTCATAGGGAGGCATCGGTTCTATTCGACCCTCTGGTTCCACTTTTTCATATGTGTCTTCTTACTTTGCTTCTCATCCGGGTGTGCCTCGGGATTCTTTGAGTGCCCCCATTTATGTTTCCACTCCGGTGGGTGATTTTTTGGTTGTGGACCGTGTATATCGGTCGTGTTTGGTTACCATTGGTGATTTTGAGACCAAAGCGGATCTATTGTTGCTCGTGATGGTCGATTTTGATATTATTCTGGGCATGGACTGGTTGTCGCCCCATTATGCTATTCTTGATTGTCACACCAAGACCGTGACGCTGGCTATGCCAGGTATTCCACGTATCTAGTGGAGTGGTACTCTAGATCACACCACTAGCCGTGTTATTTCTTTTCTCAGAGCTCAGCGTATGGTTGAGAAGGGGTGTGCTGCTTATCTAGCCTATGTGCGGGACGTCGGTATTGACACTCCCTCTATTGATTCCTGTTCATGTGGTATGTGACTTTGTTGATGTATTTCCAGCCGATCTCTCGGGCATGCCGCCAGACGAGAGATATTGACTTTGCTATTGACTTGTTGCGGGCACTCGGCCCGTTTCTATTCCACCGTACCCTATGGCTCCTCACGAGTTGAAGAAGTTGAAGGATCGATTACAGGGAGTTATTGGGCAAGGGTTTTATTCGACCCGAGTGTTTCACCTTGGGGTGCTCCTTGTATTGTTTGTGAAGAAAAAGGGCGGTTCTATGCTTATGTGTATTGACTATCGTCAGCTGAACAAGGTTACAGTGAAGAGCCGGTATCCTTTGCCCCGTATTGATGATTTATTTGACCGGCTACAGGGCGCACAGGTGTTTTCTAAGATTGATTTGCGCTACGGGTATCACCAGCTGAAGATTCAGGAGCCAGATATCCCGACAGGACCCGGTATGGTCACTATGAGTTCCTCGTGATGTCTTTTGGGCCGACTAATGCCCCAGCAGCCTTTATGCATTTGATGCACAGTGTGTTCAGGCCTTATCTGGACTCGTTTGTGATTGTCTTCATTGATGATATTCTAGTATATTCCCGGAGCCGGGAAGAGCACGAGCGACATTTGAGGATAGTGCTTCAGATTCCGAGGGAGAAGCAGCTTTATGCCAAGTTCTCTAAATGTGAATTCTGGTTGAGTTCAGTGGCATTTTTGGGCCACGTGGTGTCGAGTGATGGTATTCGAGTAGATCCGAGGAAGGTGGAGGCCGTGCAGAGTTGGCCCAGACCCTCCTCCGCTACTGAGATTCGCAGTTTCCTTAGTTTGGCGGGCTATTACCGTCGTTTCGTAGAGGGGTTCTCTTCGATTGCAGCACCTATGACCAGATTGACCCAAAAGGGTGCCCCTTTTCAGTGGACAGACGAGTGTGAGGCGAGCTTTCAGAAGCTCAAGACAGCTTTGACTTCGGCCCCTATATTGATGTTGCCTACGGGTACGGGGTCCTATACCGTATATTGTGATGCCTCACGAGTTGGACTCGGCGCGGTATTGATGCAGGACGGTAGGGTGATTGCCTACGCGTCGAGACAGCTGAAGGTGCATGAGAAGAATTAACCTGTTCATGATTTGGAGCTGGCTGCCATTGTTCACGCCTTGAAGATTTGGCGTCATTACTTATATGGGGTCCCTTGTGAGATCTACAGTGATCACCGGAGCTTGCAGCACTTGCTTAAGCAGAAGGACCTGAATATGCATCAGAGGAGATGGTTGGAGCTACTAAAGGACTATGATATTACTATTCTCTATCATCCGGGCAAGGCTAATGTGGTTGCCGATGCCTTGAGTCATCGAGCAAAGAGTTTAGGGAGTTTAGCATATCTACCAGTTTCAGAGAGGCCTAAGGCGATGGATGTTCAGGCTCTAGCCAGGCAGTTTGTTAGATTGGATTTTTCGGAGCCCAGTCGGATTCTGGCATGTGTGGTTTCTCGGTCTTCTCTATTTGACCGCATCAGGGAGCGTCAGTTCGACGACCCTCATTTGCTTGTCCTTCAGGATAGAGTTCGGCGTGGTGATGCTTGAGATGTTACCATCGGGGATGATGGAGTTATGAGGATGCAGGGGCGTATCTGTGTGCCTAATGTGGATGATCTTCGAGAGCTGATTCTAGCAGAGGCCCATAGTTCGCGTTATTCCATCCATCCGGGAGCCGCGAAGATGTATCAGGACTTGAAACAGCATTTCTGGTGGAGGCGGATGAACAGAGATATAGTTGATATGTTTCTAGATGCCTCAACTGCCAGCAGGTGAAGTATGAGCATCGGCGTCCGGGTGGATTGATGCAACAGATCGAGATTCCCGAGTGGAAATGGGAGCGCATTACCATGGACTTTGTATCTGGACTTCCACGGACGATTAGGAAGTTTGATTCCATTTGGGTCATTGTGGATCGGCTAACCAAGTCCGCCCATTTTATACCGGTGAGTGCTACTTATTAATCGGAGCGGTTGGCAGAGATCTATATCGGGGAGATAGTCCGGTTGCATGGTATTCCAGTTTCCATCATTTCAGACAGAGGCACTCAGTTTACTTCACGGTTCTGGAGAGCCGTGCAGTAGGAGTTAGGTACTCGGGTGGAGCCGAGCACGGCATTTCACCCCCAGATGAATGGACAATCTAACCGCACTATTCAGATTTTGGAGGATATGCTTTGTGCATGCGTGGTTGAGTTTGAAGGGTCATGGGATCACTTCTTGCCACTGGCGGAGTTTGCTTATAACAACAGCTACCAGTCTAGTATTCAGATGGCACCGTATGAGGCCCTATATGGTAGGAGGTGCAGGTCTCCCGTGGGTTGGTTCGAGCCGGGCGAGGCCAGGTTGCTAGGTACCGATATGGTTCAGGATGCTATGGACAAGGTCAAGGTGATTCAGGACAGACTTCGTGCAGCCCAGTCTAGACAGAAGAGTTATGCGGACAAGAAGGTTCGCGATGTGGCTTTTATGGTTGGCGAGCGGGTTCTACTTCGAGTCTCGCCCATGAAGGGCGTTATGAGGTTTGGGAAGAAAGGAAAGCTGAGTCCTAGATTTATTGGCCCTTTTGAGATTTTGAGGCGTGTTGGGGAGGTTGCTTATGAGTTGGCCTTACCTCCCGGCCTAGCCGGAGTTCACCCCGTATTTCATGTCTCCATGCTCCGGAGATACCATGGTGACCCGTCGCATGTGTTGGATTTCACATCTGTTCAGCTAGACAAGGATCTGTCTTATGTTGAGGAGCCAGTAGCCATTCTAGACAGACAAGTCAGAAAGCTAAGGTCAAAGAACATCGCTTCGGTAAAGGTTCGGTGGCGGGGCCAGCCGGTCGAGGAGGCGACTTGGGAGACCGAGCAGGATATGCGCAGCCAGTACCCTCATCTTTTCACTACTCCAGGTATGTTTTCTATGCTCGTTTGAGGACGAACGAATCTTTTAAGTGTGGGAAGAAGTAATGACCCGACCGGTCGTTTTAGAAAATTACGCCCCAATCCCTAATTTAACTGTTCCCCTAAGTTCATTTCTGCTATTGTGGTTTGTCGGAAGAGTCGGTTCTGAAATTTGGAGCATTTTGGGACACTTAGTCACTAAATGAGAGCTTTAAAGCTAGAAAATGGTCCGTAGCCGGAACAGTGTTAAGACGATCTCGGAACAGAAGTCTGATGGTTCCATTAGCTCCGTTAGGTGATTTCGGGGTTAGGAGCGCGTTCGGAATGTATTTTGGAGGTCCGTAGCTCAATTAGGCTTGAAATGCCGAAGATTGAAATATTTTGGCGAATCCGAACGATAGGTGAGATTTTGATCCGGGGGTCGGAATGGAATTTCGACAATTTCTGTAGCTTCGTTATGTGATTTTGGATATGTCCGCAAATTTTCGGGTCATTCGGACGTCGTTTGGTTGGGTTTTAGATCGGAAGTGCAATTCGGAAAGTTTTAAGAAATTTAGGCTTGAATTCGATGTGAATTATGGGTTTTGATGTTGTTAGACGTGTTTTTATGATTGGAATAAGTTCGTATCGTGTTTTGGAGTATGTTGGTGGTTTTCGTTGGGGTCCCGGGAGCCTCGGGATGAATTCGGACCATCAAGCGGGCATTTGGAACTTGGAAATTCTGCAGAAAATGCAGCAGCAGTGCATCAGACTTTAAGCCTTCGCGTTCGCGTGGCAATGGCCGCGTTCGCGTAGGCATGGCAGGGCTAAGCATCGCGTTCACGTCCCTTGAGTCACGATCGCGTAGAAGGAAAAAAGGAAGCACCGCGTTTGCATCCCAGGTGTCGCGTACGCGTAGAAGAAAAACGGTCGATTGGAAGGTTGTTCTTCGCGAACGCGTGGGAGTCGTCGGGTTCGCATTGAGGAAGGGGAATTTGTGCTTCGCGGACGCGTGGGGAGCATCGCATTCGCGATGGGTAATTTTTGCAGGTCATCGCGAACGCGTGGGTTACTTCGCGTTCGCGTAGAAGAAGTTGGGCTGTTCATCGCGAACGCGTGAACCGTAACGCGAACGCGTAGAGTAATGGGGTCTGGCAGTGAGTTTAATTACAGAACAGAACAAGTCGCGGGTTTCATACCCCAAAACGTCATTTTTGAGTTCTAGAGAGAGAAACTCACGGGAATTGCTGGGAATTCATCGGGGATTCATTGGAGGTAAGTTTTGTGGCTTAATTACATCATTTTAACATGAAATCTTTGGTTAAATTTCTGTAAATGGAAGATTAAAGGTCGGTTTGAGCCCTAGGCCTAAATTGAAGAAAAACACTGATTTGAGTGGGCAAATGGAGTCCGATTTTGGTAAAATTTATATGCCTAGACTCGTATTGAGATAAGGAACCTGAATATATAAGTTTTGTGATTTTTTGATAAACGTACCGAAAGTCGGGTTTTGGCAACTTGTGGGTTTTGGTGAATTTTGAGTTAATTTGATTGGGTAATGCCCAATTGGCCTATTTTGATGTGATTCTATTGATTTTTATCGGATTCTACACTTGTGGAGGCCGACATTCGCGGCAAGAGAGTTATTTCATAGCGGTTTTGTACCGGAGTCGAGGTAAGTGGCTTGTCTAACCTCGTGTGGGGGACTTTCACCCCTAGGATATTATGTGATACTTTAAATGCCTTGTACGCGAGGTGACGGGCGTGTACATGCGCTGGTTGTTGAATACATACTTTACTTAAAATGTTCAATGAGTGATATTCCTGTTTTTAGTTGTTAAATTCGATATTCCTACCCGGTAGCAGTTAGAAAAGCATGATTAGGTAGTATTTAACTGTCTAGTTGCCTAATTGTCTTACTTGAGTTTTCTTGGCAAATCGCTGGCGCTGTTTATCGGCAAAGTTATAGTTAAGCATATTATACTTCTCTTTGTGTATTCCTTTACTTGCTGTGTTTGTGGACTACGGGTTCAATTCCCGGAGATCCCAGGGCTGTGGGTTCGATTCCCAGAGACCCGGAGTGGTATTGTTGTGGACTGCGGGTTTGATTCCCGGAGATCCTGAGATGTATTGAAATATGGACTACGGGTTCGATTCCCGGGATCCTGAGTTATTGGTAGGGACTACGGGTTCGATTCCCGAGATCCTGAGTTATTAGTAGGGACTACGGGTTCGATTCTCGAGATCCTGAGTTATTGGTAGGGACTACGGGTTCGATTCCCGAGATCCTGAGTTATTGGTAGGGACTACGAGTTCGATTCCCGAGATCCTGAGTTATTGGTAGGGACTACGTGTTCGATTCCCGAGATCCTGAGTTATTGGTAGGGACTACGGGTTAGTTAGTTAATCATAGTCGGTTGTAGTTATTACCTTATTGTTGTTATTCCAGGTTCATTTCTTACATATTCTTGCTTATTACTGTTTTGATTATTATGTTATTGTTCTCTCAGTAGAGCCCTGACCTTCCTCGTCACTACTCCATCGAGGTTAGGCTTGGCACTTACTGAGTACCGCAGTGGTGTACTCATGCTACTCTTCGCACACTTTTGTTGTGCAGATCCAGGTACATCAGAGCAGGCTCGTGCTAGGTGATTCCGCAGCTTCCCTTCTATTCTAGTAGTACTAGTTGGCATTTTCCTTCATATCGTTGATAGATACTCTTTACACATATAGCCATAGTTGTATATTCTCTTTTAGTCTGTGTTACCGTGGGATTCCGGATCTTGGTAGTGTTTTATTCATTGTGTGACGGATGTATGTGCCAAGCGGCACGGATTACATATCTTTTTATGCTATTTTTCCGCTGTTTCTTATTTAAGTGTTTATAGCTTGTATATTCCGGAACGTGTTAGGCTTACCTAGTCGTGAGGATTGGGTGCCATCACGACATGTTCACAATTGGTGAACTAGGGTCGTGACACCTTATGTTTCAAATCCTTTTAGATATTCATGTTGAGATATCCAAAGATGGAAAAAAGGTGACTCTCTTACAAGTGGATAAGTAATATCAGGACTGGATAATTTCAGATGCATGACCGCTATGATGAGGAGGTTGACTGTGGAGAGGATCAACCTACTTTTGTACTCAGCTTTTCGCACAAGAAAGAGCTTGGTGTTTCTTCAGATGGTATTGATTGAAACACAAATCTAGTAGACCTTATGATAAATTCTTTTAGCTGCATCATTTTATTGTGATCTTGCAGCCTGTTTTTGAATTGGTGCAATTTTCATTATATGTTAACTCATATCATTGTAATTTCAGTTATGAGAATTCATAAAGTTTTATGAAGGAAAGGAATAACTTGGTAATCAGGGCAGAAGATTAAAATTTTGAAGGGAGCTTGTAGGGGTTTCCACAAGAACAATGTTTTCGCCACATTAGAATATATAATTCTTGAAGGATGTCAAGGGGAATCAGGTGGTAAATGTTCAAAATTTCATGGTTCTTAGAGTATACTATTCTACCTGTTTTATTCCGAGTAGCTCATTATTTTGGTATCTTATGGCTAGCTACTGCTCAAGTAATTACATATCTCTCTGCTACATTATGTGTTAAAATTCGGCTGTAACCTATCCATTGACGTTGTTGTGATGTTGTAACATTTTATGTTTTTTAGGCGAGGCTCGAATTATCTGCAGGTTAGTGATTCACTTCCAATATTTCAGGTCACTGCCTTTCCAGATGTTTAGTTCCCCTCCTTCAACACTATTACCTGAAACTTTCTTGTCTTTACTATGATTACTTATAGGCCATTAAACGTCCTTGCTGAGAACAGTTCTCGCCTTTTAGTTGATAAAGGGTATGCTAGCATAGAAATCCGTGACTCGGAATCTTTGCCGATTAGTGTGATCGACACCGGAAAGGTTCTTGTTTTGGCTCCATATTATTGCAGCTCAATTAAGTTATTTTATTTTTGCGTTCTCTACATATCTATCTTTTCTAAATAATTAGTGTCATGTTTTGCAGTGTTGCTTATCTGTTGATATTACGGAATGGGAGAACCAAATCTTGAAATACCAAGAGAAAAGCACTCCATCGTCAATTGACATCTTAGATGCCAAGCAATGTGAAGACTTGGGCATTGAGGGGGTTAGTTTCTAGAAGCAGCTTTACTTCTTTTAATTACTGATTTATTTTTGTGTTTTCCATGATTTCTCCAGTTGATTGCTAGTTTTTTACATTTTTTTATATAGCATTCCCTAAATTCATCTACTTGGGGTCCATGTCAGATGACATAGTCTTTTTGTTAACGAAGATGAAGCTGAAAAGCTCTGTAGGGTTCTTAACTTATTCAACATGGTAAAGGAGTTGATGTACTTGTGCCTAGTGAAACTCTTTTCTCTATTTTCTTCAAAATTTCCTACGAGGCTTATGAGCATCTATTACTTTGAATATCTTTGGAGTTGATCAGATTTCAGCTGTGTTTATGCTTGATGGTACGTCACATTTATACTTGTTCATTAAACTGCTGAATTTGGTTGCAAGTTCAGGCACTAACTCAGGATGCTGTTGATGCTGGACATGAACCTCCTCAGGAGATTGTTGTCGTTGTTCGTCCAGCTTCTTTTAGTTCTATTACTGCATCTGCAAGTTTGGATCAGAAATACATCATGAAAGAAAATTTTCAGATGACTCTAGAGGTCAAATTTGAAGCAGAAGCGGAGAAGAAACAACTTGGTCATATTTACTCTGGCCGATTGACTCCTTCGTCACGTAAAGGGATTAACGGTCTATATATATTCCCCCTGAAGGAGAAGTTTCCAGAGATTTTTCAGAAAGCAGGCTTTTACCTATTTCGATTTTCTCTTGTAAGTTATATGTTCTTATATATCCATTGTATGATATACTGAATAATGTGTTTGTTATCCCTAATTTTCCTTGCTATTGATTTTTTTTTTCAGCAAGACTGCACAAAATTTGAGAAGGAAGTGCATGTTAAAGCATTGTCTGAGGCTGCTAGTAGGAAACTTACAAGTGACGGGAAGGCTACACTCAATGTAAGGTGGGACATCTCTATTCTAAATTGACTTCTTACATATAAGAACATATAACTTTCAAGAGAAAGTTGAAATAGGTAAAAGTCTGCTTTCTGAAAAATCTTTAGAAACTTCTCCTTCAGGGGGAAGACTGTACAAAATTTGAGAAGGAAGTGCATGTTAAAGCATTGTCTGAGGCTGCTAGTTGGAAACTTACCAGTGATGGGAAGGCTACACTCAATGTAAGGTGGGACATCTCTATTCTAAATTAACTTCTTACATACAGTTGTGCAAAACGAAAACATTTCCAGCAGTGAGTCTTAAGACTGCCATACAAATCTGATATCATTGATGTTCTTAATTCTCATGGCATTTATGAGTCAAAAGAACGGTGAAAATGATTAGTTACCCTGCATTGTATTGATAAACTTATGATATATATAGGAGAGTTAGGATAAGAAAACTATCCTCATGTATGATTCAATGAAGAAAACTTTCCCTTTTTATCGGTCCATTTTCTGAAACTCCCCACTGGCCACTTACTCTGTATGCATTTTAATATGAGTCGAGAATAAAGTAAGAACAATTACAAGATACGATATAAATTTATGTGAACTTCCTTGTCTTAAAGATTGAACGGTTAACGAGGGGACACTTTCATTTATTTATATTAGCTCTTCAACAAGATTCTGGCTGATTCTTAGCCCCGTGCCAAGCACGTTGAAATATTTTTGTTGAAGGGTGGTGGTGAGACTCAAACTCTAGACTCTGCCTACACTGGTTGTTTGAATTGCCTCATCTAATTTTTTAGTTATTAGAGAAAGATATTTATATTTTTATTTTGGATCTTCAACAATTTTGAATGCCCATTTTTTCTTAATTCTTTTGCATTTGCAGTCTTTGAAGGAATGGAGTTTGATTTAACCTGTTGCGGACTTTATCAAATTATTCATGGATAGGAAATAGAATTATTATAGCTGAATGGGTTTCATATTCGTCAATATAATGCTTTCCTTGTTTCCTTAATAATACCTTATTTTCCCTGCAATTAAGGCCGCGACCATGTTATCATGAAGAATCTTAGTTAATCTAGTATTGTTGACTTGAAGAAAAAGGAAGACAAAGTAACTAATAGTCCGTTTAGCCAAGCTGCAAAAATCAATTTATTTTGAGAATTTTTTTTTCAAAAATATTTTTGGTGAAAAGCAGTTTGTGTTTGGCTAATTAGTTTGAAAAGTATTACTGAGTAGCAATTAATATTTAACCAAAGGTTTAAAGAACTGCTTCTAAGTGTATTTTTGTCAAAATTGCTTCTCTAAAAAGTACTTTTGAAGAGAAACTACTTTTTTCTGTTTCTTCAAAACGCTTTTTTCCTTTAAGAAGCTTGGCCAAACACCTTAATTTTTGGCCAAAAGTATTTTTTTTTTTAAAAAAAAATTACTTTTGACCAAAAATAAGATTGGCCAAATAGGCTACAAAGCCTTCTTCTAAGAAACAGTGAGCTTTTTGTAACAGAAAAGATGTAGTGATATCACGTTCGTGTTCAATGCTTTTTTGAAGAATAATGGAAATTTGGTACAACCGAAGACTTGGTCACATTGATTTACACCTAAGGTTCTGATTCTACTATTACACTCTTGGAAAAGAATCAGACAAAGAAAAACCAAGAGGAATTAATTTACTAACTAATCAACACAAACGAATCAAAACAACATCATAACAATGCTTTATATACCAAAGTCGTACCAATGTACACAAATATTGATACGCATAAGCACAAAAGCATCACTATATACAAGACAAAAATCACACCAAGGTACCCCACCCCCAACTAGAAATGATGCATTGTCCCCAATACATAGAAGTAAAAAGTATAGTTTGAGGGAAGACTCCGTGAGGCACACTAAGTGCTTTGGGAGTCGGCAGCTGGCTGAGTGCCGAGGTAATCACCCTCTGGTATAGCTGTGAGGACTGGCGTAGGCTTAGTCGAGAGAGTGATCTCCTCTGCTAGTGGCTGCTCTGGGGTAGGAGAAGGGACTGGCTCTGGAGCTGGAACTGATGCTGGAGGTACTGTATCATCAGCTAGCACCTGAGAGCTGCTGGATGCACCAGCTATAGAAAGGGCTGCTACATGAGCTGTGGAGCCCCCTCTGTCTATCAAGGATCTCTGCAAGGCGATCTCAATCTGTTCACGCTCATCCTTATTAGCAGCATCATCATCCTAAGGTGAAGCTGGAGCAGCTGCCTTCCCCTTATCAACAGGCTGAGGGGCTTCATCACTGGAGAACCCCGAGCTATCTTCTTCATCTTCACCCTCACTCTCTCCGTCACTGTTCTCATTAGAGGCAATGTCAATCGGGCCAGTAGGAGCTGGGGCATGAGAGTCTCTAGGAGTAGGAATGACAGGGTCGGCCATCAAGTTTGTGAAATCAAGGCCCAAGTCTGGCACTACACCTGTACCCTTGTCACCCTCCACAGGAAAGAGGGATGAAATGTCGAAGTCCAAATTCTGCATCTTTTGGAAGTCTACTTTCATAGAGGCAACCTCCTTCTTAAGGTCATGCAAACCACTTACTTCACCCTGTTCCAGCTTCTCTACCTGCAATTCAAGTCCCTGCTGCTATTCTGCGTATGCTGCCTGTTTCTGCTGAATGTTACAGCTGCTTGCATGGGAGTGAGGGTCTGCTTGATCAAATTTGGGCAAAGTCTTCACAAGCTGGTCAACCTTGGCATTTGCATGTTGAGCTAGCAAACCAAGCATTAAGAATCAGCATCTAATACCGTTGTTATAGAATTAGCAAACCAAGCATTAAGAACCAACATTTTATTTCTTTCTCCATTTGCCTTAAGTATCTCACTTATCAGCAATTAAGAATCAGCATCTAATACCGTTGTTGCACCGTAGCATATTTTCCTTTGCAGTCTACTTGAGACAAACTGACTATTTGTTTCACCTGCTTATAAGCAACTCGTTCACTTCGTGACAAAGTTTGATGGTGTTTAAAATATTCTTTGGCAGGGTTGGTTCTTTTTATCCAGAGTTTTTGAGCGTTGCATGTTATGATAGATTTTCCAATGGTATTCCATTCAAGTTGCACACAAAGATAAAGATGAAGTTAAGTTCTAGTGCCAAAGATGTTGAGTCCAAGTTCTGTTATGATCAATGCATTTCACGCGACAGATATACGATGAAGTTTGAGGTGACATTATATGATCCCAGCTTCAAGTCCTTCACAGTACACTTCTCAAATCTTCTCTAAATAAAGAATTATATCAAAATTTTCCACTCTTCAGAATGTAATTATTGAAACTAGTGACTTGGATAAGATTCGACCAAGTTATGAAGCTACCTTATATATATGTTCAAAGGATGATCCAGTTTCAGCAGCTATTCCTTGTACATGTAATTGATGCATAATTTTGTTTTGCATTGACTGAGAATATATAATATATGTGCTGTTCCTTAGTTATTTTCCTCTGCTTATAGTTATTCCTGGACCTTTGCAATGCGTCCTTCTGCATCCTGTGGATTTTGGCAAGAAATTGGTTCCAGGAATGATCATTAAGGAGCTTGCTTTGGAGGTAATGGATTTTAATTCAATACCCTACTATAAACATAATTGAGTGTCATATAGAAGTAAAATTCAGTATTTCTATTAAGACGAGGATCATTTTCTAGTTAATACTCCCTCCGTTTCAATTTATGTGAACCTATTTCCTTTTTAGTCCGTGCCAAAAAGAATGACCTCTTTCCTTATTTGGAAACAATTTAACTTTATGCAATGATTTATAGCCACACAAAATAAAGGTGCCTCATTTTACACCACAAGATCAAAAGTCTTCTCTCTTTTCTTAAATTTCGTGCCCAGTCAAATGGGTTCACATAAACTGAAACAGAGGGAGTAGCATTTAAGAACCATGTCATGCTTTAAGTTGTGAAAAACACTGTAACTGAAGTAAGGTGCAAAACATTGCTCTATCCCTTTAACAAAATAACAACATTTTATGTATAAGGGGTCGATTGGTAGGATGCATTAGATAAGCTAATACATGCATTAAGAGTATTAATAATACATTGTTTGGTAGACATTTTGAACATATGCATTTGTTATACATCCTACTTGGTATTATCCTATGCATAACTAATGCATAGAAAACAATGGTATTAGTAATGCAATGGGTTTTAATGCATGTATTAGCTTAGTGATAGAAAAAATTATCCTTTAAAATTTATGCTTGATTAAAATATGCTAGTTTGTATATTAATGCAAGTTCAAAATAATTCAAATAGTGAGAAATAAAATTATATCCCTAGTAAATAAATAAATACTTACCATATTTTTTTTATAAATAAATATTTAATTTTATTTTACAATATAGGTAGACAAATAAAATAATTTTTTAAATATTTTTCATATAAAAGTATTTCTCAACATATGTTTCTTTTAAAGTTAGAGTGTGGACTAGTTTTGAAGTCATTTTTGTAAACAAACAATTCTTTTAGAAATTGTACAATACTTTAATACATCAAACCAAACAATGAATAAGAAATATATTAGCTCAACTAATACCAGCATAACTAATGCAAGCATTACTAATACACCATATTCAGTATTATTCTTATGCACCCTACCAAACGACCCCTAAGTAATGGAATTTTAATTCAACACCTACTATCACCACAAGGAATATTGAGTGTCCTGTTAAGCAAAATTCAGCATTTCTTCTAAGACAATGATCATTTCTAGTTAATAGTTTTTAAAAACCCTGTCATGCTTTAAGTTGTGAAAAAACTGTAACTGTCATGACCCATTTTCTGAACAAGCTGAGACCGGCACTCGATCACTAAACATGACGGAGCGAACCATCTCTGCTTATCAAGACTCTTATAACTCTAAACATTATATACAACAAAGTAATACTCTAGACAAATACTTTTGATTAAGTCAAATATTTAAATAGATCAACTCCAACGCTTTATTCGTAGTAACTACTCAAATTTCTGCTAAGTTATTATAAAGTAATTTATGACTCTCAACCCAACGACTATGTGTCTCTACTAATAAACTGACGCACTGCTCAGGACATGAGACTTTCTGGCCAGTTCTTTAAATAAACAACGGAAAATGGTCAAATATATCCTTATACTATTGAAAAATATTTAATATTACCATCCGTTATACTATTAGTCCAAATATATCCCTAATGTCATACTATGGGTCCAAATATAGCCCCGACATCGTAAAAACGGTACAAACCTACCCTTCCTCCGTTAACTGCCTCCCCTATGAACACATTTTATTGCTAAATCACTATTTCTCCCTGTTTGAAGCTACCAAGTTCAATTACTTTGAAGTTCTATCGTTATTTAGAAGAATTCACTGCCTCTACTTCCTCTTGTTGCTTCTCCGACCGATCCTGGAGTTGTACGTACTTTCACTTTAGCTTAAAATTTTGCATTTTATTTTGCATTTCCTTGCGTTGTTTGAATTTGTAAGACATATTTAGGGAAAATTTAGTAGCACTTTTATTTTAACATAAAACGTAAAGAGAAAAAAATGGTAGCCTTCCAGAAATGTGGTTGAAGAGAAAGAAACAAAAAAAAAATTAACTCTCGTGTCTAGGTTGTTTTTCTTTCTCACCATGGTCAATATTGAAACCTTAAACTAGTTTGCTCATATCTTTGCTTAGTAATAAAACAAAATGTATTTTCGTTCGTATAAGCATGATTTGAATAGCAAAATTAAAAAAATTTCGGTTCACATTGTTTCATATTATCTTTAGTTGTTAGCATTTCTTTTGATATAATTTGTTTGTATATCTGTGATCTGCAATTTTTCTTCAAATGAACTGGAAAGAAAGGTTACGAGGAAGGGATGAAAATGAGAGTATAATGGTAAGGTGGCAATGAAATGTTGTCATAGGGAGGCAGTTAACGGAGGAAGGGTAGGTTTGTACCACTTTTATGATGTCAGGGATATATTTGTACCGATAATATGATGTTAGGGATATATTTGGACTGATAGTAAAACAGAGGATAATATTAAACCTTTTTCAATAGTATAGGGACATATTTGACCTTTTTCCGAATAAACAAAGTAATAGCTAAACGAAAATGACTCTAAGGAATACTCCACAAACAAAAGCGGAGCTCACCAATAACACTGCAAAGGAAGGAAGTCCTAACTCGTAGCCTGCTCACCTGCAAATCCGGTTCCTATGTTGTACCGCAGACCAACGTAGGTTCCCAAAAGAGAACGTCAGTACCATCCATTGTACTTAGTGAGTTTCAACAACAGGGGGGGGGGAATCTTTAATAATATATACATTATGAGCAAAGGTTCTAAATGCAAGTAAAACATAAAGCTTATAAGAATAATTATAAATAATTGCATAATAGAAAATTCTTTTTTTTTCTTTCTTGATAAAAATACTTCACTTTATACGTTGGGAGTTCCAACTATCCTGACTTAATTCTGTCTCAGTCACCTTGTGATCGGCACGGGTTCGTGTAACGACCCGGCCCGTCGTTACGGGAATTTACCACCCCGTCAGGTTGCAATTACATGTTTTATGCTTTTATATCAGTGTTAGAGCCTATCGGGTGAGTTAGGAGTGAATTTAATTGAAAATGAAGCAAATAGCATGTTTGAAGGAAGTTTGAATATGGAAAGTCAACCTAGAGTTGACTATCGAGTTAGAGTACTCGGAATCAGATTCTGATGATTCGACTAGCTTCGGGAGATCATTTATGACTTAGGAGAGCAATCGGAATTGAATTTGGAGGTCCGGTGTAGTTTTAGGCTTGAATTAGCTAAGGTTGAATTTTGGCGAAATCCGAACGGTAGGTGAGATTTTGATCCGGGAGTCGGAATGGAATTCCGATAGTTGTAGTAGCTCCGTTAGGTGATTTTGGATGTGCCTGCAAAATTTCAGGTCATTCGGACGTCGTTTGGTCGGGTTTTTGATGGAATGTGTAATTTGGAAGTTTTGAAGAAACTTAGGCTTGAATTCGTGTGTAAATGGTAATTTTGATGTTTAGTATGGTGTTCTTATGATTGGAACAAGTTCGTATCGTGTTTTGGAGTATGTTGGTGGTTTTCGTTGGGGTCCCGGGATGAATCCGGGGGTCCAAACGGACCATTTTTGGGAAAAATGAGAAGGCTGGTTGCTGTCATAAATGCAGCAGGATTTTGCCCCCCGCGATCGCGGGGAGGGGACGCGATCGCGTAGGGTTAGGGGCTAGACCAATGCGATCGCAGGAGCACCAGTCGTGATCGCGTAGAGTTAACCGGGTGGCCATCGCGATCGCATGAGCATCTACGCGATCGCGTAAAAGAGAAATGGGGTCCAGGGAAATTTGTGCTACGCGATCGCAGGAAGAGAGACGCGATCGCGTGAAGCCGGATGTTTGAACATCGCGATCGCGTGAGGCGAGTCGCGATCGCGTGAGGCGAGTCGCGATCGCGTGAGGCCGAATTTTTGAACATCGCGATCGCGTGAGGCGAGTCGCGATCGCGTAGAGCAAACGGGTCCGGCAGTGAATTAAATCACAGAACAGAAGGCTCACGGGTTTATACCCCAAAACACAATTTTGAGCCCTAGAGAGAAGAAAACTCGAGGAGAACACTGAGAAATCATCGGGTATTCGTCGGAGGTAAGATTATTGACTAAAAAACATCATTTTATGGTAGAATTAACATCAATCTTCATGATATTGGGTTGAAATCTTGAAGAAATGTGGCCTAGATATTGAAAACGGGATTTTGAGTTTTGGAAGGCCATTTGAACTCCGATTTTAGTAAATTTTATATGTACGGACTCGTGGCGGGACGAGGGTTCTGGAAATATGAGTTTCGAGATTTTTCGAGATGTGGGCCCGGGCTCGGGTTTTGCCAATTTCGTGATTTTTGATATTTTTCGAGTTCTTTCGATTGGGTTATGTTCCATTAGCCTATTTTGATATATTTGTGCTGATTTGTGCTAGTTTTGACGTGCGTGGATGCCGGTTCGAGGAGCTAAGGCATCGCGGGCATGAGCTTTCGTCGGTTCGAGGTGGGTAATACTTGTAAATGATGTTCTGAGGGTTAGTTAACCCCGGACTTGCACATCTTAGTGCTGTGTCGAGGTGACTTGCACGCCGGATAACGGGCGTGGGGTAGAGCACCATTGGGGATTGTGACTTGGTCCGTCCCGCGTAATAATAATAATCACCTAATTGTTGAAATGAATTGGACTAATTATCATGCTTGGGCTTCGTGCCGACTATTTGAATCTTTCAGGGATTGGTATCATTGTCTTGATAACACTGTGCATATTTTTATCTAAATTTAAGGTTTTAAATGGTATTTTGCTATTCAACATTTTTATAAGGTTATGAAAAATTTGAACAAGGTCTTAATGACATTTTTTTTTAGCTGTGAACTAATATGATATTGTTGCCCGTGGGGTTTTCTTGATTATTTGTTAGACTGATTGGGGCCGAGGGCCATATGTTAGGGCATGACATTTCATGTGAGCATATGCATACACATGCATGGATCGGACCGCACGCCGCAGTGGTATACGGATCGGGCTGCGCGCCGCAGCAGGTGTGATATTAATATTGTGCTTGGGCTGTAGGAGCCCCTCCGGAGTCTGGACACCCCCAGTGAGCACGAGTACCCAAATTGGATCGGGCTACACCCCGTAGCGGTCATCTGCATTGCATTGCATTATATACATTGGTTTACGTGTACTACGTGGCATAACATTCAGCACTCATACATTACTGGCACACATGCATTAGTTGCCTTATTGACCAGATCTCCTGGTGTAAATTGATAAGGAGTGCTGAGCCCGAGGGGCTGATTTGAGTGCGAACTTGCACTGCTTGAGATTGTATCCAGGTATTGGTATATTATTATGAAAGAAAGTAGCTAAAATTGAGTTTTCTAAATATTCTGCTCACATATGCTTGAAAGGAATAAAAAGATAGTTCAGTATTGTGTAGCATGAGATAGTGCCTATCGTGGTTTTCTTCCCTTCAGCATTATTTACTTTTATTACTGCTGAGTTGGAAGTACTCACACCCGACTCCTTGCACCTTGTGTGCAGATTCAGGTACATCACAGCAGGGCTGATTCTATTGCGGCTCGGGAGTGCTTTTGGACAGTCGAGGTAGCTGCCAGCGTTCGCAGGACCTGATTCTCCAGTTTGTCTGTATTTTGTTCTGATCATCCCACACTTGTGCACAGTTATATTCACTATTTACACTTTGTATACTCTGTAGAGGCTCATGACTCTTGACCCTTCGGTCTATGGGAGTTGGTATGTGTTGGGACTTGGTTCCTCTGTTTCGATATATATATCACTGTTATTTTACAATTGATATGCTTAAATGGGATAAGGCGAGCTCATAGCTCTATGATTGTTGTTGATTGGTCGGGCTGGCCTAGCAGTGTGTTGGACGCCATCACGACCGGATTTGGGGTCGTGACAGTTCAATCCCAACCTGATCGAATAGGCCCAATCCACGAGGTGCCACTCGCTTCATGGTTCTCAGCGCTCATGTATCATACCTTAACATGGCTAAGTAAATTCTCAGCAACGAGACCCTCGGCTCGTGTGCTCCCTACTTTGGCACAAGTAGTTTCAGGAAGTCAACGCCTTGGTCAGGACCCTAGGCCTGGACGATGACCCCTTCTCAGAATAAAGGATACTCCCAAAAATCTTTTCTTTCTAAAACTTCTTCTTATGACCTTTCAGGTCTAATTCTTTTATACATACTCATACTGGTACCTTAGTGTAATGTGAGAATTAAATAAATATTCAAAAGTATTATAAAGGCTCTTGATCCATCATGACTTTTCAACATGAAAATGACATATATAAATAACATAAAAATCTGAAATTTATGCACATATATCCAAGTAATCATCTAAATTTTAATTCGAAGATAGTTCTAAGCTAATAGGTACTTAATACTCCAATTAAGTATATATTAACTCTCTTATGCAAATCATCAAACACTTTGTGTGCATGCTTTTGTGAGTTAAACCACTTTAGTAAAAGGTTATATCAACTCACCTCAAAACTTCTCGAGCCAACACGTAGGCCCCAGTGCAATTGGCACCAGTCAAACAATCAATTCTACAACAATCGGTGTATTTTAATCAATTTTAAAGTACTACACCTAAATATGAAATTTATTGGTGATATAGAGGAAGAAAGGAATTAACTATTCAATTCTTATCTAATACTATCGTAGGGTAATTAACAATAAGAAATTTTTATATACCTGAGTTCAAGGATTAGTGGTTTGTAAAGAACCCTAGAATTTTCTTCTTGTTTGATGTGTTTGCTGCGTTGCTGCTTCTAATGTAATCTCCGCCTCTTTTTCTTACTTTAGTTTGGTATGCTTCTGCCGTTACTCACTTTTTAAGGCTTTAAGCCTTAGGTTTCTTGTTTTATTATTTTATTTGGTCCCCCCCTTTTTTTATTAGTAATACTCATTTTTTTAAATAATTAAATAACACTGAAATTATTACTATAATACGAACATTCCTCTAATTGTATATTCAGTTATTTAAGTGTACACATATATATATATATATATATATATATATATATATATATATATATATATATATATATATATATATATATATATATATATATATTAAGGCTCTATATTTGGAACAATTGTGAGTTATTCTTTTGGCATTTATATACCTGTCGATTTGAAGGTTTAGCCCCATGTACACACTACTCTTTGCATAATTTTGTTGATTGTTGATAATCCATCGGACGCAGAAGCTGAAATTCATAGTAAGCTATCGATAATAGGAAAGACCTATTTTTATTTTATTTTATACAGAAAAAACCAAGCAACAAGAGCATTTCAAGTATTAAAATGGAAAATTTAATTGTTTCTCTAGATATATCTTTGAAATCATACCAACTTGTCCTTAAAAAATTTTCTATCTTCCTTTTTTATACCCTTTTCTTCAAATGCTCTTTATCTCTTAATAACATCTTGGATAATTTTTACCTTATGTAATTTGATTTTTAATAATAGCCAGGAATACAACTACATTTTTTTCTGTATCTATCTGTGTCTCCATCCTCTTGGCTGACTTTTGTTTATAGGTTATCTAACATGGCGATTATTTTTACAGCCTTTCTTTGGTATGTTTGGTTATGGAGGACCTATTGCATCTATGCATTTGGGAAGGTATGTCTTGCTAAAGTTTATAATGGCTTCATATTGGACAAATAAAGGACTTATTTTCATCTTGATGTCTTTTTGTAGACGAGCCTCAGTTTCTTCAAAGACAAAGATGTCTAAGAGAGTATTTGTGTTACATCTTGAGAGAGGATCTCTGATTAGCTGTTCTTCTTCTCAACAAACTTGGAGGGTGCTCATCATTGTTTAATATTGTTATCTTCTTATCGTGTTGGCTCTCATCTTTGTATGCAGTTCTTTTTCTTTATTTTATCCTCCTAAGTTTTATATCTGTTTTCTTTCATTTAGACCGATGGAAGTGTTAAAGACCCCTTGGAAGATGAAACTCGAGAATCAACTTATGTCACGACCCTAGTTCACCAATTGTGAACCTGTCGTGATGGCACCCAATCCCCACGACTAGGTAAGCCTAACACATTGCGAAATCTATAAGTTTTAATTACTTAAATAAGAAACAGCGGAAAATATCATAAAGATATGTAATCCGTGCCACTTGGCACATACATCCGTCACACAATAAATAAACACTACCAAGATCCGGAACCCCACGGTAACACAGACTAAAAGGGAAATACAACTGTGGCTCTATGTGTAAAGAGTATCTAACAATGAAATGAAGAAAAATGTCAACTAGTAATACTAGAATAGAAGGGAAAGCCTCCGGATCCGCGGACGTAGCAGATCATACCTCGAGGTCTCCCTGAAAGCTGCGGAATCACCTAGTATGAGCCTGTCCTGATATACCTGGATCTGCACAACAAAAGTGTGCAAAAGAGTAGCATGAGTACACCACGACGGTACTCGGTAAGTGCCAAGCCTAACCTCGATGGAGTAGTGACGAGGAAGGTCATGGCCCTACTGAGAGAACAATAAAATAATGATGACAACAAAATAAACAGTTTGACAGATAACAACAAAATTTCCAAAATAACAACATTTACTGAAACTATCTACAACCAAGCTAATAACAAATAACCAACTCAAATAAACAAATCCGGGATGCGCGAGAATTGAACCCCGGTCCCATTCTCGGTACCCACGGGTCTCGGGAATCGAACCGCAGCCCGTGTCTCGATAATATCACGATAACTCGGGATCTCCGGGAATCGAACCCGCGGTCCTACCAATAAATAACTCGGGATCTCGGGAATCGAACCCGCGGTCCCTACCAATAAATAACTCGGGATCTCGGGAATCGAACCCGCGGTCCTACCAATAAATAACTCGGGATCTCGGGAATCGAACCCGCGGTCCTACCAATAAATAACTCGGGATCTCGGGAATCGAACCCGCGGTCCCTACCAATAAATAACTCGGGATCTCGGGAATCGAACCCGTAGTCCCTACCAATATCACGTCGGGTCTGTGGGAATCGAACCCACAGCCCTAGGTCTCCGGGAATCGAACCCGCAGTCCACAAGCACAGCCAATTAAGGAAATCCAGAGAGAGAAATAATTATGCTCAACTATAACTTCACCGAAAAATAGTGCCAATAATTAACAAGGAATTCAAACAAGGCAGTTAGGCAACCAAACAGTTAAGTGCTACCTAATCATGCTCTTCTAACCATTTCCGGGTAAAATATCAAATTAACAACCAAAGACAGGGATATCGCTCATCGAACATTTCTGAATAAAATACGTGTTCATCAACCAGCGCATGTACACGCCCGTCACCTCGCGTACAAGGCATTTCAACTATCACATAATATCCTAGGGGTGAAAATTCCCCCACACGAGGTTAGACAAGCCACTTACCTCAATTTCGGTACAAAACCGCTAAGCAATAACCCTCTTGCCACGAATGTCGGCCTCCACAAGTGTAGAATCTGATAAAAATCAATAGAATCACATCAAAATAGGCCAATTGGGCATTACCCAATCAAATTAACTCAAAATTCACCAAAACCCACAAGTTGCCAAAACCCGACTTTCGGTACGCTTATCGAAAAATCACGAAAAATATATATTCGGGTTCCTTATCTCAATACGAGTCTAAGCATATCAATTTTACCAAAATCGGACTCCATTTGCCCATTCAAAACCTTGATTTTCTAAAGTCCAAGACTAGGGCTAAACCCTCCATAATTACCCCAAATTCCTCCATTTTCATGATATAATTGCATAATATTACCAATACTAATCATAGTATGAGTTCATAGTTGATTACCTGATGTTTTCCCTTGATTTCCTCCTCAAAATCGCCCAAAATCGCCCTTAAGCCGAGACCCCCAAATGTTAAAATGTTCTGAAATTTTTCTAACTTCTGATACACTTACTTACAGCGATTTTCGCTTCTGCGGAACATTTTCCGCTTCTACGCTCCCGTATCCGCGACCAAAGGGTCGCTTCTGCGGTTCCAGGCCTAGCCGGCCACTTCCGCTTCTGCGAACCAAGGGCCGCTTAAGCGGTCCCGCTTCTGCGAAGAAGCTTCCGCTTCTGCGGAAAAATCCGCCTCTGCGCGTCCTTGACCGCTTCTGCGGTTTCGCCTAAGCGGAGAAACGTCCGCTTCTGCGGACCATGCCCCAATTGCCCTCGTCCGCTTCTGCGATCATTGGGTCGCACCAGCGACCCCGCTTCAGCGGAAAGGCGTCCGCTTCTGCGAAACACCCGCTCCTGCGCACCAATATCCGCTTCTGCGGACTCGCTCCTGCGACCACAATTCCGCAGGAGCGAAAATGACAGAACCAGAACTCTCAACCTGAAATTTCCACAATTTTCTCCCGTTTAACCATCCGAAAACACCCCGAGGCCCCGGGACCTCATCCAAACATACCAACACATCTTAATACCTCATTCGAACTTGCTCCAATCCTCAAAACACGTCTAACAACATCAAAATCCATAATTCGCATCGAATTCAAGCCTAAATTTCTTAAAACTTTCCGAATTGCACATTCGATCAAAAACCCGTCCAAACGACGTCCGAATGACCTGAAAATTTGCGGACATATCCAAAATCACATAACGAAGCTACAGAAATTGTCGAAATTCCATTCCGACCCCGGATCAAAATCTCACCTATCGTTCGGATTCGCCAAAATTTCAAACTTCGGCATTTCAAGCCTAATTGAGCTACGGACCTCCAAAATACATTCAGAACACGCTCCCAACCCCGAAATCACCTAACGGAGCTAATGGAACCATCGGATTTCCGTTCCGAGATCGTCTTAAAACTGTTCCGGCTACGGACCGTTTTCTAGTTTCAAAGCTCTTATTTAGGGACTAAGTGTCCCAAAATGCTCAAATTTTTGGAACCGACTCTCCCGGCAACCCACAATAGCAGAAATGAACTTAGGGGAACAGTTAAATTAGGGATTGGGCGTAATTTTCTAAAACGACCGGTCGGGTCGTTACATCTTCCCACACTTAAAGATTCGTTCGTCCTCGAACGAGCATAGAAAACATACCTGGAGTAGTGAAAAGATGAGGGTACTGGCTGCGCATATCCTGCTCGGTCTCCCAAGTCGCCTCCTCGACCGGCTGGCCCCGCCACTGAACCTTTACCGAAGCGATGTTCTTTGACCTTAGCTTTCTGACTTGCCTGTCTAGAATGGCTACTGGCTCCTCAACATAAGAAAGATCCTTGTCTAGCTGAACAGATGTGAAATCCAACACGTGCGACGGGTCGCCATGGTATCTCCGGAGCATGGAGACATGAAATACGGGGTGAACTCCGGCTAGGCTGGGAGGTAAGGCCAACTCGTAAGCAACCTCCCCAACACGCCTCAAAATCTCAAAAGGGCCAATAAATCTAGGACTCAGCTTCCCTTTCTTTCCAAACCTCATAACGCCCTTCATGGGCGAGACTCGAAGCAGAACCCGCTCACCAACCATAAACGCCACATCGCGAACCTTCTTGTCCGCATAACTCTTCTGTCTAGACTGGGCCGCACGAAGTCTGTCCTGAATCACCTTGACCTTGTCCATAGCCTCCTGAACCATATCAGTACCTAGTAATCTGGCCTCGCCCGGCTCAAACCAACCCACGGGAGACCTGCACCTCCTACCATATAGGGCCTCGTACGGTGCCATCCGAATACTAGACTGGTAGTTGTTGTTATAAGCAAACTCCGCCGGTGGCAAGAAGTGATCCCATGAACCTCCAAACTCGATCACGCACGCACGGAGCATATCCTCCGAAATACGAATAGTGCGCTCGGATCGCCCGTCGTGAGGGGGTGAAACGCTGTGCTCAGCTCCACCCGAGTACCTAACTCCTGCTGTACGGCTCTCCGGAACCGTGAAGTGAACTGAGTGCCTCTATCTGAAATGATGGAAACTGGAATACCATGCAGCCGAACTATCTCCTTGATATAGATCTCCGCCGGTCGCTCCGATGAATAAGTAGTGCTCACCGGTATAAAATGGGCGGACTTGGTCGGCCGATCCACAATAACCCAAATGGAATCAAACTTCCTAACAGTCCGTGGAAGCCCAGATACAAAGTCCATGGTGATGCGCTCCCATTTCCACTCTGGAATCTCAATCCGCTGCATCAATCCACCCGGGCGCTGATGCTCATACTTCACCTGCTGGCAATTGAGGCATCTAGAAACATAATCAACTATATCCCTCTTCATCCGCCTCCACCAGTAATGCTGCCTCAAGTCCTGATACATCTTCGCGGCACCGGATGGATGGAATACCGCGAACTATGTGCCTCTACTAGAATCAACTCGCAAAGAACATCAACATTAGGCACACAAATCCGGCCCTGCATCCTCAATACCCCGTCATCTCCTCAAATAGGGAAGACTAGGGAACCACACAAGCTAGAACTCAACTAGGCTCCGAAAGATCCAATCTCACAAACTGGCTGGCTAAGCCCTGAACATCCATCGCCATAGGTCTCTTTGAAGCTAGTAAATATGCCAAACTACCCAAACTCTCTGCCCGGCGACTCAAGGCATCTGCCACCACATTGGCCTTCCGAAGCTGGTAGATATGCTAAACTCCCCAAACTCTCTGCCCGACGACTCAAGGCATCAGCAACCACATTAGCCTTGCACGGATGATAGAGAATAGTAATATCATAGTCCTTCAGTAGTTCCAACCATCTCCTCTGACGCATATTCAGGTCCTTCTGCTTAAGCAAGTGCTGCAAGCTCCGGTGATCAGTGTAGATCTCAGAAGGAACCCCATATAAATAATGACGCCAAATTTTCAAGGCGTGAACAATGGCAGCTAGCTCCAAATCATGAACAGGGTAATTCTTCTCATACACCTTCAGCTGTCTCGACGCGTAGGCAATCACCCTACCGTACTGCATCAATACTGCACCGAGTCCAACTCGTGAGGCATCACAATATACAGTATAAGACCCCGAACCTGTAGGCAACATCAATATAGGGGCCGGAGTTAAAGCTGTCTTGAGCTTCTGAAAGCTCGCCTCACACTCGTCTGTCCACTGAAAAGGGGCACCCTTTTGGGTCAATCTAGTCATAGGTGCTGAAATCGAAGAGAACCCCTCTACGAAACGACGGTAGTAGCCCGCCAAACAAAGGAAATTGCGTATCTCAGTAGCGGAGGAGGGTCTGGGCCAACTCCTGCACGGCCTCCACCTTCCTCGGATCTACTCGAATACCATCACTCGACACCACGTGGCCCAAAAATGCCACTGAACTCAACCAGAATTCACATTTAGAGAACTTGGCATAAAGCTGCTTCTCCCTCAGGATCTGAAGCACTATCCTCAAATGCTGCTCGTGCTCTTTCCGACTCCGAGAATATACTAGAATATCATCAATGAAGACAATCACGAACGAGTCCAGATAAGGCCTGAACACACTGTGCATCAAATGCATAAATGCTGCTGGGGCATTAGTCGACCCAAAAGACATCACGAGGAACTCATAGTGACCATACCGGGTCCTGAAGGCAGTCTTCGGGATATCTGGCTCCCGAATCTTCAGCTGGTGATACCCAGAGCGCAAATCAATCTTAGAAAACACATGTGCGCCCTG
>JASVEL010008501.1:0-273763 GCA_032618575.1 Nicotiana noctiflora
GGTTAATGAGTAACAGTCAACACAGGGGTAACGCGTGGGAATGGAAGGCACCCAGGTCCGCTTGACTGGGGCAACCCGGTCAGGCGCCGGTCATGTCCCTCGATTTGGGGCGTGACAAAAACAAACTTGATTACAAAGTTTTAAAAACTAGCCATACTAACAGATTTTGATGAAAAGAAATACTTAAAGACTTGAAAATCAAATACCATATGATCTAATCAAAAGAAAATATTAAAAAAAAAAACTAGCAGATTAACTTCCTTGTTTGCCAATTTCAACCAAACGGCTATTTCTGCAAATGTGGCCCTTTCTCAACTCCATATGAATTTTGAGGCCGGGAAGGATTTCTTTACAAACTTGTCCATTCTTTTAACGAAGACAACCTTTCGACAACTGAAAGATGCTATAAGGCTATCTCGGCAAGAACGATTTAAAATACCGCCGAAACTAGCTTGGCTTATTTTGACCAAAAATTCAAATATTCACTTGCCGGTGATTTTTTTTTTTTATTTTTTTTTCAAATTAAAATAAAAGACATGGTTTTGCAGACACGGCCTTTCAGCACCTCGGGGACGAGGATTTTAAGGTTGTGTTTAGCTAATTGACCAAAAATCCTAAAAATGATCAAAAGTGGCCATTTATGCAAAGTCAGCCTTTCGGCGTCCCTCTCGGGAACATTCGACTATTTTTGGTAAAAGCGGCATCACCTGACTTATTTATGACAAAAATTAAAATTTAGATATTTTTTCTTCTATTTTTTTTTCAATTTTTCAAATTAAAAGAAAAAAAAATCCGGTATTGCAAATACGGCCTTTCAGCGCCTCGGGGGCGAAGATTATAAGGCTGTGAGGGTCAATCGACCAAAAAATCTACAAAATGACCCAAAAGTGGCCGTTTATGCAAAGTCAGCCTTCCGGCGTTCCTTTCGGGTACATTCGGCTGTTTTTTGAAAACGGCATCACTCAACATATTTACAACGAAAAAATCAATTTCGATATTTTTGATTATTTTTGGAAAAGGGGAGGTTGGACCCGATGAAGGTTGCCTACGTATCTCACACCATGTGAGAATCAAACCAGCGTAGTTCGGTAATAAAAGAACTAAATCATTTTAAGAAAAGAAAACAAACTATTTTTAAACAGCATTTCTAAAACAAATTATTTTCAAAGGAACTAAGAAAATTTATTTGGAATTTTTTGCATTATTTTTTCAAAATTATTTTCAAAGAAACTAAACTATTTTCGTAAAATTAAGAAAATTTATTTGGATTTTTTTTTTTTGCATTTTTTAAAATTTATTTTTAAAGAACTAACTATTTTCGTAAAATTAAGAAAATTTATTTGGAATTTTTTTTTTTGCATTTTTTCAAAATTTATTTTCAAAGAACTAACTATTTTCCATAAAACTATTTTGACTCTATACCCTGACGTTTTCCACTTCTTCCTCTCTTTTTAACAAACCGGTCGGCATGTAAGATCGAAACAAATAAATGCACACAGAAAGATGCAACAAGTTGGTCTTTTGTTTCAGGTACACCTGTCCTAGACAGGCCCAACCCCTGTGTTGGGCCTCCTAAGTCAAATATGCACACGATGCAAATAAACGTTCCTATCGGGGATCCGGCATAAGGTTTTGTTATTCTAAGTCATCGTTCTGTTGAAAAAAGTGTCTAGACTGGCTTTAACTCGAGCCGAAGAGTGTCAGTGCACCGGTAGCATGGCTTTCCGGCTTAATTGACAAAACTCTCCGCCTAAATATGTGTGACTACAAAATCCTTCACCGGGTGCCAAGCACCACGGCTATCTTGAGAAAAACGGGCTATGTCCAGCAAATGCCCGGTATTGTATTTCAAAAGACTCAGAAAAGAAAAAAAAACGGGTATCGGCACAATTTATATACGGTTCACAAAATATCAAAGCGGTAAAAGCAACATTTAGCATATCAAATATAAACATGTAATAAAATCAGACAATAAATAAGCCAAATACAACAATTATTCAAAGCTCGAATTCTTAAACCCTGAACCAGTGGTTCTGGGTTTGTTTTCCCCAGCAGAGTCGCCAGAGCTGTCACACCTCCTTTTGGCGCGCCCCCTACCCCGGGGGTAGGAGCGTAAGGGAGTTTTTCCAATTTAAGTGACAATATTCGAAACGGGATTATTCTATTTATTTCAGAGTCGCCACTTGGAATAAATTAAGGTGTCCCAAGTCACCAGTTTATTTAAGTCCCGAATCGAGGAAATTTCGACTTTCCAAATGAAGTCTGCGAACCGGAAATTCTAAGTAAGGAATTCTGTTGACCCGAGGGAAGGTGTTAGGCACCCCCGGATCCCGTGGTTCTAGCACGGTCACTTAAACTATTATATTTGGCTAAAATCTAATTTTTAAATATGTTATCCTTTAGTGCAATTTGAAGACTATATACTGCTTTATTATTATTTTTAATAAGAATTGCGACGTCGTGAAAATACATCTCGAACCACGTCAGATCAATGTACCCGTGGCTATTGACATATTTCAACTTTGTCGAGATTTGGAATTTGGATCACATAAATATGCACCCGAGTTTATGAAGGTAATTTTAAGTTACACGCCTAAAGCAACTACACGTTTTCAAGTTTGTGAGGGTCATGGAAATTCAACTAAATGGCACGCCTCGAATTCTAAAGATTCAGACATTAATTAAGTAAGGGCTATGAGTTTTCAAATTTTATTTGGCATGACATGCCTCAAATTATTTTTAAAGGCTTTACTCGACTAAAACAAACTACGGATGTTCATAGGTTGTCTCCTAACTACTTGGAGATTATTACAAGGCCAAGAGTTTATGAAAGTTATTGTGGAAGGGTATAAGATTTTTGCTAACTGATCTAATGAGTTATTCAACCATGAAACTATTTATAATTTAACAAATTACATAACATCCTATAGCTTGAAATTATCTTGATATCTAATAATTTGAACCTTAGCAAATTTGGATGTTTCAATGAGAAACTAAAACATGCCACTACGTAGACTCATTAACCGACAACGAGGACTTTCCATAGTACATCGAAACTCAATTTGGCATCCTCCTTATTATTATTGAAGTTTTGCAACATAAATCAAAATTTCTAATAAGCCATTAAATTTATCTAAATGATGAATCCAACTAAACAGTATAGAAATTAGTAATTAAAATGAGCAACGAGAACAAACTATCCAAATTCGGGATCATGTTTTATAAAGTCAAAAGGCAAAGATAAATGAATAAGGCATTAAAATTAAGATGAAATAAAAAACATCCGCATTTGTGTTTCTTTTGACTTGGTCGCATAATCCTCTTTCAAACTGAACATAGCGTTTGCAAGATTCAAGCAAGAAACAGTACCTGATTATAGTAGAACAAACCAAGTAGAAAATGGATCTTTGAAATTGGAAGGAGGAATCAATTATTCAACGAACAGAGCTTCGTCCATGAGAGTTGGAATCCAATCAGATGAGAAAATGTTGAATGATTACTTATAATCCTTTTTTTTTCAAAGAAGCTTTCAAATCCAAACAAAAAGTGAGATCAATTTTTCTGTGCGTAGAGGGTGTCCTCTAATTTGATTTCGAGGGTGTATTTTAATGGAGAAAGGTAGTGGTGGGGAACAATGAGTGGGGGACAAAGCATGGGGAATAAAGAGAAAAAGGGGTTATGAGTGGAAATATGAGTTGTAAAGAGTAGAAGTGGGAAGGTGAGGGAAAGTGGGAGCAAATTCAAATATGGTAAAGAATTAGGTGTTAACAGATGACAAGTCGACGAGCCCCATATTTGATGGCCAGTCTCATACCCGCGATAATGACTTCATATTTTGCCTCGTTGTTAGTCATTTTTGGACATTATATGGACTAGCGAATGATTTCGCCCGTGGGGACTTCGAGGACGAGTCCCGGTCCTAATCCCGAGGCATTAACGGCTCTATCTTTGTAGAGATCCCATAGGTTGATATTTGAGGAGAAGCGTAGAGCTTCTTTTTCTGCCTCTGGTAATATTGTTGTGCTAAAGTCAGCCACGAAGTTGGTGAGGATTTGTGACTTGATGGCGGTTCTCGGGATGTATGAGATATCATGTTCACTGAGCTCTATAGCCCATCTGGAAAGTTGGCCCGACAATTCGGTCTTATGTAGTATGCTTCTTAAGGGGAACATAGTCACCACTTTAATGGGGTGGCATTGGAAATGGGGTCTGAGCTTTCGCGAAGCAGTGACCAATGCCAGGGCTAATTTTTTAATGTACGGGTACCATGTTTCGGCATCCACTAGGGTTTTGCTAATGTAATAGATGGGGTATTCCGTACCTTTAGTTTCACGAACCAAGACTATGCTGGTGGCGACTTCTGATACGGCCAGATATATCAGTAGGGGCTCGCCTAGGTCTGCTTTGGCTAGCAGTAGAGGTGAGGACATATATGTTTTTAGTTCTCGCAAGGCTTTGACACATTCCTCGTTCCACTAAAATATGTTGTCCTTTCTTAGCACGTTGAAAAACTTGTGGCATCTGTCAAAGGATCGTGAGATGAATCTAGATAGGGCGGCTATTCGGCCGGTCAGTTTTTGCATATACTTTTTGTTGTTTAGAACCTTGGGTATTATGGCGATTGCTTTGATTTGGTCGGGATTGACTTTGATGTCTTGTTGGGATACAAGAAACCCTAGAAACTTCCTTGAGGCTACGTCGAAAGCAGATTTCTCGGGGTTCAATTTCATCACGTATTTTTTCAGTATTTTGAAGGCCTCTTTCAAGTGGTTGATGTGATCCTCCTTTTTCGCTGATTTCACCAGCATGTTATCTATGTAGACCTCCATGGTCTTACCGAGTTGTTCTTTGAACATCTTGGTGACCAGTCTTTGATATGTGGCCCCTGTGTTTTTGAGTCCAAAGGGCATTACTTTGTAGCAGTAGGTCCATTGGTGGGTGATGAAGGTTGTCTTCTCCTGATCTTCTTCGACCATCAGGATCTGATTGTAACCGGAATATGCGTCTAAGAAACTCAGCAGTTCATGTCCAGCGGTGGCGTCGATCAACTGGTCGATATGGGGAAGAGGTAAGGAGTCTTTAGGGCATGCCTTATTCAGGTCGGTGAAATCTACGCACATTCTCCACTTCTCATTTTTATTTTTGACCATGACGACGTTGGCGACCTACTGAGGGTATTTTGACTCCCTGATAGAGTCGTTGGCGAGTAGTTTGTCTACTTTCCCGTGGCCTGCCTCATTGATTGCGACGTTAAATTTTCTTCTCATTTGTCATACCAGCGGAAGCAACATATCGACATTTAGCTTATGGGTGGCGATATCTGGCAAAATTCCCCTCATATCTGCATAGGAAAAGGCAAACAGATCTGCGTGGTTAGTTAAAAATTCATGGTACTTACTTGGATTGGCGAGGCCATGTCCGATGTAGGCTTTCTTTGCGGGATTGGTGCTATCCAGTAGGATTGGAGCGAGATATTCGATTGTTGCTTTACATGCTTCCACGATGTCAGGATCTTTGATGGTGTCTGCCGTCGAGTCAATTTTAGTCCCCGACACGACTAATTGCTATACCTCCGCGCTCGCTCCCCTTAGTTGTTAGGTGTGAGCGCAGTCTTGGATTATTTTGTTCTATTTTTGTGCGGTGCATGGCTCTTTCCTTGCCGAATAATCCCCATGGGATAGGGAATTTAACCACCTGGTATAGGCTCAAAGGAATCGCTCGTATGACATGTATCCATGGTCGTCTTATAATGATGTTATATGCCGTCTCCTGGTTCATTACATGGAAAGTCGTCTCCAGTGTGACCCCTCCCGTAAGGATGGGTAGGGTTACTTCTCTGGATGTCCATTCTACTGCATTTTTAAAATTGGTTAGTGTTATGCAGTGTGGTATTACCCTATCCTCGAGTCCCATTAGTGCAAGGACCATTGGGTGGATAATACAGGCGCTGTTTCTGTCATCGATCATGACTCTTTTGACATATGTATCAATAATACGTAAAGTAATAACTAAAGCATCATAGTGAGGGAAAGTCAAACCGTCGACATTAGACTTGTCGAAAGTGATACTGCCTTCGAAGTAATCATACCGCTCGTGGGAGATGGTCCACTTTAACCTGTGAGTGTTGGAAAATTTAACATAGTTAATTGTTGAGTTGTTGCCATTGCCAACGATCATATTTACCGTCCGCATCGGGGAAGGCGGTTTTGGTGGTGCGCGGGGTTGTCTCGCTCGCGTGCGAAGTTGATCTTCCCTTTGTCACTGAGTAGTTCTTTTAAGTATCCTTGGTTTAGCATCCTAATGACCTCTTATCGCAGGCCTATGCAATCTTCGGTCCTGTTCCCGCGTTCCTAATGGAACTTACACACGACGTTTGATTTCCTTGTGGCGGGATCTGACTTTATCTTCTGAGGCCATTCCACCTTGGTGCCAAGCTTCTCTAGTGTGTACACTATTTCTGAAGGAGACACACAAAAGTTATGTGATGATAATAAGGGGGCGTACCTCTTTCATTTCGGAGCGGGGCGATGTGTTGTTGTAATGCGTCCATGTGCTGGGGCGGCGGATAGGAGGATCTTGTGTATGACTGATGTCGTTCTCTGTTGGAACATAGGGAATATTCCCAACATCCCTCGTGGTGTTGGTCTTTCCTTGTTTCCTATTGTATGGCTATTAACCGTTGGGTTGGCCCATTGAGGTCGTCTTCGTTCGCTCGTACTTCAGCGCAGTAAGCGTTGTGGATTTCCTCCCATGTCGTATGGGGATACTTCATGAGGCAGTTCAGTAGCTTCTTAGTTGCTCTGGAACCATCCCTGCTTACTCCGTTCTGGAAAGCAGCGACTGCCGTCCCCCCAATACGTTTGGCAGGCTCATTCTTACCCTGTTGAATCTGGCGAAGAAGTCCTTGAGCCCTTCACTTGTGGTTTGTCTGACAGCGAAGATGTCTTTGACCCTTGCCTCTGCTTTCTTTGTGCCCGCATGGGCGGTGACGAACTTATTCGTCATTTTATCGATTGTTGATATTGCCTTGGCAGGCAGTTGGGAGTACCATGTCAAGGCCCATCCGTTTAATGTCTCGTCGAACTTTTTCAGCAACATTGATGGTACCTGCTCTTTTGATAGGTCGTTGCCTTTCATGGCAGAAACATAATGGATCAGCTGATCCTCGAGATCAGTGGTCCCATCGTATACCCTTAAGTAAGGGGGCATCTTTAAAGTTTTTGAGATTGAGTAGGGGGTATCTTTTTCAGAGTATGGCTGCTCTACGAACCTCCCCATGTTGCGTTTTAGCAATAACTTAGGGGCTTTGGGGATTTTATCGACCCTCTCCTGGTGCTCCTTCATCTGGTCACAGAGAGCCTTATTTTCGTTTTCCATTTCCTCCATCTTCCTCATGATGGCGGTCAACGTGCTATCACGGGTCTGTGTTTCGGTGGGTTGGTTGTTTACTTGCGTCTCTTCCTGTTCACCCGTGGCAGTGGTGATACTCGTCGTTGGTATTGCTTTCATGTTACCTTGTGGTGGTTTTTCGACTAAGCCACTCGGGGTGCTTGTTAGCCACTCTTCCAGCAATGTTCTAACCACCGAGGGTGCCTCTTTGACAGCGGATATGGAAGCTTCTTTGTCATGCAAGGTCCTTGGATATCAGAGGGGGAAGGTGAGATCTCTGCTTCTGGTGCGGTGCCGGAGGTTCTGTTGGTGACAGCGTCGTCGCTGACTTCATTGAGAGAGCCAAGAAGATTAGTTGTGACCCCCATTATTGCTTTGGATCTGGCATTAATTTTGGCCACTTTTGGTTTTCGCGTGATATAGAGGAGATGGTTGGTTGATCTTTAGGTGGATACTATGATTTTGATTCTCGAAATCCCCACAGATGGCGCCAAATTGTTTGTATCAAAAGTTAATCGTTACTTTATAAGCTAGAGACAATCAAAAAGTAAGAAAGGGGTAAATCGTAATCAAATATAATGAACCTAAATATAAGATCAGTGTTATTATGATGTCAAGATATTAAAAATGAAGAACTTTGAGAGTAATTGCTTATCACAGTTTGAGAGAAGATATAGAGAGAAAGTGAGAGAGTTGTATTATTAGATAATAACACATCCTTATTACAATAGGGAAGCATTCCTTTATCTAGAGGAATATAAAGGGATCCCCTTATAAAAACAACAACAGTTGAGGTATGGTCGACTTCCTTTTAATAGGGATACCTAAGCATGAACGATGTCCTTCGCATCCTTACGTCCCAACTACGCCCTCATTGTAAATGGTGTATGAAAGGGGTCGTACCCTATCACTTATAAGCGTAAGGAGCACCGTGTTCAGCCCCGTATAATTAAGCCATATTTGGCCCCATACAAAATAGAACACTCTATTTATAGGGAGATGGTGACTTAGCCACCAAATAATAAACCCTAAAATCTCTCTATATAGATATTCAGCATAAATAGAATTTTATTTATAACAATTGGTAATATTATTTTTTTTCACATAACCAGTACCTTTTCAGGGTGTTTTTGGTTTGTATAAAAAAATTTCCGGCATAACAAAATCCCTACTAATAGCCGAAAACCTTTTACCGCCACCTTGACAGTCACTTTCATCCTCGCCGGAGAAAGGGAACTCAGATAATATGGGAAGCAGCAGCGGTAGCGACGTAGAAGCAGGATTCGCTAAGCTACAAGGAGAAGATTTCGAGTATTACATGCAAACGTACTCCATAATCCTTGGCCGGAACTCCAAAAAATCAACGGTCGACGTCGACTTATCATCACTCGGCGGCGGGATGAACATCTCCCGTCACCACGCGCGCATTTTTTACGATTTCCAACGACGCCGTTTTAACCTCGAAGTATTAGGCAAAAACGGGTGCTTTGTCGAAGGTGTACTTCACTTACCCGGTAACCCGCCGATCAAATTAGATTCACAAGACTTACTTCAGATCGGAGATAAAGAGTTTTATTTTCTCCTTCCGGTACGTAGTATCCTTGGTGGTGGGCCGCCTATTGGACCTAAGCAACATGTGAATGTGAATTATCCAGTAGCGGCCCGTTATGGCGGGGTAGGGAAAAAGGGGGGATTGTTTAGAGGGAGGGAGAGGGAGTATTATGATGAGGAGGAATATGACGACGATGATGATGGTGATGATGATGATGGTACTGGAGGTAAAGAGATAAGAAGGGGCGATGGAGCTGAGGGTGGTGGTGGTTATGGATATGGTTCTTGTGGTTCCAGTGGAAAAGCTTCAATTTCCGGGCAATTAGGTCAGTAAGTTCTATCTGTTTTATGGTATAGTGAGATGTCTCTATAACATCATTTCACTATAACAGACATAGATTTGTTTTATGGTATTTAATCTTGGTTAATCATTATTTTCTTCCTAGCACATGTTAGGGGGCATTGGTTCTTTTTCTATTTAGAATTGCACTTGTCCAGCGGTACTTTGGATTTGGACTTTTGTATTTTAATTCAGCTCCATTAAATTGAATTCTATATTAACTTCTGTTTGTGTGGATGAAAATTGAGGATCGTGAAGTATCTTTTATCTCGTGAATTGCTAAACAGTAAAAAAGTAGTTGTTTTGTTTATGTATTAAGATTTTGTATTCGATTGAGCGACATTGAATTGAACTCTATGTTAATTTCAGTTTGCGAGAATGATAATTGAGGATTATGAAGGTTCTGTTGTGCTCGCGAAGTACTAAGTTGTAAAAAGTTTATCTTTTCTTTTAGTGTAAGGAGTTATTGACATTTTCATTGTGAAATACAGGTGTTTCCCTTAACAACTTTGTGTATAGAGGTGCTTTTGTTGAATTACTCTTTTGACAATGACTGCAAGTGCAGAAGATTATAATTTAGTTTCTTTTTAAACCATTCGACCAAAGTTCTTTCCTTAAACAGCGATTGCTTAGTTCCATAGCTTTAGCTCCTGTGGATAAATGCTTAAAGTATGTACAGATTAAGATTCTGTTGTGGACTCTTTTTACAGCACCTCGAGAGGCACAAGAAGATTCAGCTTAGGCTTTGGACAGGTTTTGTGCTTGAATTACTATTCAAAAACTGCTGCCCTATGAAATACAAGTAATTTCTTCGACCTTTCCGTAAGCTGGTTCATGAAATTACCAAAGCATAAAAATGGCTTGCTAAGACGGAAGCACCTCAGGAGCCTCTAATGTCTACATGCGTGGAATATTTGATACATGATCCACCTGGAATTTGCAAATCCACCATCTCTTACAATCTTCCAGCTTCAGGATAGAAACTTCATTGCGGATCATGTAAAAGGAATTGTTTTTTGCCTTCTCCTTCCAATACCCCTCTGGTAATTGGTTTTCGTTTAGTGTTATTGTCTTGGACTCGTTGGTTGTTTTGATTGTCCTAGACATATAATTTGTCTTGCATCATTGGCCGTTTTAACTTGGGCCTGAGGCATATTAATTTGATTGACAGTTACTTGCCATTTTGAGGGTGTTTAAAGCATTGCTTGAACCTTATATATGCAATGTGAAGGATATGCGCTGCAAATTAGTAAATTATTTTTAAACATGGCTCCGACTTGTATGTTCTAATGATGTCATTAGGAAAAACAACAGAAATCTTAAAAAACTTGTTGTGATGTTTAAGAATCATTGTACATATATTTAGGATGCGATATGCATACAAGATTTCATTTTTCTCCCCTTTGTATCCTGTACATTCGTATTGCAGTGTCGCATTAGTCTTGCTTAAATCATTTACATACTATAGTTGTCAAGCATATATACTCAAAATCTGTTGGAAATATATGAAGTGTGGAAGTTATTTGGCTGAAAACATGTTGCAGATAAGAAGACCGATGGAAGATTGCGTGTTGACAGAGATGCTGACAATCAGCAGCTCATGCAGTTAGAAGAAAAGGATGTCGTGTCATCTGTAGCTAATGTGCTTTCTGATCTCTGTGGTCCAGGAGAATGGATGCCAATGGAGAAGCTTCATGCCGAGGTAACTTTTGAAGCTATTTATCATGTTATACAGAGACCAAAATTTTATTTGTCAAACAAATACTAAACTGTTTGTTTACTTAAACAAACAAAAGAGGGAAAAGCTTTTGCCAATTTGTTTCCCTCATTCTTTTCGCCCTGGATTCTCAGAATGTGAAGTTAAATTTAGGTTAATGAAGTCACGTCAAAGCAGGACCGCACACTTTCCTCCTTTATGAGCTTCTTTTGCCCTTGAATACAATTTCGGTGCATAGGGCGGACCTTTCATTTTACATTCTCCGTTGATTTTCCTGAATGCTAGAATAGCAGTATGAGTGTTTATCTTCTTCTCTTAATATTATGGGTATCGAGAGTACTGGTGAAGTGTGTTAGGTCTTTTGTCTTGCCATGAAGTTACCTCATGGCTGTAAATTTATGCAGTACACCTTAATAGTCATCTGATAGTAGTGGATATTTATCAGACACGCTCAAACTTTTGGCTCAATCTTTTGTGACTTGAGCAGGCTTAAATCTGGCATTACTTGATATTTCCTAACACCAATGCCTTTTAGTGGTGAATTTTTTTAGAAAAGAGCTTCTCCTGCGTGATAAGGCTATGAAATTGTCCAGCTCCAAGTTTGATGGAAATAAGCTGAATGCTTTCCTACTTCTGCCATATGTACTCCTATCCCTTTCGCCCCACTCCATATTTTCCCTTCCTTTTTGGTTTTGGAAGGGTGGACTGGTTTTGGTTGTTTGCTCAGAGGACGAGGAAGGCTACATATGCCCTGGTTGACTTTTTCTCATCATTCTCTTGATATTCAAGTGGCTACTTCTTTCGTTATCTTTTCTGTTGATTTTCTTATCATCCACTTGAAATTCAAGTGGCTATCTCTTTCACTATCTTTTCTGTTGATTTTCTTTTTCTTTTATTATCTTTTCTGCTTTCTCTCTGCTGTTCCCTGATCACCTCTATCCTAAGTATCAATGGCTTTAACATTAAGTATTAATCTGACATAAATCTATCCAATAGAAAATAGAAATTCATATATTACACTATTTAAGAGATTTGACCTCTTTTAGGTACCGTTGCGTGAGATTTCAGTTTTCTTTAATTTGTTCTTCTGAACACCTGAAGAACAGATCTTATACATAGCTCTTGTGTCAAGTAAACTTCTGATTCTGTGTCTTTCTTTTTTTGTTTTTTTTTTGTTTTGGGTGAGGTTTTATATCGCCCACATACTGCAGACCAGTTAAAACAAGATATCTTTTTCAGCTATCAATTGGAAAAAAGAAGAAATTTGTGGTTATATGCTTTCCTTCTCGTTTTATGCTAGTTCTTTATGAAGGGCCCCGGGTGGGTCTGGAAGAACTTATCTTCATGCCATGTGAAGTGGCGGTTCTGAAGCGCAAATCTAATATTGACAGTCTTGCCTCATCTAAAATTGATCCAAAACGATACTGATATATCTTAACTTTAGTATATGAGATACCATTACTGCTTAATTTCTCATTGTAGTTGTTGGATAACTCCTTCACCGTTTTTGAGTCGTAGCCAGTAGAATTTATCTGTCTTTGTTTGAGAATTGGACTTTTTGCTGATAGCCAGCTTCTGTATTTACAGTTGGTTGAACACTATGGCAATACGTGGCACCATAGTCGTGTGAGGAGATATCTGACATCAGAGGACTATCCCAGTCCAGAAGCCAAAACAAAGCCATGGTATGGATTGTTGATGCTGTTAAGGAAATATCCGGAGCATTTTGTCATCAATACACGGTCTAAGGGACGGGTGACTTTGGAGTTCGTTTCTCTTGTCTCACTGATTTCTTGAGAACTAGTAACAATAGTGTGAAACATGTGGCCTGAAATACTTTCCATCTAGCATCTTTTGCCTCTATTGGGATTTAGACTCTGGTCTTTCACTGTCCATTCCAGCTTTATGGAACGCTTAGTCACCACGTTGATGATGTTTACTTCCTTTAGGTCTCAATTATCTACCTTTTCCAGCCCATTTTGTGGTTGTGTTAACTTGAGAAATCAACAATGTCTACTTTACAAGATGATTTTTCACTTTCTATGCTTATTCAAAACAATCCCGAACAATCGAAGGATATATCTATTAGTTAGGGATGGCAAATGGGACGAATCAGAGTGGGCAGGGAAAAGGGGCAGGGTAGGGGAGAGCATCTAAATAGGACGGGGCGGGGCGAAACTTTATTTTTAGACAACTTATATAGGGAAGGGCAGGTTGCAGGTCACCGTTCCAAATCTCTTCAACAACTCCATAAGAGTTCCGTGCATTATGCAATGCCAATACCTCAGAAAAACCCATCAATTAATCTACTAAAGATACAAAATTTGGCATAAATTCCAATACAACAGATGAAGGATCAAATTTTGATCAATTTGCTAGCTCAAAGGAGAAACTTGAAACAATATTTTAAATGTTTTAATAGAAAGTTGAAAAGGTAAAAGAAATTACAAGCATACTGCAAAAAAAAAAAAAAAAAGGGGGCCATGGCTTAATAGGGCGGGACAGGGAGTTTTTTTAACAAAAGGTTAAATAGGGCAGGGGTCAATATTTTAGCGGGTTAAGGTTTGACCAGCCCCCTATCCTGCCCTACCTATTTACATTCCTATCTATTTATTATTACTAATAAGAATCAGTTTGAGCTATATCTTGCGTAGACGTGTACAAGTTCCTTGTTTTCAACGCAAGTTGTTGTAAAATACATATATACTGTTCTTGTTAAACTCTCCAAATGTAAAAATATGGTCTTTAAGAATTTGATCCAGTCGGACTGAGATGGTATATGAAGAAGGCCAGTATTGGCTATAATTAATTTCGATTCGAAAAATCGTATCAATTCACATTTCACACACGCCAGTTTCTTGCTATTCAACTATGCGAGTACGACTTACAGTGTTTAAGTAATGCAAAAAATCACATTATTTCAAAAGTTGCCACATGTACTCTGGTAGCACATTGTACAACGCAAGTTAAGCAGGGTACGATAGGCGTTGAGAGCAGAAATTCTGCCATAGCAGAAGCAGTAACCCATAGTGTTAAGTGTCACGGTGGCATTTTTTGTCCGTCGAAATATTGTCTGTTGTGTGGCAGTCAAGTCCCCACTTGATATCATCCTTTGCCCATATTTAATTTCGGATTCGAGGTTTACACTTAGAAATATTCAAGGCAACATAAATAAAAGAAGGAGACAACAGATTTACGGGAACCCTTTCCCAACCTTTTATAATATATGCAATTACAAAGGAAATTTTCGAGTTCGGTAAGGTGCTGCCACCCTTGGTAGGCACCAACTCACAAAATTGCCAACAAGTGTACAAGTCTGCCCTATAAAAGCCCCTGTCTAAGGCCGCTCGTGCTCCCAACTCGTTTGGCAAGGCAATGACACATATTTTGCCATGCTCAAGCCCCAAAATAGACAACCCTATGCCTATTTGATAGACTATTTTCCTCCTTAGGTACTTAGCCCATTTTTAAGGTTGCTAGCATACATTTATATAGTGTAGTCAACCCAAAAGTAGTTCCAATGTTCAGTTGACATCCCCCAACTGATAGGACATGATCACCCATGATCTAAAACGTGGGAACATGTCTAAACATGCCCCAAAAACGTGCAAACACTTAGCCCATTTTCAGCACTTTAGACAAAGGTGGTTGTAACCGCCCAACTGCATCATGTGCACAGCATGTGCGCATTTTCTTGGCCAGCTGCTGCCCCAATTTCGTGCCTAGGCTTGGACCAGCTCCAATGCCATAAATTTCCTAGCCATCGCCCACGAACTTGGCCCGTTGCTGCAACTTCAAAGCCATGACAAACCTACCTGTGCGTAGCCTTTCCGTTGCACATTTGCTTATCCTTGTCAAGTCGCCCCTACTTGATCAAGCTTGCCCTTTGCCAATGCCATGCTTGTCATGCCCCAAATCGAGGGATATGACCGGCGCCTGACCGGGTAGCCCCAGCCAAGCGGACCTGGGTGCCATTCCTAACCCACGCGTTACCCCTATATTGATCATTACTTATGAACTAAAGAATTTACCAATTTATAACTGAAATCACGCTTTTAGCAAACATAACAACATGCGTAGCTTCTTAACAAGTTTACAATTTACAACGCCCCACATATATATACATAAGACCATAATCCCACAGTTTACTGTGTACGAAGGATGATACAATACTTGCCGGTAATAAGGCTCTGGCTATACCTTACAAAATCAAAATCAAAATCCAAAATAGAAGTGGCATGAGCCACGCAGGGCCCCGAGAGGAAAGGGGCTCACCAAAAACGGCCAGTGGAAGGTGGAGAGTGCTATTGCCGATGAGTTAAAGTACATGCTACAGATCCACCTACAATCCATCCCCGGCAAAAGGGATGTCAATACAATGGAATTGTACTGGTATGTATGGACAAGCTTTGTCCCAAGTAAACTCAAGCCATAAACAATTAAATCGCAATAATAGAACAACCAACAGATACACCAAGAAATAACCAAGCGAGCCAATCACGTTCCCACATTTACTTTGTTTCAAGAAATCCTCAGCCCAAGTACAATTAGAGATCAACAAGGAATGTAACAACCAAACATACACGGAAAGCATAATCAAGTCAAACAAAGGGGCAATCAGTGCCCCACATGTTGCAAACTCTCCTGCTGTCTCCTTTCACAATTTCACATCAATGATTTTATATCAATTTCAATGGCGATTTCGATCGCTTTCCACCCTTATTACCTCGTCCACCCTTATCACCCCAACCCACACCTTATTACTTCGTGTTGCGGCGCGCAACCCGATCCCACTGTACAGGTTCAAATTACAACAATCACAAACAACAAACAAGAGCACTACACAAGATCATAAACAAGTGCAATAAGAAAATTACAAATTGGTTCATGTTTCCAAATACTTTTCAAGCCGGTATCACAACAAAGTTACAATATTTCCATATCCGAGAGTATCCATACCATTTTGTTCAACAGTTCATCACAATTCGAGTTGTTTTATTAGTTTCCCACAAGAAGCCAAGTATGCCATCGCTACAATTATTCTCAATTTCTTTACCAATTATGATTTCCCTTTACATCATTCGGTTCACATCTCAAACCACACAACACATAGTTAAACCAATTGAACACCCAACAATCAAATCAAAGAATTACACAATAATTCTCAAAATTTTCACATTACCAAATAAATTGTACACATAAGGGTGATTTCACAAGGATCAAAGTTAGCCATATATACCTGGAGTCGAATTTACTTCATTCAATCTCCTACTTTAAGTTCACCTAAGTTATCCTATGTTGCCAACTTCCGCTTTTGCAAACTCTTACTCCTACCCACTTCTTTTTACTAAATTTCAAGTTCAAAGAACATGCATGAATGTTAAATTCTATTTTCAAAAGCTAATGCATGAAAATCTTTCTTTCCCTTTGACAATAGAAAATTAAAGAAAAATGGCTAGGGCTTTTACCTTAAGAGATTGGGGAAGATGACACTTGCCCTAGGATCTTCTCGACCAAGTGATTAGAAACGATCTTTGAAGATTGTTAGGTTTCTCTCTAGAATCTCTCTTGTTTGCTAAGAAAAATGTGAGAAAATGATGTTTTGAGGTGTTTCATTGAAGAAGGAATCGGGTTAAAATTTTATAAAAATCTGGGCTGAGTCGAATTCGCGGTCGCATCTGCTATCGCAGAATCAACATGCGTTCCATATAATGGACCGCAGAATTGCTCCAAAAATCACCTGTTCTGTTACGATATGCGACCAAAATGCGGTCCACATTTGTGTTCTGCGGTCGCAAAATGCACCGCAGAATTGACACTCAAAAGTCCTTAAGAAATTATGCGATGGATCTGCGGTCCGCATTTTTATTATGCGGTCGTATACTGGACCGCATTTTCAACACCAATTATGCAAAACATCCTGTTACACTCTGTGGTAAGAATGTGGTCCGCATAGCAGATCTGGGACCGCAGAATTGACATTTTATGGAAAATTGTATTCTTTCGATTTTTAAAGCTTAGTCACTACCAAGGGTCCGAATCGCGACGAGCAAGTTTACCGCGAAGAATTCTATGCATTCCTAACACATTATTCGGACCATGACACCACGGGCTACTAGGTTTTGAGCACAAAAATTTTACAGGGTCTTACATCCTCCCCCCTTAAAATCATTCGTCCTCGAATGAGGATTTTGAAAATCAGTTGGTTTTGAAAGGCATGATATGCAAACTGTCAAAATATTCACTAACTCCCATATTTTAGAAACATTTCGCCAGAGTTTCCTTTGTATTATGGACATACCCACCTGTTAGAGAGCCCCCGAAATACATTCCCAAACAACAACACATATTTACAACATTTTCTACAGCTTGTACACACTTTCTTACCTCAACGATTGCACATATTCTATCACATTGTTACATTTGTACATAAACTAGCCACTTCAATGAGTCCCTACTTTATTTAACCATCTCAACACACCATATACACATAAACAAACAATTATCAATTTACACTTACCATTAGTTGTTTACTTAACACATGAGTCTTTATAAGGCTTTCATTTATTAAGAAAGTTTCAAGTGACCTAAAGTAACAACAACACATATAACTCTTGTAAAAGTTAAAGAAACTTTACTAACATTAAGAGGGAAGCAATTTGGACAAAATGACAATTGTTTCAAAAATAGAAGGGCACCTAATTTCTTCTAATCAAATAAATGGGGATATTTTCTTTCATTTCTTTTTCTACTTCCCATGTGGCCTCCTCAACTTGTTGAATTCGCCACAACACTTTGACAGAGGCAACTTCTTTATTTCTCAACTTGTGAACTTGCCTATCAAGGATAACAACCGGAACTTCTTCATATGACAAATCTTCATTAACCTCAATAGCCTCGACTGGTACGATGGTGGATGGATCTCCAATTACCTTCTTCAACATGGACACATGAAACACCGGGTGCACTGATGACATTTCAGAAGGCAACTCCAGCCTGTAAGCAACTTGCCCAATCCTTTGAACGATGCGATACGGCCCGACATACCTAGGACTCAATTTCCCTTTCTTCCTGAATCGCATGACTCCCCGAGATACCCTTAAGAACACCCAATAGTCGACTTGAAACTCTAAATCTCTTCGGCGAACGTCTGCATATGATTTTTAGCGACTCTGTGTAGTTTTCATCCTCTCCTAAATAACCTTAAATTTTTCCAAGGCTTGGTACACAAGATCTGGCCCTAGCAATTCCGCTTCACCCACTTCGAACCACCCAATTGGTGACCTACACCTTCTTCCGTACACTGCCTCAAACCGGGAAATATGAATGCTAGCATGGAAGCTGTTATTATAAGCGAATTCTATTAGTGGTAAGTGTTCATCCCAATTACCCTTGAAATCCAAAACACAAGCTCGCAACATATCTTCAAGCGTTTGAATAGTCTGCTCGGCCTGACCGTCGGTCTGCGGATGGAAAGTTGTGCTGAGATTCACCTGAGTTCCCAAACCTTGCTGAAATTTCTTCCAAAAGTTAGCTGTGAACTGAGCCCCACGATCCGAGATAATAGAAAGTGGAGTGCCATGAAGCCTTACTATCTCCTTGATGTACAACCTTGCATATTTCTCCGCAGTATCAGTGGACTTGACTGGCAGGAAGTGAGCTGATTTGGTGAGCCGATCCACTATCACCCATATTGAGTCGAACTTACGCTGAGTGCGAGGTAACCCTACCAAGAAATCCATATTGATCATCTCCCATTTCCACCTTGGTATTTCTATAAGCTGAGTTAGTCCACCAGGCCGTTGATGCTCAGCCGTCACTTGCTAACAGTTCGGGAATTTAGATACGAAGCTCGCCACATCCCTTTTCATACCGCTCCACCAATAAATCTCCTTAAGATCATGATACATCTTTGTAGAACCTAGGTGCACGGAATACCTGGAAATATGAGCCTCTGCCATCACTCTTTCCTGAAGCTCGTCCACATTCGGGACACATAGCCTACCTTGACACCGCAATACACCATCCTTGTCGCTGAGCAAAAATGCCGAAGTCTTGTTATTCACAAATGTTTCCTTCATCCGAGCCAATGCTGGATCCATAAACTGCTTTTCCTTGATTTCTGCCACCAATGATGATTCTGCTCCATTATGCACCATAACATTCCCTTCGTCTGACGCCGAGATATGAACCCCCAAACTGGCCAATTGGTAAACCTCCCAAGTGAGGGGTCTCTGATCCACCCCCAAATGAGCCAAACTACCCATGGATTTTCGACTTAGAGCGTCGGCCATCACATTTGCCTTCGCTGGATGGTACAATATATTCATATCATAGTCCTTAAGCAATTTTAACCACCGCCGCTGCCTCAGATTCAGTTCCTTCTGTTTGAACAATTACTGGAGGCTCTTGTGATCTAAAAACACATCTACATGAACCCCGTAAAGATAGTGATGCCATATTTTCAAAGCAAACACAACTGCTGCAAGCTCCAAATCATGCGTTGGATAATTCTTCCCGTGATTCTTGAGTTGCCTGGAAGCATAAGTTATGACCTTCCCGCGCTGCATCAATACACACCCCAAGCCGACCCTGGAAGCATCACAATAAACCACAAACCACTCTGTGACTTCTGGCAAGGCCAATATTGGCCCCGAGGTGAACCTTGACTTCAATTACAGAAAACTTTTATCACATACGTCGGACCACTGGAACTTAACTGCCTTCTGCGTCAATATAGTCAATGGGGAGGCGAGGGTTGAGAATCCCTCCACAAACCTCCGATAGTACCCTACCAAACCCAAGAAGCTGCGAATCTCTGGTGGGGTCGTGGATCTAGGCCAATCCTTCACTGCTGCAATCTTTTGAGGATCCACCTGAATCCCTTCACTAGAAATAACATGTCACAGAAAGGCTACAGACTCCAACCAAAATTCACATTTTGAAACTTGGCGTACAATTGGTGCTGATGAAGGGTCCGCAATGCTACTCTGAGGTGAATGGCATGATCCTCCATGCTCCGAGAGTAGATGAGGACGTCGTTAATGAATACAATCACAAAGGAATCTAGAAATGGCTTAAAAACCCGATTCATAAGGTCCATGAAAGCTGTCGGAGCATTGGTTAGCCCAAAAGACATGACCAAAAATTTGAAGTGACCATAGCGAGTTTTGAAGGCGGTCTTAGGAATATCCTGTTCTCTGATCTTCAACTGGTGGTACCCTGCCCGTAGATCAATTTTAGAGAAAAACTTTGCTCCTTGCAATTGATCAAACAAATAATCTACCCGAGACAAAGGATATTTATTCTTGATGGTGACTTTGTTAAGCTACCGATAATCAATGCACATTCGAAGTGACCCATCCTTCTTTCTGACAAAAAGAACCGGAGCACCCCACAGCGACATACTCGGTCATATGAACCCCTTCTATAATAAATCCCTCAGCTGCTCCTTTAACTCCCTTAACTCTGCTGCACCATTCTGTATGGTGGAATGGATATTGGTTGAGTATCTGGCAATACGTCTATCCCAAAATCAATCTCCCTATCTGGCAGGATCCCTGGAAGCTCATCCGGAAACACTTCAGGAAACTCATTCACAACTGGCGCAGACTCGAGGGCAGACACTTTTGAGGTGGTGTCCGTTGCCCGGACCAAATGATAGATACACCCCTTCTTGATCATCCTTGAAGCCTTAAGGTAGGAAATAAACCTACCCCTTGGCACCACACCATTTCCTTTCCATTCAATAACTGGTTCGTTAGGGAATTCGAGCCTCATGACTCTCGTCTGACAGTCAAGATTGGAAAAGCACGAATAAAGCCAGTCCATCCCCATAATTACCTCAAAATCTACCATCCCAAGCTCAATAAGATCGGCTATGGTAACACGACCATTTACCGTAACAATACAATCCCTATAAACTCGTGAGGCTGTAATAGAATCACCAACCAGAGTCGATACTGAGAACGGCTCATGAAGCTGTTTGGGTTTTATCCCAAAACTTGAAGCGACGAATGGGGTGACATAAGACAAAGAGGACCCCGGATCAATAAGAGCATAACAATCAACAACCTGAACAGATAAGATACCTGTAACAACATCTAGAGAAGCCTCAGCACTCTGGCGGCCACTGAAAGCATAGAATCGGGTGGGTCTACCCTTACCATGAGCTCCACCCCTAGTTGCACCATGCCTTGCTGGAGATGGAAGACGTACTGACGATGCATCACCCGAAGAACCAGATGACTGAGCAGATCCCCTACCCATACCCTGAATAGGTGCACGGCAGTCCTGCTGGATGTGACCTCTCACCCCGAACCTAAAGCATATCAGAATATCCAAATAGCACGTCTCTGTATGGAATCTCCCACATTTGGGGCATGTAGGTCTGCCCTGCTGTTGGGACCTCACTCCTGGACGACTAGACTGGCGGGACCTCCTACTTTCTGAACCTGGTCTCGAATCACTGCCCTACTGATAATTGTGCACAGATAGCGATGCACTCGCTGAGGACTGAGCATGTAACGACCCGACCGGTCGTTTTAGAAAATTACGCCCCAATCCCTAATTTAACTGTTCCCCCAAGTTCATTTCTGCTATTGTGGGTTGCCGGGGGAGTCGGTTCCAAAGATTTGAGCATTTTGGGACACTTAGTCCCTAAATAAGAGCTTTGAAACTAGAAAACGGTCCGTAGCCGGAACAGTGTTAAGACGATCTCGGAACGGAAATCCGATGGTTCCATTAGCTCCGTTAGGTGATTTCGGGGTTAGGAGCGCGTTCGGGATGTATTTTGGAGGTCCGTAGCTCAATTAGGCTTGAAATGCCGAAGGTTGAAATTTTGGCGAATCCGATCGATAGGTGAGATTTTGATCCGGGGGTCGGAATGGAATTCCGACAATTTCTGTAGCTTCGTTATGTGATTTTGGATATGTCCGCAAATTTTCAGGTCATTCGGACGTCGTTTGGACGGGTTTTTGATCGAATGTGCAATTCGGAAAGTTTTAAGAAATTTAGGCTTGAATTCGATGTGAATTATGGGAATTGATGTTGTTAGACGTGTTTTGAGGATTTGAGCAAGTTCGAATAAGGTATTAAGATGTGTTGGTATGTTTGGATGAGGTCCCGGGGGCCTCGGGGTGATTTCGGAGGGTTAAACGGGAGAAATTGTGGAAGAATTGCAGGTTGGGATCCTGCTTCTGTTGTTTCCGCTCCTGCGGAATTTTGGGCGCAGGAGCGTGTCCGCAGAAGCGGACAAGATGTGCAGGAGCGGCTATTTCCGCAGAAGCGGAATCCAATCCGCTGAAGCGGGGTCGCTGGTGCGATGCCAGGGATCGCAGAAGCGGACGGGGAGAAATGGACATTGTCCGCAGAAGCGGACATCTTACCGTTTGGGCGCTACCGCAGAAGCGGTCAAATATGCGCAGAGGCGGACTTGTCCGTAGAAGCGGATGCTTCTTCGCAGAAGCGGAGCCGCTTAAGCGGCCCTCTTGTTCGCAGAAGCGGAAATGGCCGGCCAGGCCTGGAACCGCCGAAGCGACCCTTTGGTCGCGGATACGGATGCGTAGAAGCGGAAAATGTTCCGCAGAAGCGAAAATCGCTGTAAGTAAGTGTATCAGAAGTTAGAAAAATTTCAGAACATTTCACACATTTTTGGTCTCGGCTTAAGGGGCGATTTGGGCGATTTTGAAGGGAGATTCAAGGGGTTTCTTCGGGTAATCAATTATGGACTCCAAATATGATTGTTGTTGATAATATTATGCAAGTTTTTCATGAAAATGGAGGAATTTGGGTAATTAATGGGGGTTTTTCACCCTAGACCAAAACCTTTAGAAAATCAAAGTTTTGAGTGGGCAAACGGAGTCCGATTTTGGTAAACTTTATATGCATAGACTCGTATTTAAACAAGGGTTCCGAATATATAACTTTCGTGAATTTCCGTTAAGCGTACCGAAAGTCGGGTTTTGGCAACTTGTGGGTTTTGGTGAATTTTGAGTTAATTTGATTGGGTAATGCCCAATTGGCCTATTTTGATGTGATTCTATTGATTTTTATCAGATTCTACTCTTGTGGAGGCCGACATTCGTGGCAAGAGGGTTATTACTTAGCGGTTTTGTACCGGAATTGAGGTAAGTGGCTTGTCTAACCTCGTGTGGGGGAACTTTCACCCCTAGGATATTATGTGATAGTTTAAATGCCTTGTACGCGAGGTGACGGGCGTGTACATGCGCTGGTTGTTGTAACACACACTTTACTTGAATTGTCCGATTTTTGATATTCCTGCTCTTAGCTGATAAAAGCGTTACCATTACCCGGTATTACTTAGAAAAGCATGATTAACTAGGATTCAACAGGTTTAATTGCCTAGTTGATTTACTTGAACTCTTGATAAATTGTTGGCACTAATTTAGGTGAAGTTGTAATTTAACATATTATATTCTCTCTGTGTGTTTTCTTATTCGATGTGTTGGTGGACTGCGGGTTCAATTCCCGGAGATCCCAGGGCTGTGGGTTCGATTCCCAGAGACCCGGAGTGATATTATTTGTGGACTGCGGGTTCGATTCCCGGAGACCTAGGGCTACGGGTTCGATTCCCGAGATCCTGAGATTATTGAAATGTGGACTACGGGTTCGATTCCCGAGATCCTGACTTATTGGTAGGGACTGCAGGTTCGATTCCCGGAGATCCTGAGTTATTGAGATATTATTGAGACATGGGCTGCGGGTTCGATTCCCGGAGACCCAGAGGTACTGAGAATGGGACTGTGGGTTCAATTCCCACAGATCCTGGATTTGTTTATTTGAGTTGGTTATTTGTTGTTAGCTTAATCGTAGACAGTTGCAATAATTATCATAATGTTGTTATTTCGGAAATTATTATCATATAAACTGTTTATTTTGTTTTTCATCATTATATTATTGTTTTTCTCAGTAGGGCCCTGACCTACCTCGTCACTACTCCATCAAGGTTAGGCTTGGCACTTGCCGAGTACCGCCGTGGTGTACTCATGCTACTCTTCTGCACACTTTTGTTGTACAGATCCAGGTACATCAGATCAGGCTCGTACTAGGTGATTCTGCAGCTTTCTGGGAGACTTCGAGGTATGATCTGCTACGTCCGCGGATCCGGAGGCTTCCCTTCTATTCTAGTATTACTAGTTGACATTTTCTTCATTTCGTTGTTAGATACTCTTTACACATAGAGCCACAGTTGTATTTCTCTTTTAGTCTGTGTTACCGTGGGGTTCCGGATCTTGGTAGTGTTCTATTTATTGTGTGACGGATGTATGTGCCAAGCGGCACGGATTACATACCTTTTTGTGTTATTTTCCGCTGTTCCTTATTTAAGTATTTTATAACTTGTATATTCCGCAACGTGTTAGGCTTACCTAGTCGTGGGGATTGGGTGCCATCACGACATGTTCACAATTGGTGAACTAGGGTCGTGACAGTTTTGTATGCTACTAACGTCCCTGTACGCAATGTTTAAACTTTAATATCGCTGATCGATACGGAGACGTCTGTATTTATCTACGAGGGGCTATGTAACTGTTTAGGAAACTCTTCATTTCTTTTGGATTCCTTGTCGTGCGACATTTTTGGCATCAAAAATCTAAACTACTGCTTTCTATTCTCTCACGGATGGTGAGGACACGAGCTAACCGCGATGATCAGGTACCCGCGCCCCCTGTTGCTGCCGTCAGAGGCCGGGGCCGAGGTAGAGGACGAGGACGCGCCCGAGGTGCGGCCACAGCACCATCGCGCGCTGCCGCTGAGGTGCCACCGGTAGACCAAGTTGGAGCGCAAGCACCTTGGTACACCGACTACGGCTGCTACTACTCCGGCACTACAGGAGACCCCGGCTCGGTTTATGAGCATGTATACCACTTTAGCCCAGGCAGGACTGCTTCCTCTTGTTGCAGCTACATCTCAGGCCGGGGGAGGGGCCCAGACTCCCGCAGCCGTTACACCGGAGCAGCGTGTGCCAGTGGGACAGGTTCCAGATGTTTTGGTTATGCCTCCTGCCGCCCCAGCACAGCCCGGAGGTGGACCAGCTGCCTCTGAGGATGAGCAGCGTAGATTGGAGAGGTTCAAGAAATATGACCCTCCAGTGTTTAGTGGTTTGGCTTCAGATGATGCATTGGGTTTTCTAGAGGAGTGTCATCGTATTCTTCGTACTATGGGGATTGTGGAGACCGGCGGGGTTTCCTTCACTGCTTTTCAGTTTCGTGGGGCCGCTTATGATTGGTGGCGCACGTATGAGTTGGATAGTCCAGAGGAGTCTGCTTCGTTGACTTGGACGCAGTTTTCAGATCTATTTTTGAGGGAGTTTGTTCCACAGAGCCTTAGGGATTCTTGGCGCTCGGAGTTTGAGCGGCTGCGACAGGGCTCCATGTCAGTATCGGAGTATGCCATCAGTTTCACCCGTCTAGCCAGGCATGCACCGGCTTTGGCAGCCACGGTTCGGGAGAGAGTGCGGAGATTTATTGAGGGCCTTGTTCCGCCTATCCGATCCAGCATGGCCAGAGAGCTTGAGACAGATATATCTTATCAGCAGGCAGTTAGCATTGCCAAGAGGATCGAGAGTATGCTCCCTAGAGAGCGGGAGATAGAGAGGCCAAGAGGTCTCGTGAGTCGGGCCATTTCTCTGGTGCCCGCACTTCAGCAGCCGGTCGTTTTAGCAGGGGATATTCCGGTCGTCCGGTTCACTCAGCATTGCCCGCAGCCGGTAGCACTCCAGGTCTTCCAGCACCACAGGAGCCTTATTATGCTCCCCCAGTTTCCAGTGCACCTCCTGCGCGGGGTCCTTCCAGGGGTCAGACTAGTGGGGTTGAGGCCGGTCAGTCACAGCCACCGCGTCCTCTCAGAGCTTGTTTTGAGTGCGGGGATACTCGCCACCCGGTTAGGGAGTGCCCCAGGCGTAGGAGGGGAGCACCTCACCAGTCTTCGCAGCATCAGCGTGGCTCTCGGGGTCAGCAGGCTATCATTCCAGCTCCAGCTGCTATTCCACCTGCCCAGCCAGCCAGGGGCGGGGGTCAGGGTTCTAGAGGCCGCCCTCGAGAGGGGGGACAGGCCAGATTCTATGCTATTCCTGATCGCGCTGCGGCTGTTGCATCTGACTCTGTTATCACAGGTATTATTCTGGTTAGTCACAGGGAGGCATCGGTTCTATTCGACCCCGGTTCCACTTTTTCATATGTGTCTTCTTACTTTGCTTCTCATCTGGGTGTGCCTCGGGATTCTTTGAGTGCCCCCATTTATGTTTCCACTCCGGTGGGTGATTCTTTGGCAGTGGACCGCGTATATCGGTCGTGTTTGATTACCATTTGTGATTTTGAGACCAGAGCGGATCTATTGCTGCTTGGGATGGTCGATTTTGATATTATTCCTGGGCATGGACTGGTTGTCGCCCCATTATGCTATTCTTGATTGTCACGCCAAGACCGTGACGCTGGCTATGCCAGGCATTCCACGTATTGAGTGGAGTGGTACTCTAGATCACACCCCTAGCCGTGTTATTTCTTTTCTCGGAGCTCAGCGTATGGTTGAGAAGGGGTGTGCTGCTTATCTTGCCTATGTGCGGGACGTTAGTATTGACACTCCTTCTATTGATTCTGTTCCAGTGGTACATGATTTCGCTAATGTATTTCCAGCTGATCTCCCGGGCATGCCGCCCGACAGAGATATTGATTTTGCTATTGATTTGTTGCGGGCACTCGGCCCATTTCTATTCCACCGTACCGTATGGCTCCTCCTGAATTAAAGGAGTTGAAGGATCAGTTACAGGAGTTATTAGGCAAGGGTTTTATTCGACCCAGTGTTTCGCCTTGGGGTGCTCCCGTATTGTTTGTGAAGAAAAAGGACGGTTCTATGCGTATGTGTATTGACTATCGTCAGCTGAATAAGGTTACAATGAAGAACCGGTATCCTTTGCCCCGTATTGATGATTTATTTGACCAGTTACAGGGCGCACATGTGTTTTCTAAGATTGATTTGCGCTCCGGGTATCACCAGCTGAAGATTCGGGAGCCAGATATCCCGAAGACTGCCTTCAGGACCCGGTATGGTCACTATGAGTTCCTCGTGATGTCTTTTGGGTTGACTAATGCTCCAGCAGCATTTATGCATTTGATGCACAGTGTGTTCAGGCCTTATCCGGACTCGTTCGTGATTGTCTTCATTGATGATATTCTAGTATATTCTCGGAGCCGGGAAGAGCACGAGCAGCATTTGAGGATAGTGCTTCAGATCCTGAGGGAGAAGCAGCTTTATGCCAAGTTCTCTAAATGTGAATTTTGGTTGAGTTCTGTGGCATTTTTGGGCCACGTGGTGTCGAGTGATGGTATTCGAGAAGATCCAAGGAAGGTGGAGGCCGTGCAGAGTTGGCCCAGACCCTCCTCCGCTACCGAGATACGCAGTTTCCTTGGTTTGGCGGGCTACTACCGTCGTTTCGTAGAGGGGTTCTCTTCGATTGCAGCACCTATGACTAGATTGACCCAAAAGGGTGCCCTTTTCAGTGGACAGACGAGTGTGAGGCGAGCTTTCAGAAGCTCAAGACAGCTTTGACTTCGGCCCCTATATTGATGTTGCCTACAGGTTCGGGGTCATATACTGTATATTGTGATGCCTCACGAGTTGGACTCGGTGCGGTATTGATGCAGGACTGTAGGGTGATTGCCTACGCGTCGAGACAGCTGAAGGTGCATGAGAAGAATTACCCTGTTCATGATTTGGAGCTAGCCGCCATTGTTCACGCCTTAAAAATTTGGCGTCATTATTTATATGGGGTTCCTTGTGAGATCTACACTGATCACCGGAGCTTGCAGCACTTGCTTAAGCGGAAGGACCTGAATATGCGTCAGAGGAGATGGTTGGAGCTACTGAAGGACTATGATATTACTATTCTCTATCATCCGGGCAAGGCTAATATAGTTGCCGATGCCTTGAGTCGTCGGGCAGAGAGTTTGGGAAGTTTGGCATATCTACCAGCTTCGGAGAGGCCTATGGCGATGGATGTTTAGGCGTTAGCCAGGCAGTTTGTTAGACTGGACCTTTCGGAGCCCAGCCGGGTTTAGGCTTGTGTGGTTTCTCGGTCTTCTCTATTTGACCGTATCAGGGAGCGTCAGTTCGACGACCCTCATTTGCTTGTCCTTCAGGATAGAGTTCGGCGTGGTGATGCTCGAGATGTTACCATCGGGGATGATGGAGTTATGAGGATGCGGGGGCGTATCTGTGTGCCCAATGTAGATGATCTTCGAGAGCTGATTCTAGCAGAGGCCCATAGTTCGCGGCATTCCATCCATCCGGGTGCCGCGAAGATGTATCAGGACTTGAAACAGCATTACCGGTGGAGGCGGATGAAGAGGGATATAGTTGATTATGTTTCTAGATGCCTCAACTGCCAGCAGGTGAAGTATGAGCATCAGCGCCCGGGTGGATTGATGCAGCGGATTGAGATTCCGGAGTGGAAATGGGAGCGCATCACCATGGACTTTGTATCTGGGCTTCCACGGACTATTAGGAAGTTTGATTCTATTTGGGTTATTGTGGATCGGCTGACCAAGTCCGCCCATTTTATACCGGTGAGCACTACTTATTCATCGGAGCGACCGGCGGAGATCTATATCAAGGAGATAGTTCGGCTGCATGGTATTCCAGTTTCCATCATTTCAGATAGAGGCACTCAGTTCACTTCACGGTTCTGGAGAGCTGTACAGCAGGAGTTAGGTACTCGGGTAGAGCTGAGCACAGCATTTCACCCCCAGACTGATGGGCAGTCCGAGCGCACTATTCAGATTTTGGAGGATATGCTCCGTGCGTGCGTGATTGAGTTTGGAGGTTCATGGGATCACTTCTTGCCACTGGCGGAGTTTGCTTATAACAACGGCTACCAGTCTAGTATTCAGATGGCACCGTACGAGGCCCTATATGGTAGGAGGTGCAGGTCTCCCGTGGGTTGGTTTGAGCCGGGCGAGGCCAGGTTACTAGGTACTGATATGGTTCAGGAGGCTATGGACAAGGTCAAGGTGATTCAGGACAGACTTCGTGCGGCCCAGTCTAGACAGAAGAGTTATGCGGACAAGAAGGTTCGCGATGTGGCTTTTATGGTTGGTGAGCGGGTTCTGCTTCGAGTCTCGCCCATGAAGGGCGTTATGAGGTTTGGGAAGAAAGGGAAGCTGAGTCCTAGATTTATTGGCCCTTTTGAGATTTTGAGGCGTGTTGGGGAGGTTGCTTATGAGTTGGCCTTACCTCCCGGCCTAGCCGGAGTTCACCCCGTATTTCATGTCTCCATGCTCCGGAGATACCATGGTGACCCGTCGCACGTATTGGATTTCACATCTGTTCAGCTAGACAAGGATCTTTCTTATGTTGAGGAGCCAGTAGCCATTCTAGACAGGCAAGTCAGAAAGCTAAGGTCAAAGAACATCGCTTCGGTAAAGGTTCAGTGGCGGGGCCAGCCGGTCGAGGAGGCGACTTGGGAGACCGAGCAGGATATGCGCAGCCAGTACCCTCATCTTTTCACTACTCCGGGTATGTTTTCTATGCTCGTTCGAGGACGAACGAATCTTTAAGTGTGGGAAGATGTAACGACCCGACCGGTCGTTTTAGAAAATTACGCCCCAATCCCTCATTTAACTGTTCCCCCAAGTTCATTTCTGCTATTGTGGGTTGCCGGGGGAGTCGGTTCCAAAGATTTGAGCATTTTGGGACACTTAGTCCCTAAATAAGAGCTTTGAAACTAGAAAACGGTCCGTAGCCGGAACAGTGTTAAGACGATCTCGGAACGGAAATCCGATGGTTCCATTAGCTCCGTTAGGTGATTTCGGGGTTAGGAGCGCGTTCGGGATGTATTTTGGAGGTCCGTAGCTCAATTAGGCTTGAAATGCCGAAGGTTGAAATTTTGGCGAATCCGATCGATAGGTGAGATTTTGATCCGGGGGTCGGAATGGAATTCGACAATTTCTGTAGCTTCGTTATGTGATTTTGGATATGTCCGCAAATTTTCAGGTCATTCGGACGTCGTTTGGACGGGTTTTTGATCGAATGTGCAATTCGGAAAGTTTTAAGAAATTTAGGCTTGAATTCGATGTGAATTATGGGAATTGATGTTGTTAGACGTGTTTTGAGGATTTGAGCAAGTTCGAATAAGGTATTAAGATGTGTTGGTATGTTTGGATGAGGTCCCGGGGCCTCGGGGTGATTTCGGATGGTTAAACGGGAGAAATTGTGGAAGAATTGCAGGTTGGGATCCTGCTTCTGTTGTTTCCGCTCCTGCGGAATTTTGGACGCAGGAGCGTGTCCGCAGAAGCGGACAAGATGCGCAAGAGCGGCTATTTCCGCAGAAGCGGAATCCAATCCGCTGAAGCGGGGTCGCTGGTGCGATGCCAGGGATCGCAGAAGCGGACGGGGAGAAATGGACATTGTCCGCAGAAGCGGACATCTTACCGTTTGGGCGCTACCGCAGAAGCGGTCAAATATGCGCAGAGGCGGACTTGTCCGTAGAAGCGGATGCTTCTTCGCAGAAGCGGAGCCGCTTAAGCGGCCCTCTTGTTCGCAGAAGCGGGAATGGCCGGCCAGGCCTGGAACCGCTGAAGCGACCCTTTGGTCGCGGATACGGATGCGTAGAAGCGGAAAATATTCCGCAGAAGCGAAAATCGCTGTAAGTAAGTGTATCAGAAGTTAGAAAAATTTCAGAACATTTCACACATTTTTGGTCTCGGCTTAAGGGGCGATTTGGGCGATTTTGAAGGGAGATTCAAGGGGTTTCTTCAGGTAATCAATTATGGACTCCATATATGATTGTTGTTGATAATATTATGCAAGTTTTTCATGAAAATGGAGCAATTTGGGTAATTAATGGGGGTTTTTCACCCTAGACCAAAACCTTTAGAAAATCAAAGTTTTGAGTGGGCAAACGGAGTCCGATTTTGGTAAACTTTATATGCATAGACTCGTATTTAAACAAGGGTTCCGAATATATAACTTTCGTGAATTTCCGTTAAGCCTACCGAAAGTCGGGTTTTGGCAACTTGTGGGTTTTGGTGAATTTTGAGTTAATTTGATTGGGTAATGGCCAATTGGCCTATTTTGATGTGATTCTATTGATTTTTATCAGATTCTACTCTTGTGGAGGCCGACATTCGTGACAAGAGGGTTATTACTTAGCGGTTTTGTACCGGAATTGAGGTAAGTGGCTTGTCTAACCTCGTGTGGGGAACTTTCACCCCTAGGATATTATGTGATAGTTTAAATGCCTTGTACGCGAGGTGACGGGCGTGTACATGCGCTGGTTGTTGTAACACACACTTTACTTGAATTGTCCGATTTTGTGATATTCCTGCTCTTAGCTGATAAAAGCGTTACCATTACCCGGTATTACTTAGAAAAGCATGATTAACTAGGATTCAACAGGTTTAATTGCCTAGTTGATTTACTTGAACTCTTGATAAATTGTTGGCACTAATTTAGGTGAAGTTGTAATTTAACATATTATATTCTCTCTGTGTGTTTTCTTATTCGATGTGTTGGTGGACTGCGGGTTCAATTCCCGGAGATCCCAGGGCTGTGGGTTCGATTCCCAGAGACCCGGAGTGATATTATTTGTGGACTGCAGGTTCGATTCCCGGAGACCTAGGGCTGTGGGTTCGATTCCCAGAGACCCGGCGTGATATTGGTAGGGACTACGGGTTCGATTCCCGAGATCCTGAGTTATTGGTAGGGACTGCGGGTTCGATTCCCGGAGATCCTGAGTTATTGAGATATTATTGAGACATGGGCTGCGGGTTCGATTCCCGGAGACCCAGAGGTACTGAGAATAGGACTGTGGGTTCAATTCCCACAGACCCTGGATTTGTTTATTTGAGTTGGTTATTTGTTGTTAGCTTAATCGTAGACAGTTGCAGTAATTATCATAATGTTGTTATTTCGGAAATTATTATCATATAAACTGTTTATTTTGTTTTTCATCATTATATTATTGTTTTTCTCAGTAGGGCCCTGACCTACCTCATCACTACTCCATCGAGGTTAGGCTTGGCACTTGCTGAGTACCGCCGTGGTGTACTCATGCTACTCTTCTGCACACTTTTGTTGTGCAGATCCAGGTACATCAGAGCAGGCTCGTACTAGGTGATTCTGCAGCTTTCTGGGAGACTTCGAGGTATGATCCGCTACGTCCGCGGATCCGGAGGCTTCCCTTCTATTCTAGTATTACTAGTTGACATTTTCTTCATTTCGTTGTTAGATACTCTTTACACATAGAGCCACAGTTGTATTTCTCTTTTAGTCTGTGTTACTGTGGGGTTCCGGGTCTTGGTAGTGTTCTATTTATTGTGTGACGGATGTATGTGCCAAGCGGCACGGATTACATACCTTTTTGTGTTATTTTCCGCTGTTCCTTATTTAAGTATTTTATAACTTGTATATTCCGCAACGTGTTAGGCTTACCTAGTCGTGGGGATTGGGTGCCATCACGACATGTTCACAATTGGTGAACTAGGGTCGTGACAGAGCATATGACTGGGATGGACCTGATGACCCTCTCCCTGGAACTGGTCTCCATGAATGACCCATTGATCGGGACCTACTGCTGCTATCCCTTTCCGCACATATCTTCAACTTCCTAGCCTCTATAGCCTAAGAAAACCCTACGATCTTCCCATAATTCATATTTGAGTGCAAAGCTACTGTGGCAGCCTCATTCACCACTAACGGACTAAGGCCCTGAACAAATCGTCGAACTCGAGCATCCATGGTCGACACTAACTGATGAGCATACTTGGACAATCTCACGAACTCCATGTGGTATTCCCAAACACTCATACTGCCATATTTGAGGACCTCGAACTCAATGGCATGGGCTGCCATTGTCTTGGCAGGCAAGAAGTGGTTCATGACGGCATCTACAATCTCATCCCATCTAGCCGGAGGTCTCCCTTCCTCACAAGAATCCTGCCACATTTCAAACCATGAACGTGCCGCCCCCTTCAGCCTGTATGAAGCCAACTCTACCCCCTCTATATCTGTAGCCTTCATCACTCCGAGAGTCTTATATATCTCATCAAGAAAATCCTGCGGATTGGCCTCTGGGTCTGTGCCTGAGAATTCTGGAAGGGCCAATCGAAGAAACGGGTGGACTCTAGAACTGGAGGAATCTCCCTGTCCGCTGGAGGATGCAGGGGCATCATGCAATCTCTAGGCCTGGGCGGCCACTAACTGGATCAACATATGAATGGCTCCTCTAAGATCCTCATCGAAAATACAGGAACCAGAGGCTGGAACTTTATCAGAAACAAGAATACTGGCAGGAGGGATGGTGGCACCCTCTGCAGCAGCCAAAACAGGAACACTTGGGTTTGTAATAGATGGACCGGGCAGATTCAAGACCGGTGAGTCATTTTCACCCACAGTATCAGGTACATGATTCGCAGCCACACTTGGGGTGGCATTGGCCCCAAGGCCGAGTCTAGCTTTCTTCTTAGGCGCCATATTCTGAAAATTTTGGAACAAGAGACTAATTAGACATAAATACTTCCACTTTGCACTTTTTTGCACGATACAGAATAACAAAGAAATGGGTAAATTCCTAAATATCTGTGCAGCCCCCTACTTATAGATGTGATCGACAACACACTGATAAGAAGGGCGCTACTAGATACGGCTCCGAGACATCTTAGGACACTTAAAAACCTTAGGCTCTGATACCAAGTTTGTCACGCCCCAAATCGAGGGATGTGACCGGCGCCTGACCGGGTAGCCCCAGTCAAGCGGACCTGGGTGCCTTTCCTAACCCACGCGTTACCCCTGTATTGATCATTACTTATGAACCAAAGAATTAACCAATTCATAATTGAAATCACCCTTTTAAAAAACATAACAACACGCGTAACGTATTAACAAGTTTACAATTTACAACGCCCGACATATGTATACATAAGACCATAATCCCACAGTTTACTGTCTACGGAGCCTCTAAGATACGAAGGATGATACAATACTTTCCGTTAACAAGGCTCCGGCTATACCTTACAAAATCAAAATAAAAATCCAAAATAGAAGTGGCATGAGCACACAGGGCCCCGAGAGGAAAGGGCTCACCAAAAACGGCCAGTGGAAGGTGGAGAGTGCTACTGCCGATGAGTTCAAGTACCTCCTACAGATCCACCTACAATCATAACATGAATGTAGTGTCCCCGGCAAAAGGGACGTCAGTACACTAATTGTACTGGTATGTATGGACAAGCTTTGTCCCAAGTAAACTCAAGCCATAAACAATAAATCGCAATAGTAGAACAACCAACAGATACACCAAGAAATAACCAAGCAAGCCAATCACGTTCCTACACTTACTTTGTTTCAAGAAATCCTCAGCCCAAGTACAATTAGAGATCAACAAGGAATGCAACAACCAAACATACATGGAAATCACAATCAAGTCAAACAAAGGGGCAATCGGTGCCCCACATGTTGCAAACTCTCCTGCTGTCTCCTTTCACAATTTCATATCAATGATTTCATATCAATTTCAATGGCGATTTCGATCGCTTTCCACCCTTATTACCTCGGCCACCCTTATCATCCCAACCCATACCTTATTACTTCGTGTTGTGGCGCGCAACCCGATCCCACCGTATAATTTCAAATCACAACAATCACAAACAACAAACAAGAGCACTACACAAGATCACAAACAAGTGCAATAAGCAAATTACAAATTGGTTCATGTTTCCAAATACTTTTCAAGCCGGTATCACAACAAAGTTACAATATTTCCATATCCGAGAGTATCCATACCATTTTGTTCAACAATTTATCACAATTCGAGTTATTTCATTAGTTTCCCACAAGAAGCCAAGTATGTCATCACTACAGTTGTTCTCAATTTCTTTACCAATTATGATTTCCCTTTTCATCATTTGGTTCACATCTCAAACCACACAACACATAGTTAAACCAATTGAACACCCAACAACCAAATCAAAGAATTACACAACAATTGTCAAAATTTTCACATACCAAATGAATTGTACACATAAGGGCGATTTCACAAGGATCAAAGTTAGCCATATATACCTAGAGTCGAATTTACTTCATTCAATCTCCTAATTTAAGTTCACCTAAGTTATCCTATGTTGCCAACTTCCATTTTTCCAAACTCTTACTCCTACCCACTTCTTTTTACTAAATTTCATGTTCAAAGAACATGCATGAGTGTTAAATTCTATTTTCAAAAGCTAATGCATGGAAATCTTTCTTTCGCTTTGACTACTGAAAATCAAAGAAAAATGGCTAGGGCTTTTACCTTGAGAGATTGGGGAAGATGACACTTGCCCTAGGATCTTCCGGACCAAGCGATTAGAAATGATCTTAGAAGTTTGTTAGGTTTATCTCTCTAGAATCTCTCTTTCCTCTCTCTTGTTTTGCTAAGAAAATATGAGAAAATTATGTTTTGAGGTGTTTTATTGAAGAAGGAATTGGGTTAAAATTTTATAAAAATTTGGGCCGAGTCGAATCTGCGGTCACATCTGCGATCGCAGAATGAACTTGCGGTCCGCATAATGGACCACATAATTGCTCCAAAAAATCACATGTTCTGTTAGGTTATGCGACCAGAATGCGGTCCGTATTCGTGTTCTGCGGTCGCAGAATGCACCGCAGAATTGACACTCAAAAGTCCTTAAGAAATTATACGATGGATCTGCGGTCCGTATTTTTATTATGCGATCGCATATTGGACCGTATTTTCAACACCAATTTTGTAAAATATTTTGTTACACTCTGCGGTAGGAATGCTCTCTGCATAGTAGATTTACGACCGCATTCTTGACCGCAGAATTGCCATTTTCTGGAAAATTTTATTCTTTCGATTTTTAAAGATTAGATCACTACCAATACACCACGGGCTATTAGGTTTTGAGCACAAAAGTTTTACGGGGCCTTACAATGATGATTTTAGCATGAAGTCACCCAGTCTTGATGCCCTTCCCTTTGCCGAGTCATTTGCCCATAATTAACTTAGGTGCTAGTCCGCTCACCTAAGTCATGGCAATACCACATTGCCAATCCTGTTGTCTTGGCACAAAGCTGCCCCACTTTAGTGCCTGGGTTTTTCCCGTTTAGCCTTGTCAAGCATCCGTTCAGCCCGCTTAGTTCCGTCAAGGTCTTGGACTTTCTTGCAAACAACCCCTTTATATTTTTTATGTAGTCTGTCACACCAAAGCCCTCAAATAGAAGCGTAGTCCATCACACTTTCCCTTGCAACAGTTTGATGCCTCGACAACACCCGCGTTGTCTTGCATGTGATTTTCCTCGCGCATAAGGCCAATGGCAATGCCATCATGCTAAAATCCTCGCCACTGCCATGTCGCTTGCCGATCAGCTTAGTCAAGGGTCTAACAAACCACCCCAACTAGTTGAATTCGACGCCCTCGTCGAATAGATCCCAACACATGCTGCCATTTTTGCCAAGACGTCACAAGTTCAGCACCCCATTTGAGAATACATTGTCCTTGCCCTCAAGTGCAATAGTTTTGATTTCTCATTGCATTTCTTGGTCCCTCAATCCCATAGAAAAATCAGCACGCCAACTAATTGATTTGAAAGATCCCACACTGATTTTTGGCACCCACAAACTCGAAATTTTCTGCATCACTGCTTTCTTTGCCTTTTCTGAATTTTCTAACCAAGACAGTCCCACCACGAACAAGCAGAATGACCCCTTGTCTTGTAGTCTCGTTCATGTCCGTCTCGACCTCGTCACGAACCTGGCCCACTCTGATACAAGTTGTCACAGGGGCATTTTTTGTCCGTTGAAACACTGCCTATTGTGCGACAGTCAAGTCCCAACTTGACATCAGCCTTCGCCCAAATTTAATTTCGGATTCGAGGTTTACACTTAGAAATATTCAGGGAAACATAAATAAAAGAAGGAGACAACAGATTTACGGGAAACCTTTCCCAATATTTTGTAATATATACAATTACAAAGAAAATTTTCAAGTTTGGCAAGGTGCTGCCGCCCTTGGCAGGTACCAACTCACAAAATTGCCAACAAGTGCACAAGTCTGCCTTATAAAAGACCCTACCTAAGGCATCTCGTGCTCCCAACTCGTTTGGCAAAGCAATGACACGTATTTTACCATGCTCAAGCCCCAAAATAGACAACCCTATGCCTATTTCCCTCCCCAGGTACTCAGCCCGTTTTTAAGGTTGCTAGCACATATTTATATAATATAGTCAACCCGAAAGTAGTTCCTATGTTCAGTTGATATCTTCCAACTGAGTGGGAACATGTTTAAACATGCCCCAAAAACGTGCAAACACTCAGCCCATTTTCAGCACTTTGGACAAAGGTGGTTGTAACTGCCCAACCACATCATGTGCACAACATGTGCGCATTTTCTTAGCCAGCTGCTGCCCCAATTTCGTGCCTAGGCTTGGACCAGCTCCAATGCCATAAATTTCCTAGCCATCGCCCATGAACTTGGCCCGTTGCTGCAACTTCAAAGCCATGACAAACCTACCCGCGCGCAGCCTTTCCGTTGCACATTTGCTCATCCTTGTCAAGTCACCCATACTTGATCAAGCTTGCCCTTTGCCAATGACATGCTGATTTTAGCATCAAGTCACTAAGCCTTGATGCCCTTCCCTTTGCCGATCATTTGCCCATAATTAACGTATGTGCAGTCCGCTCACCTAAGTCATGGCAACACCACATTACCAATCCGGTTACCTTAGCACAAAGCTGCCCCACTTTAGTGCCTAGATCTTTCCCGGTTAGCCTTGTCAAGCATCGGTTCAGCCCGCCTAGTTCCGTCAAGGTCTTGGCCTTGCTTCAATCCCTTTATATTTTGATGTAGTCCGTCACACCAAAGCCCTCAAATGGAAGCGTTGTCCGTCATACTTGCCCTTGCAACAGTTTGTTGCCTCGACAACACCCGCGTTGTCTTGCATGTGATTTTCCCCACGCATAAGGCCAATGGCAAAGCCATCATGCCAAAATCCTCGCCACTGTCACGCCGCTTGCCGATTAGCTTAGTCAAGAATCTAACATTAAAAGTAATATTTTATTACAGCGAAATGATGCGGTGAGATAATTGGAATTACTTAATACTTAACTAAAGATGTGGAGTTCGAGCATGCAGAGAAGAAAATCTTTCGATGGAGAACAATAATACTCCAAATACATTGGATCAGTGATCTTCAAACAACAAATATTAGCGAAAATATAATATTTATAGGAAATAGATGGGTACAATTACAAAGGTTTGAGCAATAGACCTGGCATATGGCAATTACAAGCAAAGGAAAATAATTATATATTATACTAGTAATAGTGGTACTAATTAATTGGTGAAAACTAAGAAGAAATCATCGCTCTCAAAATAATAATATATATATATATATATATATATATATATATATATATATATATATATATATATATATATATATATATATATATATATTTTACATGTTATATAAAAAATGATATAAATTTTATACTTTTCGACTATCACTAAATAGTTTTTGATGTGGGCAAAAGTGAAAAACTCCCAAATAAAATATCGGGGTTTTGTTCAATATTCTCAATTAACTTGGCCCATATGGTCTCAACTGTAGGCCCATTACCACCTACCCACTAATGTAAAACTTTGAAAAAAGTCACAAACCCAAATGACCGATTTTCTCTGCAGAAGGTTTTAGAGAAGCTGAGCTTGAGCAAACAGGAGATTAGGGTTTTGTGTACTCCACCATTTGCCTCTGACCAGCGACGATGATTTATGACGTGAATTCTCCGCTTTTCCGCTCCTTTCTCAGCCAGAAAGGAGGCGCCTCCGACAAAAGGTACATTTTAATTTTCTCGTTAACCTTAAATTCATCGTCGCGCATTATTTTATGCTTGTTATGCACATTTTCTCTAAACTGGAAAGCTGCTAACACGAATGTAAGCGAGCGTTGTATTTCGTGCCAGTTCCTTTTGCTTGTTTCCTTTTTCGGCGTGCTATGTGCAAACTTTCCATAAATTTTATATACAAATATCTCAATTAGCTCAGCTTTGTTGTATGGCAGTGATGAGTTGTTTCAAGTGTTTAACCAGTAGAAAATGTGCTAGCAGGGGCGCTCAATACTATTGGGGGCCCTAAAGCCAAACTTCAAATGGAGGCCTTAATTTTTTTTCTTAAAAAAAAAAAACTTTCATATATATTTTTTATTTGAAGTTTATTTTCCTTGCCTTTTGAGATGCAAAGGTATGATTAACTGTTTTATAATCGCTAGTTTACTGTTACTAATACTAGAAGTTGTATTAAACAACTTACAACAAAAATAAAATAGTTTATCCATGTTTTTAGAATAAACTAACCATCTTCTTTCATGTCTTTCACCATTTGCCAATTTTTTAAAATAATGGGTATTAGAAAAATGTCTAAACATTATCATTTGGAAAATCTATGTTACTAATTCTAATTGGCCCCTTTTTCAATTAATAAATCCCTCAACTTTGTATCAATTTTAGTCCATTGGCTAGGATCATAAATATTTCTAGGAATACAATTATTTGGTTCATTTATAAATTCTTGGTTTTCTTGAGGATTAATATTAAATTTCTCACTAGTTTCCTCTTCTTCTTCTTGGATACTGTTACATCTAACTCAACTAGGTTAGTGATTTGTTCATCTTGAGAGCATTCTCCTATAATATTTTTTATTTAGTATTTTTATTGTTTGTTAAAAATTTATCAATGGCCCCTCTTTGGGATTGTATGAAAGATTCAACTCTTCTCTTTTTTTAAGTTTTGAATAACCGGAATCATACTTTCTATTTTACATATTTGAGTTTTAATAAATATTAAAAGGTCAATATATACCTATATAATAAAGATATCAAAAAAATTAATTTAGAAGAAAAATAATACTAAAAATTAGAATAGGAAAATCTGATTCAATAGCTTGATATGAAAATAAATAGTTGTTGCTTCAATATTTTTGATGCAATGCTTGGTATCGCATAGCACAAACAATAAGCTTTCAACTTTTTCAATCTCTAAAATATTGCGAGAGGTGAATACTAAGAGGATTATCTTAAAGTTGAAGGAAAAAAATAATAGCAATGTAATTTAATATTTGTGAGAAAGGTAATAAAAAGAGATAATATTGCAAAAACCAAGAAGAAAAGAGAAAAATTGCCATATTTTTCAAAATTTTGGGCCCATGGTAATCTTTTTGCTTTACACAAAATCTGCACCTTGAAAAGGTGTACTTCTTTGTTTAAGTTTTGAAGATCTTTTTTAATAAACTAAAAAAGTGGCCCCCCCTAAAGTGGGGGCCTAAAGCATACCTTTATTTGCTTTACCCAAAAGCCGCCCCTGTGTGCTAGCTAGGCAATTTTGTTAATGTTTTCGTATTCACAACAATATGATGCATTCAACATTATTTTCGTACTCACTAATATTCAGTGGAGAAAACATGTTTGATCATGGCTTATTTTACGGCCTACTCAGTAGATGTTTATGTTCTTAAGAAGCTGTAGCAATCTCAACCGAAATGATGAAAGATATTCCTACAAAATTTCATGTACCTGATGCCGTAGAATCTCATGATGTCTTGCAGGATACCTTTATCTCAGTTAGCTCTGCTCTATTAGTGATGAGCTGATAAGTGTTTGACCAGTAGAAAGTATGTTTGACAAGAATTTGTGTGAATGGTTTTTCATATTCACAACTATGTGATGCCCTGAGTATTGTTTTCATGCATTGTCAATATATTTCCTTGTAACTGCTCAGTGTTTGTAAGACTGGAATTTTGATTCAGCTTCAGAAATAAAGTGATGAGAAAACATGTTTGATTATGACGGTCTATTCAGTAGGTATTTAATGTAGTTAAGAAGCTGAAGCAATCTCAATAAAGTTGATGAGAGATTTTCCTACTAAATGTTATTTATTTGAACACACATCATCTCATGATTGGTTTTAACATGATTTTGGATCTTATACCGATCTGTAAATATTGTTCTTAGGCGAGCTGCTGCTTGTGGCAAGTCAGTTCCTCAATTATTAAAACATCAGATAGTGTCTAAGATGGCATATTGTGCTTCTAATGGGTTTTAAGTGCAGTGAAAGAATATAAAAGCTTTTGTAAGTGGTATTTTCTTTTCTTTAGGGATAAAAAGAATAGTCGTTTCTTTTCTGAATGTTCTCGCAACTCAAGCTGCTACTTGTGGCACATCAGCTCTTCAATTATTAGAACATTCTGATGAAGTGTCTCAGATGGTTTATAGTGCTTGTTAATGGGCTCTAAGTGCAACAAAAGAATTATTGAGAAATTTCCTTAATGGTTTTTTTCTTTCCTAATCTTCTTGTTAGCCAAGGCCACGCTGCTTCTTGTGGAGCTCTTCAATATCAAAACCATTAGAGAATCTCGAAGATTGCTTGTTGAGCTCATTAATGAGTTTTAAGTGCAACACGAGAATTGTGAGGCCTTCATAAGTGGCTCTTTGTTTGGTTCTCCGTCTCCTATCTTTATCTATTGTAGTTTTCATGTCAACTTTGTGTGGTTCCGTCCCTCACCCCAAACATGGGGAGATCCCTTGGCACGTCGTCATAGTCAAGGCCATTTCACTTTGTTGCAATTTTGCATTATATATATATATATATATATATATATATATATATATATATATATATATATAGTTTTTTTCCCTGTAAACTTCCATCAAATTATAGGGTTAAAATTCGATGATATCAGGTTATAACTTATAAAACCTTCATCTTTTTAGGCTCGTGTAGTTATTTCCTTATGTCTTTTTGTCATGTTCCCTCTGGTCTCTCCACGGTGAATACTCTGATGTGTCTGCACATTTTAATGCTAACTGCATGTTGATCTTGATATAACCGCAGCGCCTCTAATACTTTGTCTAATTGTCTAGGAAAACTGAAGAGCAGAGGCCCAAGGAACAGAGGCCAAAAGCAAGTGATAACAAGCCTGTTATGAATGAGTGAGAGCTGGCAGATGTGAACTTATTTTAGATTATTTGAAATGTTGTTAAGCAACTCTTTTAAAGATGTTGAGCACGCAATTGTCATTTAAATAGATCTATCTCTTAAGTTTTTTGGATCATGTACTTCATATCTTAATCTATACAAGCTTTTACATACGCTGCCTTTTGGGTTTGTTTTACTTTTTTTCAAGGCTTTCTCGTCCTCTCTATTTCTCTGTGGCATCGTCGTCAGCAGCAACATCTGAGCAGAAGGTTCTGATCTTGAAATCGTCTGATTGCGATGCATTTGAGATCAAATAATCTATCGCCATCCAATCTGTAACCATCAAAACATGGTGGAAGATGGTTACAACATAATCCCTCTGCTAAATGTCAATACTCGAACCCTTACCAAAATTATCAGGTACATGAAGAAACACGGTGATGAGATGAATCTGCATGAAGAAGATATCAAAAAATGTGAGGAGATGGATCTGAGTGAAAAAGATAGACTATCTAAAAACGGGCAGAACTTAGAGTTAAGGCATTGTATAGCCAAAAATTGTCTAAGTCATTTTCCTCAGGGTGGGAAAATCATTTTGGGGCTGAGAATTAGGAAATTTTTTGTCTTGACCATAGGGTTTGCTTTTGTGTTCTTGTATTCACATAATAATACGAGTTGGGAAGAAATTCCTGTATATAGTGTGCTTTATTTACCGTTTTTGCTGTCTATTTTTATTCTATGTTCAAAACGTCCCTAAAATAAAACTAAGTGTTGGAAAGGCTGAAATCAAGGCTGGGCTTGATTGCCGCACAGAGGTGAACCTCGGGCGGAATTTGAGTGACATAAATCACCCCTGTGACACCTAACGTTAGACCCTTGACTAAGCTGATCGGCAAGCGGTGCGGCAGTGGCGAGGATTTTGGCATTATGGCCTTGCCATTGGCCTTATGCGCGGGGAAAATCAACATGCAAGACAATGAGGGTGTTGTTGATGGCAACAAACTGTTGCAAAGGCAAGTGGGATGGACTGCACTTTTATTTGAGGGCTTTGGTGTGACGAACTACATAAAAAATATAAGGGAGTTATTTCCAAGCAAAGGCCAAGACCTTGGCAGAACTAGGCGGGCTGAACGGATGCTTGACAAAGGCAAAACGGGAAAGATCTTGGCGCTAAAATGAGGCCGCTTAGTGCCAAGGCAGCGGGATTGGCAATGTGGTGTTGCCATGACTTAGGTGAGCGGACTGGCAAGTTAATTGTGGCAAGTGACTCGGCAAAGGGAAGTGCATCAAGACTTGGTGACTTGATGCTAAAATAAGCATGGCATTGGCAAAGGGCAGACTTAATCGAGTAGGCGCGACTTGACAAGAACAATCAACTGTGGCAGCGGGCAGGCGTGTGGCAAAGTCATGGGCGACGAGCTGTGGCGATGGCATTGAGCGGAGCAGTGTCAAAAGCCAAGGCTGGGCACAATGCCGGCCTTGGGTGTGCAGCAGCTGGCCAAGAAACGCACATGCAGTGCACAAGAGGTGATTTTCAAGTGTGCTGTGCACATGCCAAGCAGTTGAGAGGTTACAGCTACCCATGTCCAAGAGTTGCTGATTATAAGCTGAGTGTTTACATGTTTTTGGGGCATGTTCTTGACACGTTCCCACATTTTTGATCACGGGGATCATGTCATATCAGTTGGGGGATGTCAACTGAACATAGGAACTTATTTTGGGCTGATTACATTATATATATGTGTGCTAGCAGCCTTAAAAACGGGCTAAGTACCTAGGGAGGGAAAGAGTCTATCAAATAGGCAGAGGGTTGCCTAAATAGGGCTTGAGCATGGCAAAATATGTGCCATTGCCATGCCAAACGAGTTGGGAGCATGAGCGGCCTTAGAAAGGGGATTTTATAGGGCAGACTTGTGCACTTGTTGGCAATTTTGTGAGTTGGTGCCTGCCAAGGGTAGCACCAGCTTGCCGAACTCGAGAATTTTCTTTGTAAATGATTTTTATAAAATGTTGGGAAAAGGGTTTCCAGTAAATCTGCTTGTCTCCTTCTTTATTATGTTGCTTTGAATTATTTCTAAGTGTTAAACCACGAATCCGATATTAAAATTGGGCGAAAGGTGATGTCAAGTGGGGACTTGACTACCGCACAACAGGTAGTATTTTGATGGACAGAAAATGCCCCTGTGACAACAGTTATTAGAGCGGGCCAGGTTCGTGATGAGGCGGAAACGAACATGAACGAGAATTCAAGACAATGGGTCAATTTGCTTGTTCGTGGTGGGATTGTCTTTGTTAGAAAATTCAGAAAAGGCAAGGAAGGCAGTGATGCAGAAAATTTCTAGTTTGTGGGTGCCTACAATCGGAGTTGTTTCTATCAAATCAGTTAGTTGGCGTGCTGATTTTGGTGTGGGATAGACAGACCAAGAAATGCAATGAGAAATAAAAAACGTTTCACTTGAGGGAAAGGACAACGTATTCTCAAATGGGTGCTGAGCTTGTGACGTCTTGGCAAAAAAAGCAGCATGTGTTGGGATCTATTCGACGAGGGCGTCGAATTCAATTGGTTGGGGTGGTTTGTTAGACCCTTGACTATGCTGATCGGCAAGCGGCGCGGTAGTGGCAATGATTTTGGCATGATGGCCTTACCATTGGTCTTATGCGCGGGGAAAATCAACATGCAAGACAATGCGGGTGTTGTCTATGGCAACAAACTGTTGCAAGGGCAAGTGTGACAGACTTGACAAAACTAGGCGGGCTGAACGAATGTTTGACAGAGGCAAAATGGGAAAGACCTCGGCGCTAAAATAGGGTAGCAAAGTGCCAAGGCAGCGGGATTGGCAAGGTGGTGTTGCCATGACTTAGGTGAGCAGACTGGAACCTAGGTTAATTGTGGGCAAGTGACTCAGCAAAAGGAAGGGCATCAAGGCTTGGTGACTTGATGCTAAAATTAGCATGGCATTGGCAAAGGGCAGAGTTGAACAAGTAGGGGCGACTTAACAAGAACAATCAATTGTGGCAGCGGGCGGGCGTGCGGCAAAGTCATGGGCGATGAGCTGTGGCGATGGCATTGAGTGGAGCAGTGTCAAAAGCCAAGGATGGGTGCAATTCCAGCCTTGGGAATGTAGTAGCTGGCTAAGAAATGCACATGCAGTGCACAAGAAGTGGTTTTCAAGTGTGCTGTGCACATGCCAAGCAGTTGAGCAATTACAACTACCCATGTCCAAGAGTTGTTGATTATAAGCTGAGTGTTTGCACGTTTTTAGGGCATATTCTAGACATTTCCCACTTTTTTGATCATGGGGATCATGTCCTATCAGTTGGGGGATGTCAACTGAACATAGGAACTTATTTTGGGCTCACTACACTATATATATGTGTGCTAGCAGCCTTAAAAATGGGCTAAGTACCTAGGGATGGAAAGAGTCTATCAAATAGGCATAGGGTTGTCTATTTAGGGCTTGAGCATGGAAAACTATGTGCCATTGCCTTGACAAACAAGTTGGGAGCATGAGAGGCCTTAGGCAGGGGCTTTTATAGGGCAGACTTGTGCACTTGTTGGCAATTTTGTGAGTTGCCTGCCAAGGGTGGAAGCACCGTGCCGAACTCGAGAATTTCCTTTGTAATTTATTTTTATAAAAGGTTGGGAAAAGGGTTTCCCGTAAATATGCTTGTCTCCTTCTTTATTATGTTGCCTTGAATTATTTCTAAGTGTTAAACCTCGAATCTAATATTAAAATTGGGCGAAGGCTAATATCAAGTGGGGACTTGACTGCCACACAACGGGCAGTATTTCAATGAACAGAAAATGCCCCTATAACACCTACCATGGTGGTGAGGGGTGATGGATAATTAGGGTTTGATTCCAGATAGGGAGCCTGAGAAACGGCTACCACATCCAAGGAAGGCAACAAGCGCGCAAATTACCCAATCTTAACATGGGGAGGTAGTGAAAATAAATAACGATACCTGGCTCTATGAGTCTGGTAAATGGAATGAGTACAATCAAAATCACTTAACGAGGATCAATTGGAGGGCAAGTCTGGCGCCAGCAGCCACGGTAATCCCAGTACCAATAGCGTATATTCAAGTTATTGCAGTTAAAAAGCTCGTAGTTGGACTTTGGGATGGGCCGGCCGGTCCGCCACTACAAGAAAGTATGGAATTTGCAACAAATTTTTTTGTTGCCATATATTGGATATTGTTGCGAAAAGTACTTTTGGCAACAACAAAAAAGTAGTTGCATGCCGTTGTAATAAATGCTGATGGGAAAGGTTTTTGCAACAACAAAAATTGTCATTGCCAAAAACTGACTTAACGCAACAAGAAATGTTATTGCCATAAATATATTTTGATTATACACTTGTGGCTTGAAAAAATATTTAGCAATAAAAATTATTGTTGCGATAAATTGTTATTATTTTTGCAACGATATTACTTGTGGCAAAACATTGGGAGGAGGTATTTATTAATCCGTTATAAAGGCTTTTCGCAACACGTATTGTTGTGGGCACACATCACTTTTTGCCAATAATATTATATTTTTTGTTGTACAACTACCAATAATAAATATATAATTGCTACATACACAAATCAGATCTTCTTTTAAACTATCACAATTATATATATATAAATTAATAGATAATATATAATTACAAAGGTCAATATAAATGATGCACTAAGTATTTACATACTTTCAAAAACTAAATACTACTAAAATACATGTTCTTACTTAAAAATAAAAATCAGAGCATCTACGGGGTCATAATTTTTAATCTAAAACGACCCAAAAATAAATCTTCTTCTAGTAGCTTGAGCATTAGATGAAACATATTATCAGCTATGTTGGTTTATTCATCTTCATCCTGCAAAAGAAGATAAATTATAATTATATTTTTATAAAATAATTATAACAGATCAAACAAATAAAAATTTGGGCACCAATGAATGGTATAAAAGATTCTTACAACCAAAGCTAAAGCTAAAAAATTATCAAGTAAGAATTATATGGTCCTTCTTTATTCATACTTTTGATAATGGAGGAAAAACATGTATCCTTTGTTTGTATTTTCTGTTTTAATCCCGTGCAGGACAACAATCTTTCTGGAGAAGACCATGACAACATTGACTGGGATACTGAAGATGAGTTAGAAATACAGGACACAACTATTTCCTCATGCACGGATTTAAGAACTACAGGACAGCATGCTATTAGTTGTGGTGGGGAGGTAAATGCTTTTAACTAGTTGTCTATGAAGCCTTTATTAATCTAACCTCATGATCATGATTCATGAAGAAACAAAAGTTTATAGAAAACGAAATTTTGCATGTCAAAATTACTAAGTATACAATATCTGTGTTCTTTGACATCACTCAAAAGTTTGTTCTACAACTACAATAGCTTAGAATCAATCTATTTCACTTTTCTCTTCAGTATTATCCCTTTATTTTTATTTCACCAATTCAACCAAATATAATATGAAAATCTATATATACATAACTTGGATACGTGCTTCCAGAATCCAGAATAACAGCAGCCAGAACTTTACAAAGAAAGAAAACGCAAAGAGATATTTTTTCGTACGAAAATGGGTGCTATTGGAACATTTATATTATTGTGATGAATGAGAAAATATTTATGTAAACGGAATAGTGTTAAAGAGCTTGTGTAGCAGACAATCTTAGTGTATTGTATAAAAATCGGTGATGTAAAAAGAGAGATATAATTCCATCCATTAGGTATATAAAATTTTAATATCCAGAGATGACTTAATTGAGAAGATGAATGCATCTAAGCTGACCACAGATTCCATTATTACCTGATGTTTTCTACCTACTTTACCAGGTAAGAGCTTCTGGTTACTCCTTTTCTTCTTTTATCCATAAATAATTTTCCACCTCGGCATCCCTATATAAAGAGGGTAACTTTCTTGGGTTGTGGCAACCATAAATGTCTTCCAAACTTAACATGCAACAAAATGAACTACGCATAGGGCAATGGATTGACCAAATTATGTTACTAAATTAAGAATAATCAAAACTCGTAAAAATAAAGAAATATGTTACCTGTTCAAAAAATATTGCCTGGAATGATTTCCGCCGCAAATACGATTCATTTCTTGATTTTCCTTATTGGTTTTGTTTCGCTCACTCATTCTCTGCATTGAGTGTGATAACTGGTTGCTTTGAAAATATTGACACAACTTGAGCAAATTAAAATGGCAAGTACAGTAAGTGTTTTAGATTGAAAAGTATGGCACTTGCGTCTAACTCAACCCCAAAAACACTATTACTGAACAATAATATTTACCTGGATAATGCAACATGTTTTGAGCCTACTATGCAACCTCTAACTTTCAACCATTTTATCATTCTCTCCATAAGACTCTGGACCTTCAACCACGCAAAAGAAACAGTTTCAAGTGTTAAAGCAGTACCTGTTAAATTGGAAAAGAACAAGAGATATCCTTGAAATTGAGATTTTACCATTAAGTTACCTTCTTGCTGATCTAAACATGGAGAATTAGTCATTAAATTTACATTTGTGATTTTTTTCAAGAAAAAGATCAGGCAGAAGATTAAAATAAAAGTACCTCTTCGTCAGAAAGATACATCAGTAACCGGTTTGAAAATATCAAGTCTACTAATTCAAGTGAAAACTTCAAATCTGGAGAAGTCACATCAGCACACATAAACTTGACATTCTTGTGATGGCTATTGATGCTTTCATTCTGCAATAAGCAAAACAAAAGATGAGGAAATTTTCTTTTATTCAGTAAACTTATTATCACTTAAGTATCCATTAACAAGAGAACCTTCTGAACAAACTCAGTCACAACCCTTACAAAAAGAGACAGAGAATGTAAATGTCACAAACCTTTTTAATTGCACTTTCAATAATGTCCAATGTTATAAGCTACCCAGCATTCTTGGCTAATTCACCAGTGAAACGGCCAATACCAGCACCCAGTTCTAGCACTGATTTCCCTTCATATGATGGGAGTATAGAGAGCACCTGAAATGACCATTCACAAGTTTCAAATATTTGTCTCATGTCTAACAGCGAACCATGTCAACCTCGCAAAACAAACTAAACTCAATGTACAATTCAAGAACAAACTCAAGTAAAAATAATATAAAAGCAGCCTGTTAAAATGAAAACTAGAATACACTTTTGCATATATATATATATATATATATATATATATATATATATATATATATATATATGTGTGTGTGTGTGTGTGTGTGTGTGTGTATGTGTGTGTGTGTATCACTCTAAATCATATATGGATAGCAACATATATAACAAATAAAGATTCCCACCCATAGTTACTGAAAAGCAGTGGAATTAGACGGATCAAAACTCCTCTACTTGTAGTAATATAGTGCAATGGAGCTGGGCAAAATTTTTCGGATCACTAGTATAACTTCCCGTTAAGCTTCTCAATTAAATATGGCGATGCACAAGGTAATTCTTGATAACAACGAGCTAAGGAGATCACAGGGGAAAAAATACAGTAAAACTATAACTTTAGCCTGATTGTTAGTGCGAGCTCCTTTTGCCACTAGATATGACATAAATCATCATGGTCTTTTTGCTGTTGGTATGCTTCCACTATATGCACCCAAGGAAAAGACTAGTGACTAAGAAGGAAAACATAAACCAAGGATCATGTTAGTAAAATCAAAGTTCCATGATCACAATAAAGAAGTACAATCTTTTAGAGAACTTTTATCTAATGATCAAACGAAGCCAACAAATAGAAAGAAACTATTGGATCCAACATTTGGGACAACTAAAATGTTCAAGCATCACTATTCTAGGGGTCATAAGCAAGCACCCCTATTTTTTATTAACTGGAGGCAAACATATGGTGCCTGCTGTCATTCAAAATTTTATGACTTTGCTCTTTGTAGCCAAAAATTGTTTAAAGATCCACCTTTACATGTTTTTCTCCCCCTTTGCCTTTGATAACACTGAAATAGGCCCTTTTACAACAACTTTACTTCGCCAATCAGTAGAATAAATTGTGATTACGTACTCTCATAAAGCTCATATCCCTATATTCATCATATTATAAAATAAAGAGATGAGAGAGGATGGACGAAGGGCACCAATTAGCACAAGAAATCCATTATGGGTATTACTAGTAAAGGTTTTTCTGAAGAAGATAAGACATGGGTAAATTTCTCTAGCAACTTTAACCGTAGATTTTTCCATATTTTGTCTCTAATTATGTATCATGAAACTATGCATGCTCATATTCCACAAGCCTATGTTTGTGTGCTATTGACTTTGAGGAATTTAATAAATTAGATTCATCACATAGTATACACTCATATCTTTTATCAAGTGTTCAGTGCATGCCTTAGAGCTTTAATGCGACATTGAAGCGCGCGCAAAGCGAGGCAAAGCCCTCAACATATTTTGAGCCTCGCTTTAAGGCTTAAGCATGCTTTGACAACACTAACTGACCGAATCAAAATTTCTTTCAAACCTGTTATGGACATTTTTGTTCTAAAGAAGACTACTAGCAGAAGTTTTAATGTAGAATTACGCAACATACCCGACTTTTGTTGCTGCACACAATGAATTCTCAAAAAATTGTAGGATCTCGCTTCGACAAAGTCGTATTTGATTCACATGAATATGATAAAACTGACTTCTAAGATACAGAAGATTAATAACAAAAAAGACCATCACAAACATTGGTATGGTAACAGAAGATGAATCGAAAAAAAGGAACAACAAACTAGACAACAATAAAAGAAAAACCTAAACAAAGTTTCTTTCTGTAGCATTAGGAATTAGAGGAGAAAACATTGCAAATCCTTTTCTGGAATAGAAAATTTTAAGATACCCATACCCATTACTTCAATGATAAAAGACAATCACAAATATTGGTATTTTCATAATTTAGTAAAGGAATTGGGTAAAGCAATTAAAGATTGAATTCTTACGGGTTCTTCTCCGAACAGCCATAACACGAAGCAACAAAGAAGACACGGCAGTAGGGGAGGAACTTTTTCAAGTAGATCCGATAACAAAAACCCTACCCAAAATAGTTATTATTGAGTGGGCTAAAAAACCGGGAAAAGCAATTAAAAGGGAAAGATTTGCCACTCGATTTTGGCGGAAAATTGAAATTTTTAGGCCACAACCCACATATGTCAAAATAATATTTATTGCCAACAAAAAAACTTATATTGTTGCAAATTCCTTTTATAATTTCACTTTATTATTTTATACTTTGCAATAACTAAAGTTATCTGTTGCCATTTATTAAAATTTGGCAACAACACTGTAATTGTTGCTAGAATGTTGTTTTCATTTTTAAAATTTTAAAGTTTATTATCTAAATCATAGAATATGGCAACAGAATTAATATATTTGGCAACTAAAAAATTTTGTTGCCAAAAAAATCTATGCTATAGCAATAATTTTATCGAGTTGTTGCCATTTATTCATTTTAGCCAACAATATTTCAATTATTGTTAAAACGTTGTAGCAAATTCCATACTTTCTTGTAGTGCGCCTTAGGTGTACACCGGTCATCTCATCCCATCTTCCGGTGATGCATTCCTAGCCATAATTGGACGGGTCATGCCTCTGGCATTGTTACTTTAAAGAAATTAGAGTGCTCAAAACAAGCCCACACTCTGTATACATTAGCATGGGATAACATTATAGGATTTCGGCCCTATTACGTTGCACTCCAGGATCAAAATATGGATTAACAGGGACATTCGGGGGCATTCATATTTCATAGTCAGATGTGAAACTCTTGGATTTTTGAAAGACGAAGGCATTTGATAAGGATGTTTTCATTAATAAAGAACAAAAGTTGGGGGCTAGAAGACGATCAGATACCGTCCTAGTCTCAACCATAAATAATGTCGACCAGGGATCGGTGGATGTTTCTTTTAGGACTCCGCTGACACCATATGAGAAATCAAAGTTTTTGGGTTCCGGGGGGAGTTTGGTCGCAAGGCTAAAACATAAAGGAATTATGGAAAGGCACCACCAGGAGTGGAACCTGCGGCTTAATTTGACTCCAAACGAGGAAACTTACCAGGTCCATACATATAGTAAGGATTGACAGACTGAGAACTCTTTATTGATTCTATGGGTGGTAGTGCATGTCCATTCTTAGTTGGTGAAGCGATTTGTCTGGTTAATTCCATTAACGAATGAGATCTCAACCTGCTAACTAGATATGCTGAGGTATCCCTTCGCCACCAGCTTCTTAGAAGGACTATGACCTTTTAGGCCGCGGACGTTTGAGGCAATAACAGTTCTGTGATGCCTTTAGATGTTCTAGGCCGCACATGTGCTACACTGATGTATTCAACAAGTTTATAGCCTTGGACGACAGGCTCGGGTAATCATTGAAATTTCATTGTGATGGGGATAGATCATTGGAAGTGCTAGTCTTTAATGAGTAATTCCTAGTAAGCGTGAGTGATCAGCTCGCGTTGACTACGTACCAGCCCTTTGTACACACCACTGTTGTTCCTACCGATTGAATGATCTGGTAAAATGTTCAGATTGCAGCGACATGGGCAGTTCACTGCCCGCGACATCGCGAGAAGTCCATTGAACCTTATCATTTAGACGAAGGAGAAGTCGTAACAAGGTTTTTGTAGGTGAACATGTGGAAGGATCATTGTCGAAACCTACAAAGCAGAACGACCTGCAAACTTGTATAAACACTGGGGAGCGGTGCAGCGAGGTGCTCCGGCCCCATCCACGGGGCTCCCTCATATCGCCGGCACGTGTGCTCATATGAGTGCCTGGTGATTAACAAACCCCGGTACGGAAAGAGCCAACGAATACTAACCTGAAAGCCTGCCCCTCACGCCTCGTTCGCGGCTCCCGTGGCGCACGCGGGGGACTTATGCTTTTGTTGAAACACAAATGACTCTTGATAACGGATATCTTGGCTGCCATATCGATGATGACAGTAGCGAATTGTGATACTTGGTGTGAGTTGCAGAATCCCATGAACCATCGAGTCTTCGAACGTAAGTTGTGCTCGAAGCCATCAGGCCGAGGGCACATCTGCCTAGGAATCACACATCACATCGCCCCCATACACCGTGACCATTCTTATGGTCACGAGGTGTTGTTGGACGGATACTGACCTCCTGTGTGCCTCAAGTGTTCGGCTGGCCTAAATGCGAGTCCATAATGATGGATGTCATGACAAGTGGTGGTTTAAACTCAACTCTTGTAATGTCATGGCTCCATCCCATTGCACGTTTCGTCCCCCGACCCCCAACGTGCTTAGGCGCTCCACGTGACCCGAGGTTAAGCAAGATTACCCGTTGAGTTTAAGAATATCAATAAGCGGAGGAAAGAAACTTACAAGGATTCCCCTAGTAACGACGAGTGAATTAGGAACAACCCTGCCTTAGAATCGAGCGGCTCTATCGTCTGAATTGTAGTCTGGAGAAGCATCCTCACCAGCAGATTGGGCCCAAGTCCCCTAGAAGGGGGCGCTGGAGAGGGTGAGAGCCCCGTAGTGCCCAAACCTTATCGAACCATGAGGCGTTGTCCACGAGTCAGGTTGTTTGGGAATGCAGCCCAAAACGGGCGGTGAATTTCATGCAAGGCTAATTTCGGGCGATAGACCTATAACGAACAAGTACCGCGAGTGAAGGATGAAAATGACTTTGAAAAGAGAGTCATAGAGTGCTTGAAATTGTCGGGAGGGAAGCGGATGGGGGCCAGCGATGCACCCCGGTAGGATGTGGAACGGTGTTGAGCCGGTCTGCCGATCGACTCAGGGTATGGACCAACATAGATTGGGAGGGGGGGGGGGCTAATCTCGAGCTTTTGATACGCTCACGGAACACCATCTCCTTGATTGTGGTAGACAGTGCACGCTTCTGGCATGGTTCAGCATCTGTGCACTCCGAACGATGGCCTGTGGGCTCCCCATTCAACCCGTCTTGAAACACGGACCAAGGAGTCTGACATGTGCAAGTCAACAAGCGAGTAAACCTGTAAGACATAAGGAAGCTATTAGTGGGATCCCCCTGAGTGGTGCATCACTGATCAACCTTGATCTTCTGTGAAGGGTTAGAGTGTGAGCATACATTCGAGACCCGAAAGATAGTGAACTATGCCTGAGCGGGGCGAAGCTATAGGAAACTATGGTGGAGGCCCGCAACGTTACTGATGTGCAAATCGTTCGTCTGACTTGCGTAGCTGGTCCCTCCGAAGTTTCCCTTAGGATAGCTAGAGCTCGCGTTCGAGTTCTATCGGGTAAAGCCAATAATTAGAGGCATTAGAAGCACAATGCCCTCAACCTAGTCTCAAACTTTAAATAGGCAGGACGGCGCGACTACTTTGTTAAGCCGTGCCATGGAATCAAGAGCTCCAAGTGGGCCATTTTTAGTAAGGAGAACTGGCAATGTAGGATGAACTGGAAGGCGAGTTACGGTGCCAAACTGCATGCTAACCTAGATCCAACAAAGGGTGTTGGCCGATTAAGACAGCAGAACGGTGGTCATGGAAGTCGAAATCCATTAAGGAGCGTGTAACAACTCATCCGCCAAATCAAATAGCCCCGAAAATGGATGACGCTTAAGCGCGCGACCTACACCCGGCCGCCGGGGCAAGTGCCAGGCCCCAATGATTAGGAGGGCACTACGGTCGCTGCAAAATTTTGGGCGTGAGCCTGGGCGGAGCGGCTGTCGGTGTAGATGTTGGTGGTAATAGCAAATATTCAAATGAGAACTTTGAAGGCTGAAGATAGGAAAGGTTCCATGTGAACGACACTTGCACATGGATTAATCGATCTTAAGGGTCGGGCGAACCCTGATAGATAGCGCATTTCGCGCGTACTCAAAAAGGAATCGAGTTAAAATTCTTGAACCGGGACGTGGTGGTTGACGACAATGTTAGGAAGTTTGGAGACGCTGGTGGGGGTCTCGGGAAGAGTTATATTTTCTATTTAATACCTACCTTGGAAACGACTCAGTTAGAGGTAGGGTCCACTCGCTGGAAAAGTACCGCATGTCGTGTGCTTTCGGTGTGCCCCCGACGGCCCTTGATTATTCGGAGGACCGAGTGCCGTCCACGCCCGATCGTACTCATAACCGCATCAGGTCTCCAAGGTGAACAACCTATATCGATGGAATAATATAGGCAAGGGAAGTCAGGAAAATGGATCCGTAACTTCGGGAAAAAGGATTGGTTATGAGGGCTGGGCATGGGGTTTCTAGTCCCCTACCCGTCGGTTGTCGGCGAACTGCTCGAGTTGCTTCTCCGGCAAGAGCATGTCGCCGCGTGCCGGCCGGGGGATGGAATAGTAATGGTTCCTTCGAGGGCCTTCCCCAGGCATCAAAATTCCAACTCAGAACTGGTACGCACAAGGGGAATGCAAATATTTAATTAAAATAAAGTATTGCGATGGCCCCTGCGGATGTTTATGCAATATGATTTCTTCCGAGTGCTCTGAGTGTCAAATGAATAAATTCAACCAAGCGAGGGTAAATGGCCGGAGTAACTATGACTCTCTTAATGTAGCCAAATGCCTCGTCATCTAATTAGTGACGCGCATGAATTTATCAACGAGATTCTCACATTCCCTGTCTACTATCCAAACGAACCACAACCAAGAGAATGGGCTTGACAGAATCAGCGGGGAAGAAGACCCTGTTGAGCTTGACTCTAGTCCGACTTTGTAAAATGACTTGAGAGGTGTATTATAAGTGGGATCCAAAAGGCGAAAGTGAAATACCACTACTTCTAATATTATTTTACTTATTTTGTGAATCGAAAGCGGGGCATTGCCCCTCCTTTTGGACCCAAGACTTGCTTGCAAGCCGATCCGGGCGGAAGACATTGTCTGGTGGGGTGTTTGGTTGGGGCGTCACATCTGTAAGAAGATAATACAGGTGTCCTAAGTTGAGCTCAACAAGAGTAGAAATCTTGTCTGGAACAGAAGGGTAAAAGCTCGTTTGATTTTGATTTCCAGTACGAATACGAATCGTGAAAGCATGGCCTAACGATTTTTTAGACCTTCAAAATTCGAAGCTATATGTGTAAAAAAGTTACCATATGGATAACTGGCTTGTGGCAGCCAAGCGTTCACAGCAATGTTGCTTTTTAATTCTTCGATGTCGGCTATTCCTATCATTGAGAAGCAGAGTTCACCATGTTTTGGATTGATCACCCACCAATAGGGAACGTGATCTGGGTTTAGACCGTCGTGATAAGTTAGTTTTACCCTATTGATGACAATGTCGCAACAGTAATTCAACCTAGTACGAGAGGAACTGTTGATTCGCACAATTGGTCATTGTGCTTGGTTGAATAACCAGTGGCATGAAGCTACCATGTGCTGGATTATGATTGAATTACTCCATGTCAAAATTCGGTCTAGAAGCAATGAATGCGCCTGCCGTCCTCTTGCCGACCCGCAGTAGGGGCCTTTGGCCCCCAAGGGCACGTTTTGTTGGCTAAGTCATCGCGATGGAAGAGCTGCGGTGGCCACCTTCAAGTACAATTTCCATCGATCATGTAAGGCCCCGTAAAATTTTTGTGCTTGAAACCTATTAGCCGTGGTGTCATGGTCCGAATAAGGTGTTAGGAATGCGTAAGCTCACCGCGGTTCGGACCCTTGGTAGTGATTTAAGTTTCAAAAATTGAAAGAATAAGTTTTTCCAAAAAATGTCGATTCTACAGTCGGGAATACGATCGCAGATATGCTATGCAGACCGCAGATCTTAACAAAATGTTTTCCAAAAACTGTGTTGAAAATACGGTCAAATATGCGATCACAAAATAGAAATGCGGACCGCAGATCTATCGCATAATTTCTTGAGAATTTTTGAGTGTCAAATTTGCGGTGCATTCTGTGACCGCAGAACATGAATGCAGACCGCATTATCGTAACAGAACATGTTCATTTTTAGGGGCAATTCTGCGGTCCATTATGCGGACCGCATGTTGATTCTGTGATCGCAGATGCGATCGCAAAATTGACTCGGCCCAAATTTTTATAAATTTTTGACCCGACCCCTTCTTTAATAAAACACCTTCAACCTTCATTTTTCTCCTATTTTCTTAACAAAACTAGATAGAGGAAAGAGGGGTTCTAGAGAGAGAAGTCTATCTATCTTCAAGAATTGTTCCAATCATTTGGTCCGGAAGATCTTAGGGCAAAAGTCATCTTCCCAAATCTCTAAGAGGTAAAAACCCTAGTTATTTTCCTCTAATTTCTCAATTTTTCAAAGGTAAAGAAAGAATTGCATATAATAGCTTTTGGGAATAGAATGTGATACTCATGCATGTTATTGAACTTGAATTTTAGTAAAAAGAAGTGGGTAGGAGTGAGAGTTGGCAAAAACAAAAATTGGAAACTTAGGAAAACTTGAGTGAGCTTAAGTAAGAGATCGGATGAAGTAAAATCTGATTCCAGGTATATATGGCTAACTTTGATTCTTGTAAAATCGCCCTTATGTGTGCAATTTGTTTGGCATGTGTAAATTTAAGAGATTGTGTGTAATTCTTTGATTTTGTTGTTGGGTGACCAATTCATGTTGAACTATGTGTGGTATGGTATGGAATTCTAACCGAAAGATAAAAAGAGAATTGAATTTGGTAAAGAATTGAGAACAATTGTTGTAATGGCATACATGGTTTCTTGTGGAAGAAATGAAACACTTGTATTGTGGTAAATTGTCGAACACAATGGTATAGGTACTCTCGAATATGGAAATATTGTAACTTGGTTGTGATAATGGTTTGAAAAGTATTTGAGAACATGAACGAATTTGTAAATTTCTTATTTGCACTTGTTGTGATCTTGTGTAGTGCCTTGTTTGCTGTTTGTGATTGTTGTGATTGAAACTGTACGGTGGGATCGGGTTGCGTGCCGCAACACGAAATAATAAGATGTGGGTTGGGGTGATAAAGGTGGACGAGGTAATAAGGGTGACCGAGGTAATAAGGATGGAAAGCGATCGAAATCGCCATTGAAATTGATATAAAATCATTTATGTGAAATTGTGAAAGGAGACAATAGGAGAATTTGCAACCTGTGGGGCACTGATTGCCCTTTTGTTTGACTTGATTGTGTTTTTCCGTGTTTGTTTGGTTGTTGCCTTCCTTGTTGATCTTTAATTGTGCTTGAGTTGAGAACAATTTGAAACGAAGTAAATGTGGGAACATGGTTGGCTGGCTTTATTATTTCTTGGTGTACTCATTTGTTGCCTTATCATCGTGATGTACTTTTCAATGGCTTGAGTTTACTTGGGACAAAGCTTGTCCGTACATACCAGTACAATTCCAGTGTACTGACGTCCCTTTTGTCGGGGATGCTATATTCATGTTATGATTGTAGGTGGATCGGTAGCAGGTACTTCAGCTCATCGGCAGTAGCATCCTCCATCTTCCACTGCCCGTTTTAGTGAGCCCCTTTCTTCCTCGGGGCCCTGCATAGTTCATGCCACTTTTGTTTTAGACTTTATTTTGATTTTGTAAGGTATAGCCGGAGCCTTGTTACCGGCAAGTATTGTATCCCCTTTTGTATCTTAGAGGCTTCGTAGACGTGTAAACTGTGGGATTTTAGCCTTATGTATATTATGATGGGCGATGTAAATTGTAAACTTGGTAGTAAAGTTAAGCGTGTGGTTATGTTTAAACAATGTGAATTCAGTATGTAAGATCTTTGGCTTATAAGTAATAAAAAACACAGGGGTAACGCGTGTGTTAGGAAAGGTACACAGGTTCGCTTGACTGGGGCTACCCGGTCAGGTGCCGGTCATGTCCCTCGAATTGGGGCGTGACAGAGCGGCGGGTAGAATCCTTTGTAGATGACTTAAATACGCGACGAGGTATTGTAAGTGGCAGAGTGGACTTTCTGCCATGGTCTACTGAGATTCAGCCCTTTGTCGCTCTGATTCGTCCCTTCCCCTCCTATCCAATCAATTTCTATCTTTTTTGAAAAGAGATTTTATCCTCCCTTGATGCTAAATAATATACTTAGTGTTGGAAAACTGTACAAGTCCTCAAGACCTTGGGACGTATACTATTTATGTATTAGTTGGACAATAAGATCTGACACTTAGTCATGTTGAGGGAAGGCCTATGTGGAAATATACTACTAAATGTTTCTCAGTGTGTTGATTTCGAGGCCGAGGACTATGGTAAGGGGCGATATGCCAATATAATATCGTAGGTTGAGGCTTTTCACTTGCGAGGCCGAGGGTGACGTGCTAATACAAGTTGGCAAGTTGAGGGCTTTTAAGGCGTTGCGGTGTAAGGGCAAGGCAAATGTGCAAATAATTGTTTTTCATAACTTGTCAGGACATGGTCGTGGCACGTTTCGGGACTTGCCAAGACATCGCAGGACAGGGTAGGACGTGGCCATCACATGGGCCATAGGACGTGTCAGGTCATGGCCATGTCATGTGTCAGGACATGTCAGACATGGCCATGGCATATGTCAAGACATCGCAGGACATGACAAGGCATGGGCATGGTCAAGACGTCACAAAACATGGCGATGGCACATGTCAGGACGTGTCAGGACATCGCAGAACATGGCAAGACGTAGGCATGGCACGTGTTAGGGCGTCACAAGACATGACCATGGCACGCGTCAGAATGTGTTGGGACGTCGTAGGATATGGCAGGGTATGGACATGCCATGGGTCAGGACGTGTCAGGGCGTGTTAGGACATCGCATGATGTGGCCACAGAATGTGTCAGGACATCGATGAATTTTGCAGGACGTGGGCATGACATGTGTTAGGATGTGTCAGGACATGGCCATGGCGTGTCAGGACATCGCAGGACATGGCAAGATATTGTAGGAAATGGCATGGACGGGTCAGGACGTGTCCGGACATGGCCATGACACGGGTCAGGGCGTGTCAGGACATGGCCATGGAACATGTGAAGATGTGTTAGGACATGTCCATGGAACGTCGTAGGACATGGCAAGGCGTAGCTATGGCACGGGTTAGGACATGTCAAGACATTGCAGGATGTGGCTACAGGATATGTTAGGATGTTGTAGGATAGGGAAGGACATGGCCATAGCACGGGTTAGGACATGTCAGGACGTCGCATGATGTGGCCACTGGACGTGTATGGATGTTGTAGGACAGGACAGGACGTAACCATGGCGCGGGTTAGGACGTGTCAAGATGTTATAGGACGTGGCCGCAGGACGTGGCAAGGCGTCGCCATGGCAAGCCGCAGGACATGGCAGGACATCGCAGGATGTCGCCATGGCAAGCCGCAGGACATGCAAGACCTGGCCATGGCATGTGTCATGACATGTTAGGACGTTGCAGGACATGGCAAGACGTGGGCATGGCACGGGTCATGATGTCACAGGACATGACCAAGGCACGTGTTACGATATGTAAGGACATTGTAGGATTGGATGGATGTAGGCATGGCACGGGTTAGGACGTCACAATATATGACCATGGCACGTGTCAGGACGTGTTAAAATGTCACAGGACATGGCCATAGCACGAGTCAAGACTTCTCAGGACATCGCAGGGCGTGTCAGGACGTCGTAGGACATGGAAGGACACAGGCATGGCAGAGATTAGGATGTGTCAGGACATGGCCATGGCACGTTTCAGGATGTCGCATGATATGGCAAGATGTCGTAGGACATGGCAAGACATGGGCATGGCACGTGCAGGACTTATCAGTACATGGCCATGGCATATCTCTGGATGTGTCAGGACGTCGCAGGGCATGGTAGGGCTTGGCCATGGCATGGGTCAGGAAGTCGGAAGACATGGACAATGCATGTGTTAGGATATGTCAGGACATCGCAGGACATGGTAGGACATGGGCATTGCACGAGTCAAGACGTATTAGGACATAGCCACGACACGTTTTAGGATATGGCACGATGTCGTAGGACATGGCAGGGCGTGGCCATGGCATGGATCAGGATGTGTCAAGACGTTGCAGGACGTGGCCATGGCACATGTCAGGACATTGCAGGATATGGCCATGGCACGTTTCAGGACGTGTCAGGACATTGCAGGACTTGGCAGGACATGGGCATGGTCCGTGTCAGGATGTGTCATGACATGTCAGGACATGGTCATTGCACGTTTTAGGATGTGTCAGAACATCAGAGGACATGGCAGGGCATGGCCATGGAACGATTTAGGACGTGTTAGGATGTTGCAGGACGTGGGCATGGTATGGGTCAGGATGTGTCAGCACGTCGCAGGACGTGGGCATGGCACATGATAGGACATGTCAGGACATCGCATGACATAGGCATGGCACGGGTCAAGACGTGTCATAACATCGCAGGACATTGCAGGGCGTGACATAGCACATGTCAGGAGGTGCTAGGACATTGCAGGATGTGGAAATAGCACATGTCATGACGTGTCAAGACGTCACAGGACGTGGGCATGGCATATGTCAAGACATCGTAGGACGTGGGCACGACACAGATCAGGACGTGCCAGGACATTATAGGACATGGAAGGGCGTGGCCATGGCAAATTTCATGATATGTTAGGATGTCGTAGGACATGGCATGGAATGGCCATGGCACGAGTCAGGACGTGTCAGGATGTTGCATGATATGGCCTTGGCACGAGTCAGGACATGGATGTGGGCATGGAACGAGTTAGGACGTGGGCATTGCATGGGTCAGGACGTGTTAGGACATTGCAGGACATGGAAGGGTGTGGCCATAGCATGGGTCAGGACGGACCAGGACATCGTAGGATATGGCCATGGCAAGACGTCGCAGAACAGGGTAGTGCGAGTCCATGTCATGGATCAGGAAATGTCAGGATGTTGCAGGACGTGGACACAAGACATGTTAGGACGTTGCAGGATATGGCAGAATGTGGGCATGGCACAGGTCAGGACATGGTAGGACATGGGCATGGAACGGGTCAGGACGTGGCCATGGCATATTTCAGGAGGTATCACGACATCACAGGACATGGTAGGGCGTGGCCATGGCACGTGTCAGGACGTGTCACGACATCGCAGGATGTGGCCATGGAACATGTCAGGACGTGTCAGGAAGTCGTAGGACATGGGCCTGGCATGGGTTAGGACATGTCAGGACGTCGCAGGATGTGGGCATGGCATGGGTCAGGACGTGTCAGGACATCGCAGGATGTGAGCATGGCACGGGCCAGGACATGGCCATGGTACGTTTCAGGATATGTCAGGATGTCGTAGGACATAGATGGGCGTGGCTATGGCACGAGTCAAGACAGGTCAGGACAATGCAAGATGTGGCTATGGCACGTGTCAGGAAGTTGCAGGACGTGGGCAAGGAGCGGGTCAGGACGTGTCAGGATGTCACAGGATGTGGGCATGGCATGGGTCAGGACGTGTCAGAATGTCGCAGGACGTGGGCATAGTACGTGTTAGGATGTGTCAGAACATCGCAGGACATGGCAGGGCTTGGCCATGGCACAGGTCAGGACGTGCCAGGACATCATTGGATGTGGCCATGGCACGTGTCATGACGTGTGAGGACGTCGTAGGACGTGGGCATGGCATGGGTCAGGACATGTTAGGACGTCGTAGGACATGGCAGGGCATGGGCATGGCCGTGGCTCGGTTCAGGGCGTGGCAAGACGTCGCATGACATGGCAGGGCATGGCCATGGCATGACGTTGCACCAGGCCACACCATGTCGCTCCACATCCCTCCATGCCGCTCAATGTCTAGTGCTAGCCAATGCTTAGCAACATGTCAAGCACAATGATGGTGGTGGTCGTTGGTGGCAGTGGTGGAAAGTAGCGGTGGTTCGAGCGGTAGCGATCAACGACGGTTGGTCGATGCTTGGTGGTTGGCGCCAACAATTTCAAGTCGGAATCACTTATTGCCTTTGCGACAATGGAAGTTGCTCATGATTAATGGTTGTTGGTCATCCATAGGCTTATATAATAATGTTATGTATTTTACCTATTTTTTATCTATTCTTTTATTAATTTTTATACATTTTTTTTATAATTTTAAATAGTTTTTATGTTAGTGTTTTATAAAAATATTTACTCTTTTATGTGTAATATTATTACTAGATGTATTGGAAAAGTTCTCCATTGTTTTTCCTATTTTTATAATAATTTACCTATTGTTTACTATTTTATGACGTATTTTTCTTTTTATATAAAAATAAATATAAAAAAATATTTTTTTTTTTGTAAAAAGTATCATTTACATTGTTTAAAGTCATTTGTGAATATATTAGCTAAGTTGTACCTTTTTAGTGCTATTTGGTGTTGTACAACTCCATTATGATTCTTTGGCCAAAACATGTCTACTCGTGAAACTTGGGGTTTTTTAAAGTATATATAACGGGGGTAGAGGTGTTGAATGGTACCTCAGGTGCTTGCTGCCAAGCAGTGCAGTAATGCATGGGGGACGCTGGCATGAGGCGTGGGAATTGGGGGCATGCATGGCTTGCCTGTGCTATGTCCCCGAAGTTCAAAAACTGCGCCTGCAAGTACTCGTGTGGGTTCGTAGCATGCCTGGTGGTGACACTGCTCATGGACAACATTGGATTTTGGCAATGAACGGCAGAGCATTGTGCAAGTAGCGCCGCAAGGTGCCATGCGCATGGGGCGAATCTTAGTAAGTGTCGATTGCCATTGGATGTTGCAGGCAAAATTGGGAAGCGACATCGCTCATGGTGGCTGATGGTTTTTAGCAATGGAACGACAAAGCATCGTGAAAGTAGTGCCGCAAGGTGCCATGCATGGGGCAAAGCTTAGTGAGTTGTCTATTTCCATCAATGGTTGCGGGTTGTGTTTGGCACCGCTCATGGAAGCTGATGGCTTTTGACAACGAATGGTGGAGCAACCTGCAAGTAGCGCCGCAAGGTTCCATGCGTATGGGGTTAAGCTTAGTAGATGTCAATTGCCATCGGGTGTTTCGGGCAACATCGCTCATGGCGGTTGGCAATAGAATACTTGTCATGATACCAAACCCGGTCGTGATGGCGCCCAACACACTGCTAGGCCAGCCTGACCAATCAACAAAGTCACAGAGTTAGCAGCTCATATTTAACCACTTGTAGGCATAATCAATATCAAATAATCACAAAGAAAATATTCTAATACGGGGATCACGTCCGAAACCAACAAAACCTCCCAAAGATCAGGAGTCACGAGTCATGAGCCTTTACATGGTATATAAAGTATGATAGTGTCTACGACGGTGCTCAAGTGCAGAAATAGATATCAACATGAATAAAAGTAAGCTGGAAAGTCAGGTCCTACGGACGCTGGCAGCTACCTCGACTGTCCAAAAGTACTCCCGAGCCGCAATAGAATCAGCTCCACTGTGATGTACCTAGATCTGCACACAAGGTGCAGGGAGTCGGGTGTGAGTACTTCCAACTCAGCAGTAATAAAAGTAAATAATGTCGAAGGGAAGAAAACCACGATAGACACAATCTCATGCTACACAATATAGAACTATCTTTTTATTTCTTTCCAGCATATGTGAGTAGATTATTTAGAAATCTCAATTTTTAGCTTTCTTTCTCTCATGATAACATACCAATACCTGGGTACAATCTCAAGCAGTGCAAGTCTGCACTCAAATTAGCCCCTCGGGCTCAGCACTCCTTAACAATTTCCACCAGGAGATCTTGTCAATAAGGCAAATAATGCATGTGTGCCAGTAATGTATGAGTGCTAAATGTTATGCCACGTAGTACACGTAAACCAATGTATGTATGCCATGCAATGCATATGACGCTGTGGCGTACAGCCCGATCCATGCAAAGGCACCCGCGCTCACTGTGGGGGTTCGGACTCCGGAGGGGCTCCTACAGCCCAAGCGCAATATCAATATCAATATCACACCTGCTGCGATGCGCAACCCGATCCAAATACCATTGCGGCGTGCAGTTTGATCCATGCATGTGTATGCATATGCTCACATAAATCGTCATGCTCTAACATATGGCCCTCGGCCCTAATCAATCTAACAAATAATAAAGAAAAGCCCCTCGGGCAACAGTATCATATTACCTCACAGCTAGAATCGTCATTAAGACCTTGTTCAAGTTTTTCATAACCTTATAAAAATGTTGAGTAGCAAAATACCATTTAAAAACCTTAGACCGAGACAAAAATATGCACAGTGTTATCAAGACAGTGATACCGATCCCTGAATGATTCAAATAATCGGCACGAAGCCCAAGCATGATAATTAGTCCAATTCATGATAATTAATATCTTTTATTAAGATGTCAATTCAATTTCAAGCAATTAGGTGTTATTATTCATTACGTGGGACGAAAAAAGTTACAATCCCCAATGGTGATCTACCCCACTCCAGTTATCCGGCATGCAAGTCACCTCAATACAGCACTAATATGTGCAAGTCCGGGGTTTACTAACCCTCAGGACATCATTTACAAGTATTACCCACCTCGATCCGGTGAAAACTCAAGCTCCGCGATGCCTTAGCTCCTCGAACCAGCATCCACGCACGCCAAAACTAGCCAAATTCAGTACAAATATATCAAAATAGGCTAACGGAACAACACCCAATCGAACACAATCAAATTACAAGAAAAACCACAAAGTTGCCAAAACCTGACTTTCGGTACGCTTCTCAAAAAATTACAAAAAGTTACATATTCGGATTCCTTATCTCAACACGAGTCCATACATATAAAGTTTATCAAAATCGGACTCCGTTTGCCCATTCAAATGGATGATTTACCATAACCCAGGCGTAAGGCAAAAATCCCCCATTAATCCTCCCATTTACAGTGCAATAATTGAAGATTCTAAGATAAAATTACGTATTTACACCATACAACTTACCTCCAATGTTTACCCGGTGAAATCCCGTCTTAAAGCTCTCCAAAATCATCCAAACGAAATGAAATCAATGAAAGAAATAAACCAATTTCGTGTAAAAAAGAATCTGCCCGTGCTTCGTCGAGTTGTACCTTGCACCTGTGCTATACAAGTTGTACATCCTATTGCTCCAGCAGTCCTTTTTCGTTGATCATAACTTCCAGTACAGATGTCCAAATTATGAGTTCTTTAGCTCTCTGGAAACTAAACACGAAGTTCTACAACTTTCATGTTTTGCACCTTTTGTGATTCCTTATATATTACAAGATATTAGCTCCAAAAGTAGCCAAAAAGCTGCAGAAAATCTGCTGCAACAACAGATATTTCCAAAACAAAAAATGCTCGTTAGGCATTCGAAATCACCCTGAGGCCCTCGGGACCTCAACCAAAAGCACAAACTCAACCTAATACTTGATTCAGCTTGAGATATAATTCTTGGAAATTCCTTCCATATGCCTGTACACGCTTTCGAACACTCGGTAATATAATTGCCTTGATGGCTTGTGATTCCCTGATTGAGGGGCGAGATATTATCTCCGTGAGTTTATGTTGGGCCATTCGGGAGGACTTAAGGCCAGATTTTTGTCTGTGACATTATGAACTGGTATTATGAAGATTGTATGACCAGTATTGTTCTCAATTATGGAAATGGCAGCTTGATAACGGATGAGCTGTTAGGTGTTAGACTCTTTTATGATTTGTTTTGTAGCCCCTAGCTATGAGCATGGTGAATATGTTCATGTCTATTAGTGGAAAGGTAAAATGCATTACGTGTGGTAGTATGAGCTCAGGCTCAAAAAGATCAAATGTGTTATGCTATGTGCATTATGATGTCTTGTCAAATTTCTGATGTATTGTTAGGATGGTTTTGGTGATTCTCTGGCAGGTGGATAGGCCATATTGCAAAGGAAACTCTGCCAAAATTTTTGGAAAATTTGAGACTTAGAAAAGATTTTTGTCACCTAAGGAATGGGCTTAGCTGTTGTGTGTGAATGAATACAAGAAGTGCAAAAGAATTAAGATTTCTGATGATTCGAGTCTCCGCCAAAGCTTATAAATGACTCGAGTTTAATCTCATTGTAACATTTCGGCATCACTTGAGTAATAATGCTATGAGTGTCAAAACATCATGCAAGTAGCATCGTAAGATGCCATGCGCATGGGGTGAAGCTTAGTAAGTTGCGGATTTCCATCGGTTGTTGCAGGTTGTGTCTGACACCTCTCGTAGCAGCTGATGGATTTTGACAATGAATAACAAAGCATCGTACAAGTTGCACCATAAGGTGCCGTGTGCACGGGGCAAAGCTTAGTAGATTTCGATTGCCATCAGTATTTGGGGGCAACATTGGGAGGCGACATCGCTCGTGATGCCTGATGGCTTTTGGCAATGGAACGACAAAACACTGTGCAAGTGGCACCGCAAGATGCCATGGGCATGGGGCAAAACTTAGTAAGTTGCGGAGTGCCATCGATTGTTGCGGCTTGTGTATGGCACCGCTCATGGCAGTTGATGGCTTTTGACAATGAATGGTGGAGCACCATGCAAGTAGCTTCGAAAGGTGTCATGCACATGGGGCGAAGCTCAGTAAGTGTCAATTGCCATTGTTTGTTGCGTGCAACATCAGGAGGTGACATCGCTCATGACGGCTGATGAATTTTTGTAATAGAACGAAAATACGTCGTGCAAGTAGCGCCGCAAGGTGCCATGCACATGGGGTGAAGCTTAGTAAATTACCGACTGCCATCGGTTGTGGTGGATTGTGTCTGGCGTTGCCCCAACCCCCTATTCGTGCTTTGCGGGGTTTGTCTTGGTTGCAATGTTGGCATAGGCAACAACACATGGTTGCGCGTCGTGTGTTGGGGCTGTTGTTGGCTTGTATCGGCGAGGCAAGTGTACGTGTGGCACATAGGTGGTGTTCGGCTTGTGTGGCTAGGTTGGATCCTTGCTTAAGAAATGACGTCCTATCCCGCATGCCATCCCAGTCATGGTACAAGCACAAATTTTGGTTGTTCGGCATCGGTTTTCTATGTTGCATACCTAATGCCAAGGCATCATCAACCACAATCGGCCGCCTTTCGCCCCTCGCGTTCGATCTGCAGTCATCCTCGCTTCTCCATGCTTCAATTGTGTCCCAAGTCATCCTCGCTTCTCCTTGCGATGGATTCATCCATGGATAGTATACTCAGACTATTTGATTCGGTAAACGCAACATGTCGTCTTCATTGGCTTCTATCTGCCCAAAGGATGCTCCTTACGAATGACAGTCGTGCTCCTCTTGGACTTGGCCGTTCCCTTTGGGTTGTCCATGCTCATGCGACGCTGGCATCAATGAGGAATGCTACCTAGTTGATCCTATCAGTAGTCATATTTTTGTCTCAAAGATTAAGTCGTGGGTGTGTAAGTATGAACAAGTTCAGACTGTAAAACTGGGAATGGCTCATTAAATCAGTTATAGTTTGTTTGATGGTATCAACTACTTAGATAACCATAGTACTTCTAGAGTTAATACGTGCATTTGATAAAAGGTCGACGCAGGCTTTGCCCGTTGCTGCGATGATTCATGATAACTTGACAGATCGCACGGCTATCGTGCCGACCATGCATCATTCAAATTTCTGCCCTAACAACTTTCGATGGTAGGATAGTGGCCTACTATTAGCCCCTAGATAAAGGTTCTCGGAATGTGTGGGTTGTGACAAGTATTTGCATGATGGACTTGGTACAACACCTGAAAATTGGTGCAATATCATGACGGGAAGCTCGACATGACGGACTATGCGGGGCTTGACAAAGGCACCTTTAACGGATGCAAGGTGCATTTCACTTAGACATGCGGGTTGGCAAAGCAATGGCAAGGCAAAACCATGTTAATAAGGGAAAAAGACATGGCAAAGCAATGTGGGACAAGCAATGGGCATTGATGCAGGAACATTTGATCAAGTTGGGGGCGACTTGACATGAGCGGGCAGCTGTGACAATGAACGTGTGCGGCTAAGTCGATGGGCGGCGAGCTGCTGCAATGGTATTGACGCGGAGCAGTGTCAAGGGCAAGGCTGGGTGAAATGCCAGCCTTAGGCACAAGGCAGCTGGTCGAAATTGGCACATGTTGTGCTCAAGCAGCAGTTGGGAAACATGTGCCAAGCACACGTGAAGCAGTTGGCAATTGCAACTTCCTCCAATACATGCTTTGATCATGGCCCAAAAACATGGGGGCACATTTTTGTACTTGTCCTAAATTATTTGCCCATCAGTTGGGGCTTGTCAACTAATTGTAGCCTATATAAATAAGAGCCTAGATTATTTATAAATGGGTAGAACTTAGAGTTACGGTATTGTGTAGCCAAAAATTGTCTAAGTTATTTTACTAAGGGTGGGAAAATCATTTTGGGGATGGGAATTAGGAAATTCTTTGTCTTGGCCATATGGTTTGGCTTTTGTGTTCATGTATTCACATAATAATATGAATTGGGAAGAAATTCATGTATATCGTGTGCCTTATTTACTGTTTTTGCTGCCTATTTTCATTCTATATTCAAAACGTCCATAAAATAAAACTAAGTGTTGGAAAGTCTAGAATCAAGGCTGGGCTTGATTGCCGCACGGAGGTGAACCTCGGGCAAAATTCGAGTGACATAAATCATCCCTGTGACACCTACCATGGTGGTGATAGGTGATAGAGAATTAGGGTTCGATTCGATATAGGGAGCCTGAGAAATGTCTACCACATTCATGGAAGGCAGCAGGCGCACAAATTACCCAATCCTGACATGAGGAGGTAGTGACAATAAATAATAATAGCGGGCTCTATGAGTCTGGTAAATGGAATGAGTACAATCAAAATACCTTAACGATGATCAATTGGAGGGCAAGTCTAGTCCCAGAAGTCGCGGTAATCCCATCAACAATAGCGTATATTTAAGTTGTTGTAGTTAAGAAGCTCGTAGTTGGACTTTGGGATGGCCGGCCGGTCTGCCTTAGGTATTCACCGGTCGTCTTGTCCCTTCTACCGTTGATGCATTCCTGGCCTCAATTGGATGGGTCGTGCCTCCATAATTGTTATTTTGAAGAAATTAGAGTGCTTAAATTAAGCCTAAGCTCTGTATACATTAGCATGGGATAACATTGTAGGATTTTGACCCTATTACTTTGCACCACGGTATCAGAATAATGATTAATAGGGATAGTCGGGGGCATTCATATCTCATAGTCAGAGGTGAAATTCCTGGATTTTGAAAGACGAAGAACTGCGAAAGAATTTACCAAGGATATTTTCATTAATCAAGAATGAAATTTGGGGGCTCGAAGATGATCAGATACCGTCCTAGTCTCAACCATAAATGATGCCCACCAGGGATCGGCGGATGTTGCTTTTAGGACTCCGCCAGCACTTCATGAGAAATTAAAGCTTTTAGGTTCCAAGGGGAGTATGGTCATAAGGTTGAAATGTAAAGGAATTGATGGAAGGGCACCACCAGGAGTGGAACCTTTGACTGAATTTGACTCAACACGGGGAAACTTACCAGGTCCATACATGTAGTAAGGATTGACAGACTGAGAGCTCTTTCTTGATTTTATGGGTGGTGTTTCATGGCCATTCTTAGTTGGTGGAGCTATTAGTCTGGTCAATTCTATTAACAAATGAGACCTCAACCTACTGACTAGCTATGTGGAGGTATCCCTTTGCGGCCAGCTTCTTAGAGGGACTATGGCGTTTTAGGCCGCAGAAGTTTGAGGCAATAACAAGTCTGGGATGCCTTTAGATGTTCTGGGCCACACACGTGTTACACTGATATATTCAACGAGTTTATAGCCTTGGCCGACATGCTCAGGTAATCTTTGAAATTTTCTCGTGATGGGGATAACAAAAAAAAATAATTTTTCCTTCAATAACAACAAAAAAAAAGTATTTTTCTTTTATAATAACAAAAAAAATAATTTTTTTTAAAAAAATATCATTTACAATGTTTAGAAGTCATTTGTGAATATATTAGCTAAGTTGTACCTTGGTTGTGCATTTTGTGCTGTACAACTCCATTATGATTCAGTGAAAAAAACCTGTCTACTCTTGAAATTTGGATTGTTTTTTAAATATATTTATGGGGGGGGGGGGGTAGAGCTGTTGAAAGGAACCTCAGGTGCTTGCTTCCAAGCAGTGCAGGCATGCATGGGGGATGCTGGCATGTGGCGTGGGCATTAGGGGCATGCATAGCTTGTCCGTGCTACGTCCCCGAAGTTCACAAACCGTGCTGGCAAGTACTCGTATGGGCTCGTAGCATTCCTGGTGGTGACACCGCTCATGGCAAACATTAGCTATTGGCAATAAACGATGGAGCATCGTGCAAGTAGCGCTGTAAGGTACCGTGCGTATGGGGCGAATCTTAGTAAGTGTCGATTACCATTGGATGTCGCGGGAAAAATTAGGAGGCGACATCGCTCATGAAGGCTGATGGCTTTTAGCAATGGAATGGCAAAGCATCGTGCAAGTAGTGCGACAAGGTGCCATGTGCATGGGGCGAAACTTAGTAAGTTGCTGATTGCCATCGGTTGTTGCGAGTTGTGTCTGGCATCGCTTGTGGCAACTGATATCTTTTGACAACGAATGACATAGCATCGTGCAAGTAGCACTGCAAGGTGCCATGTGCATGTGGTGAAGATCAATAGATGTTGATTGCCATCGGGTGTTTCGAGCAACATCACTCATGGTAATTGATGGCTTTAGGCAATGGAATGTCAAAGCGTCATGCAAGTAGCATCGCAAGGTGCCATGCGCATAGGGTGAAGCTTAGTAATTTGCCCATTGCCATCGATTGTTGTGGGTTATGCATGTAAACCCCCCACCCCTGTGGCAGCTGATGACAATTGGTAACAAATGGTGGAGGGTGGGCATTGGGCGCGTGGGCATTGGGGGCATGCATGGCTTGTCCGTGCTACGTCCCCGAAGTTCACAAACCGTGCTGGCAAGTACTCGTATGGGCTCGTAGCATGCCTGGTGGTGACACCGCTCATGGCAAACATTAGCTATTGGCAATAAACGGTGGAGCATCGTGCAATTAGCCGCGTAAGGTACCGTGCGTATAGGGCGAAACTTAGTAAGTGTCGATTACCATTGGATGTCGCGGGAAAAATCAGGAGGCGACATCGCTCATGAAGGCTGATGGCTTTTAGCAATGGAATGGAAAAGCATCGTGCAAGTAGTGCAACAAGGTGCCATGTGCATGGGGAAAAGCTTAGTAAGTTGCTGATTGCCATCGGTTGTTGCGAGTTGTGTCTGGCATCGCTCGTGGCAACTGATGGCTTTTGACAACGAATGACAGAGCATCGTTCAAATAGAGTCGCAAGGTGCCATGCGCATGTGGTGAAGCTCAATTGATGTCGATTTCCAGCGGGTGTTTCGAGCAACATCGCTCATGGCAGTTGATGGCTTTAGGCAATGGAACGTCAAAGCGTCGTGCAAGTAGCATTGCAAGGTGCCATGCGCATAGGGTGAAGCTTAGTAAGTTGCCCATTGCCAACGATTGTTGTGGGTTATGCCTGTAAACCCCCACCCCTGTGGCAGTTGATGACAATTGGTAACAAATGGTGGAGGGTCATGCAAGTAGCGCCGCAAGGTGCTGTGCGCATGGGGTGAAGCTCTGTAGATGTCCACTTCCATCGGTTGTTTCGGGCAACATCGGGAGGCGAGATCGCTCATGGAGGCTGATGGATTTTGGCAATGGAACGACAAAGCATCGTGCAAGTAGTGCTGCAAGGTGCTATGTGCATGAGGTGAAGCTTAGTAAGTTGCGGATTTCCATCGGTTGTTACGGGTTGTGTCTGGCACTGCTCGTGGCAGATGATGGCTTTTGACAACGAACAACAAAGCATCATAGAAGTAGCACCGCAATGTACCGTGCGCACGGGGCAAAACTCAGTAGATGTCCATTGCCATCGATTGTTGCGGGCAACATTGGGAGGCGACATCGCTCGTAACGGCTGATGGCTTTTGGATGGAATGACAAAGAGCCATGAAAGTATCACCGCATGGCACAATGGGCATGGGGCGAAACTTAGTAAGTTGCGGAGTGCCATCAATTATTGCGGGTTGTGTATGGCATAGCTCGTGGCAGCTGATGGCTTTTGAAAATGAATTCTAGAGTGTCCTTCAAGTAGCGTCGCAAGGTGCCATGTGCATGGGGCAAAGCTCAACAAAAGTTGATTGCCATCATCTGTTGCATGCAACATCGGGAGGTGACATCGCTCGTGATGACTCTGGCTTTTTGCAATGGAACGTCAATGCGTTGTGCAAGTAGCACCGCCAAGTGCCATGCGCATGGGGTGAAGCTTAGTAAATTTGCGATTGCCATCGGTTGTGTTTGGCATTTCTCCAACACCCTATTCGTGCTTTGCAGGCTTTGTAACATTGGCATCGACAATAACACATGGCTTGTATTGGCGAGGCAAGTGTACGTGTGACACATGAGTGATGTTCGGCTGGTGTGGATAGGTTTGATCTCTTCTTGAGAAGAGATGTCCTAGCCCGCATCACATCTTAGTCATGGTTCAAGCGCAAATTAGGCTTCTTCAGCATCGGTTTTTTTGTTGCATACCTAATGCCAAAGCATTATCAAGAACAATCATTCGCCTTTCGCCCCCCGCATTTAACGTGCGGTGTGAACCAAAAGCTACAATTGTGTCCCAAGTCATCCTTGCTTCTCCTTGCATTGGCTTGGTCCATGACTAGTATGCTCGGACTCTCAGATTCGATAAACGTAATGGGCATGGGGGTCTTCATTGGCTCTTATCTGCCCAAAGGATGCTCCTTACGAGCGACGATCGTGCTCGTCTTGGACTTGGCCGTGCCCTTTGGGTTGGCCATGCTCATGCGATGCCAATGTTAATGAGGAATGCTACATGGTTGATCCTGCCAGTAGTCATATGCTTGTCTCAAAGATTAAGCCATGCAAGTGTAAGTTTGAACAAATTCAGACTACGAAACTACGAATGGTTCATCAAATTAATTATAGTTTGTTTGATGGTATCTACTACTCGGATAACCATAGTCATTCTAGAGCTAATACATGCAGCAAACCACAACTTCTATAAGAGGCTTTATTAGATAAAAGTTCGACGCGGGCTTTGCTCGTTTCTGCAATGATTCATGATAACTCGACGGACCGCACGACAATCGTGCCAAAGACACATCATTCATATTTCTTCCCTATCAACTTTCGATGGTAGGATAATGGCCTACTATTAGCCCCTTGACAAAGGTTCTCGGCAGGTGTGGGTTGTGACAAGTATTTTCATGATGGACTTGGCACAACACCTAAAAATTGGGGCAATATCATGACGGGCAACTCGGCATGACGGACTATGCGGGGCTTGAAAAAGGCACCTTGAATGAAAGCAATGCACATATCACTTAGACATGCGGGTTGTTAAAGCAATGGCAAGGCAAAGCCATGTAAAGCAATGACAAAGACATGGCAAGGCGTTGTGGGACAAACAATGCGCACTGATGCAGGCATATTTGATCAATGGCATTGGCTCAGAGTAGTGTCAAGGGAAAGGCGGGGCACAATGCTAGCCTTGGGCACAAGGCATCTAGTAGAAATTGGCACATGCTATGCACAAGCAGCAGTTGGGAAACATGTGCCAATAACATGGGAAGCAGTTGGCGGTTGCCCATCAGTTGGGGCTTGTCAATGTAAAACACAAAAAATATTTTGCTAAGTAATTTAAGATTTCGAGGTACCAAGGTAGGCTAAATATTTTATTTTGTGTGAAAACAAGGATTAATAATATAATGGATATCAATTGGATAATGTAATAAGCATATAAGTCTTATTATAAGTAAATTGGGGTTTAAGAAGAGACCTAAGTCTAAGCCCAGTTGGAAAATTTCATAGTAGACAAAAGTTGTAAACGAGTGCGCACAAGTTGTCACTTTAAACGATCATATCTACTGCTATATAAGGTGTTGTGTGACCCAAAACCTGTCAAATCAAAGTCCTTTGAGTCTAGTTTCCAACGCAATAAACCGTTTGTCATATGGAGGTCTATACAAAAAGTTATGATCATTTTACCGAGAATGTGTCAGTAGCGCGGCCTTAGCGCGGGAGCGCTAGTAGCCCACGCTAATTGAGTTATCTTCTGCCTCACTAGCACGTTATTAGCGCGGGGTTAGTGCGGGCGCACTAGTGTCATCCCTCTAAATACACCTAAGGACTGGAAATGACGGACTTTGAGTCATTTCTCAAGCGCTTCCCCAACACCCCCAATTCGACCAAGACACCCAATTACACTCCTAAGGTAAGATTTTAAGTGTGTTTTCATGGTGATTTCACTTTTGAATCACTAGTTACAACATGATTTTGGTTCGATTTCATAGGATTTCTTCAAAACCTCAAGAACACCCCAAAGTTGTCTTTCAAGATTTGGTCTACAAGAGGTAATCCTACACCTTAGACTTACATATATGGAGTTATTACGGAGTTATGAGTATGAATCATATATTGCAACCTATGGTATGGTGATTGGAAGCCATAAATTCCCAATTTAAATACATGACCATGGTAGGGATTTAAAGATGATCATTTGATGGAATTTTGTTGGTTGAGTGTGAATGGTTGATCACACATGTGATGTTAGGAGTATAAATGATTGAAGAAAAATGGTGGGATGAATTGTTGGTTAATAGTGATAATTGGATGAACCAATACTATAGATATGAGATGGAAAGATTTATACCTACTAGGTGTTTGATAGTATGCCTAAATGGCATAAATTATGGAATTTGTTACTAATATTGGTCTTGTTGAATATTGTATTGTCAATTTAAATATTCTTAAGTGTGTTGGAGCATTGTAGTATCATTAAGGGGCAAATTTGAAGTATGTATGGCTAACTTTAATCTTTGTAAAGTCAACTTGTTTGGAGTACAGGAAACTGGTACGTGTTATTTATGTGAACTATTTGTGAATTTTGGTTGTTTCACGGGTGTTAAGGGAAGATATCCTATTTCATGAATTCTTGTGATCAATATGTCTTGAACGTTGTTGGTTAAGTTTTCCCAATATAATGGTGTAAGTAATTGGAAATAAACCAAATGTGATTGTGAAAGTGTTATGTTGCAAGAGTTGAGAAATAAATATGGAAGGAAATCATAAATGATGCAATTGGAACAACTATGGTAATAACATATTTGGGTTGTTATGGGTAATTATTATGGTGACTTAAATTGCATATGAGTTGTTGAGAATTATGGAAATGGTATTTATAACTACAGAGATTCTTGTGAATTGTTGTGGTTGCTCGTTGAAAATTATTGTTGTTGTTCTATGTGAATTATTGTTGTTATTGTTGTTGTGTTGTTTGTGAATTGTGATTGTACGGTGGGATCGGGTTGCACGCCGCAACACGAAGTAATAAGGTGTGGGTTGTGGTGATAAGGGTGAGCGAGGTAATAAGGGTGGCCGAGGTAATAAGGGTGAAAAAGTGATCGAATGCACTATTGAAATAAAATTATGAAAAAGATTGTGAAATCATTGATGTGAAAATGTTGAAGGGGAAAAGGAGAGATTTTAAACTTGTTTGGTTTGATTGTACCTTTTGATGTGCATTTGACTGTTGATTCTATTACTGTTTGTAATCTATGTAGTGATTGATCTTACTTGGGGTAAAGTTTGTTACCATTACAATTCAAATGTACTGACGTCCCTTGTGCCGGGGGCGCTACATTCGTGTTATGATTGTAGGTGGATCTATAGCAGGTACTCCAGTCCACCGGCAGTAGCACTCCTTCACTCTCCATAAACTATATTGGTGAGCCCCTTTCTTTTCGGGGCCCTGCATGGCTCAATCCATTTTTATTCCGGAGTCTTGTTTTGGTTTTTGTGTAAGGTATAGTCGGAGCCTTGTTACCGGCAAGTATGGTATCACTCTTTTGTATCCCTAGAGGCTTTGTAGACTGGAAATGTGGTTTTTGAACTTATGTAAATGTGTATGTTGTACGTTGGGCGAGGTAAGTTGTAAACCATGCTAAGTAACCATGTATGTTAAGTATGTTTTGTAAAAAAGTTTGGAATTATGATTGGCTATTTCATTTGATTAACGAGTAATGGGAACACGGGGTAACACGCAGGATAGGAAAGGCGCCCAGGTCCGCTTGGATGGGGATACTTGGTCGAGCGTCAGTCATGTCCCCCAGTTTTGGGGCGTGACAAACTTGGTATTAGAGCTTAAGGTTTTAAAGCGTCCTAGGATGTCTCTGAGCCGTGCCTAGTAGATTCCTTCTTATCGGTGTGTTGTCGACCACATCTATAAGTTGGAGGCTACATGGACATCTAGGAATATTACCCTTCTTCAACACTCCAAATCGTGCGATAAATCTTGTCTATAAGATTGTTTTCTAACTCGTGCGTTGATTTATTCTCATTCGTCTATTTCGTGTAATGTTGTCATATTTCATGACCAATGGGAAAATAGATGAATATTATGGAGATGGCACATGTATCTTGTTGAACAAACAATATGGATATATAGTATAAGTACATAGACTATAAGTATACTTTATTTGAGAAAAGTGTTAAAAGTGATTATCCGCCCAAAGAGGCATTGATTTGATAAATGAGACGTAAGCTTGAATAGCACACATGGATAGTGTGAGAAGTATGTAAATGATCCTAAGGTGTGAAAGAATATTGGTTATATAAGGACGTGATATATGAGAGAATTACCAAGAGATTAATAATGAGAGGTGCAAGTCTCTCACATGAGGTAAGAAGTTATGAAATGAGACTCTATTGAACCCCAGGTGAGAAGACCCTTGTACTACGAACTTTATAAGGACCCAGAAATGTACGAAGTTGTATTACACTCATAAAGGGTATTGACATGAAAAATTTGAATCCCAGATCTGTGTGGATGAATAAGAGTAGAGAACTTATGAGATTAATACTACAATGACTTAAATCTCTCTAATAGTCGAAAATATATATGAGGGATAGATATATGAGGCATATGTCCATATAGTTTCTAAATTTAAGACTTGCGTCAAAATCTAGGACATTCGCCCTATGTGGGGGAGGAAGAGCCATCGTGAGGCCACTTAAATACAATGAAATAAGAGTTAGACCATGTAGCTATGATGTTTTAATATTTTGGTGAAGACATGCATGGTTTAGAAAAGAGATAATGGGTAACATGACTCTCTGAAAGGATATGCTAATGATAGACTACTAGTACCCCAAGAAGGTTAAGGAAGGTAAATTCTTCACACATGGCAATGTGAATGATAGGGTCAACAATTCTAGAAAATAAGAGTATTCTTGTAAAGGGATTTTATACTTGTTAGAAAGTCAGGAGCAATGGAACCCAAGGAAGTACCATATGTCAAATGTGAAAGATTGTGATCATAGATTTGTGATTTAACCAAAGTTCCAGGACATTAAGAAAGGCATAACAAGTGGGAGAAATAAATGTGATGCTACAATAACCCAAGAGGGTATTTGGGCTTGATGGAGAGCCTCTAAAGAATCTTACAAACAGATAAGTGTTAAGTCATATGTAGACGAACACACTTTCCTATGGATATCCTAATAAGAGTTAAGAGGCGAGCCGGATGAAATACCTAAGGTAAGAGACCACGTAATATATGGAAGAGTGCGTGGATATTCACTAAATAGGAAGAATGAGGCGAGAAGAAATGGATAGAAAACCTTTAAATTTAGATGGTCATGGTTATCATAAAATATCTTGCATCAGAATGGTGGACTCGCTTAGAGCACAAGTGTTAATAAAAGTTATAAGGGACTAACCATGCAACCAACATGGGTGACACTAACTATCAACTAAAGGATCTAGAGATAGTTCATGTCTACATACAATGTGAAGTGAGAATACTGGTGGTGAAGTTGTGGTACTGTAAACTGATTAAACAAGGCATAATGATATTACAAGTTCACGGGAGGAAGATAAATGTGTGGAACAATAAGGCTATTAACTATGCAGTATCCGCAAAATGGAATGGGAATGAAAGTTCCAATTAGAAAGAAAAGACATCACTAGCATATTGTCCATGCCAAAAGGGTGATTAAATAAGGGAAAGGCAACACAATCTACCCAAAGGGAAAATGAAAGGTTGATTTGTACTGGTATGTATGGACAAACTTTGTCCCAAGTAAACTCAAGCCATTAAATTACATCAACAATTAATTAAGCCACCCAACCATGTTTCCACATTTTTCCTCATTTCAAATAATTCTCACACAAAGCACTTTCTACAATCAACCAATTTAACAATAACCAATCAATCACGTAAAGCACAAAGTAGTCAAACAAAGGGGCAATCAGTGCCCCACAGGTTGCAAACTCTCCTGTCGTCTCCTTTCACAATTTCACATTATTGATTTTTGTATCAATTTTCAATAGCGATTTCGATCGCTTTCCATCCTTATTGCCCCTGACCACCCTTATTACCTCGGCCACCCTTATCACCCCAACCCACACCTTATTTCACCAAGTTGCGGCGCGCAACACGACCCCGCCTTACAGTTGAAAACACAACAATTTCAAACAGCAGATAAGGTACTACACACAATTTCAACAAGTTCAAATAAGCAACTTACACATTGGTTCATGTTCTCAATTTCTTCTCAATTCAATATCACAACCATGTTACAATGTTTCCACATTCAAGAATATTCACACATGTATATTCAACAATTTTCCATAATTCAAGTGTTTCATCTCTTTCCACAATAAACCAATTCTCAAGTGTTTCATTTTCTTTTCCACAAGGTGCCATAAAGGCCATCATAATCATTATTCACAAATTCTTTACCCAATTCAACTCTCATTTATCTTTCAATTCATATTTCATACCACACCACATGTAGTTTAACATCAATTAGATACCCAACAACAAAATCAACAAATCACACACAATCTCTCAAATTAACACATGCCAAACGAATTGCACACATAAGGGCGATTTCACAAGAATCAAAATTAGCCATACATACCTGGTGATGAGTTTTCTTCCATTAACTTTCTACTTTATGCTTACCCAAGATATCCTATTCTTGCCCACCTTGTTCTTGAAGACTCTTACTTCTACTTACTTCTTTTGTTTTACTAAAAATCAAGATCAATAATCATGCATGAGTATAAAAATTCTATTTTCAAAAGCTATTATATGCAAACCTCTCTTTACCCAATTAAAACTGAAAATCAAAGAAAATAGTTAGGGTTTTTACCTTGAAAATATTGGGGAAGTTGAATCCTTGCCCTAGAATCCCTTGGAATTAAATAGTTGGAACAATCTTTGAAGATGAAAGATTTCTCTCTCTAAAAACCCTCTCTTCTCTCTCTAATTTTGGTAAGATAATATGATAAAATGAAGAAGAAGTGCGTTATATTAAAGAAGAGATCGGGTCAAAATGTTACAAAAATCTGGGCCGGGGTCAATTATGCGGTGCACTATGCGACCGCAGAATCAACATGCGGTCCGCATAGTGACCGCAGAATTGCCCCAAATTTTACAAGGTTCTGTTAAGGAATGCGGCCAGAATGCGGTCCGCATGTTTGATCCGCGGTCGCAAAATGCACCGCAGATTTGACATGCGATCGCATATCGACCGCACATTTGACACGATTTTTGGGAAACTCTCTGGAACGATTTGCGGTCAGAATGCGGTCCGCATGTTGATTCTGCGGTCGCATTCTTGACCGCATATTTGACACTTTTTCGGAAAAATTAATTCTCTACATTTTTGAAACTTAAATCATTACCAAGGGTCCGAACCGCGGCGAGCAAGCGCGAGCCGCGAAGAATTCTACGCATTCCTAACACATTATTCGGACCATGACACCACATCTACTAGGTTTTATGCACAAAAATTTTACGGGGCCTTACATCCTCCCCCCTTAAGATCATTCGTCCTCGAATGAGGATTTTGAAATAAATGAATTTTGAAAGACATGATATGCAAGCTATCAAAATTTTGACTAACACTTATATTTTAGAAAAATTTCGCCAGAGTTTCCTTTGTATTATGGACATATCCACCTGTCAGAGGGCCCCCGAAACACATTACCAAACAACAATATACAACTACAACACTTTTCACAACCGGTATACACTTTCTTACCTCAACGAATGCACATATTCTATCACATTGTTACAATTGCACATAAACTAGTCACTTCAATGAATTCTTACCTTATTTAACCATTTTAACACACCATGTACACTTAACAAACCATTACCAATCTACACTTACTATTAGTTGCTTATTTAACACACGAATCTTTCTAAGGCTTCCATTTATCAAGAAAGGTTCAAATGACCAAAGGTAACAACACATTAAATTCATTACAAAATGAAGGAGACTTTACTAATACTAAGAGGGAAACAACTTAGGCAAGATGACAATTACTAGGAGTAGGAGGGTCACCTAATTTCTTCTAGGCTTGATCGAACAAATGGGGGTACTTTTCCTTCATCTCTTTTTCCGCTTCCCACGTGGCCTCCTCAACTTGTTGACTTCGCCACAATACTTTAACAGAGGCAACTTCCTTATTTCTCAACTTACGGACTTGCCTATCAAGAATGGCAACTGGAACTTCTTCATATGACAAATCTTCATTAACCTCAATAGCCTCGACTGACATGATTGCGGATGGATTTCCAATCACTTTCTTCAACATGGACACATGGAATACCGAGTGCACCGATGACATCTCAAGAGGCAATTCTAGCCTATAAGCAACTTGACCAATCCTTTGAACGATCCGATATGGACCAACATACCTAGGACTCAATTTCCCTTTCTTTCCGAATCGCATGACTCCCTTCATAGGAGATACCCTCAAGAACACCCAATCATCGACTTGAAACTCCAAATCCCTTCGACGAACGTCCGCATAGGACTTTTGACGACTCTGTGCTGTTTTCATTCTCTCCTGAATAACCTTGACCTTTTCCATAGCTTCGTACACCATATCTGGCCCTAGAAATTCCACTTCACCTACCTCAAACCACCCGATTGGTGATCTACATCTTCTCCCGTACAATGCCTCAAACGGGGCATTTGAATGCTAGCATGATAGCTGTTATTGTAAGCAAATTCTATCAGTGGCAAGTGTTCATCCCAATTATCCTTAAAATCTAAGACACAAGCCCGCAACATATCTTCAAGCGTCTGAATGGTCCGCTCGGCCTGTCCATCGGTCTGTGGATGGAAAGCTGTGCTGAGATTCACCTGAGTTCCCAAACCTTGCTGAAACTTCTTCCAAAAGTTAACTGTGAACTGAGCCCCGCGATCTGAGATGATAGAAAGTGGAGTGCCATGAAGTTTTACTATCTCCTTGATGTACAATCTTGCATATTGCTCCGCAGTATCAGTGGACTTGACAGGCAGGAAGTGAGCTGATTTGGTGAGTCGATCTACTATCACCCATATTGAATCGAACTTACGCTGTGTGCGAGGTAACCCCACCACGAAATCCATATTGATCATCTCCTATTTCCACCTTGGTATTTCTATAATCTGAGTTAATCCACCGGGCCGTTGATGCTCGGCCTTCACTTGTTGACAGCTCGGACATTTAGCTACAAAGCTTTCTATATCCCTTTTCATACCGTTCCACCAATAAATCTCCTTAAGGTCATGATACATTTTCGTGGAACCTAATTGTACAAAATATCTGGAAATATGTGCCTCTGCCATTACCCTTTCCCGAAGTTCGTTCACGTCCGGAACACATAGTCTGCCTTGACACCGCATTACACCATCTTCACTGCTGAGTACAAATGCTGAGGTCTTGTCATTCATAACTGCTTCCTTCACCCGAACCAATGCTGGATCCGTGAATTGTTTTTCCTTGATTTCCGCGACCAATGATGATTCTGCTCCATTATGCACCAAGATATCCCCCTCGTCTGACGCCGAGATACGAACCCCCAAACTGGCTAATTGGTAAACCTCTCGAGCCAGGGGTCTCCGATCCACACCCAAATGAGCCAAACTACCCATGGATTTTCGACTAAGAGCGTCGGCTACCACATTTGCCTTTCCTGGATGGTACAATATGTCCATATCATAGTCCTTGAGTAATTCTAACCACCGCCGCTGTCTCAGATTTAGCTCCTTCTGCTTGAACAAATACTGGAGGCTCTTGTGGTCTGAAAACACATCTACATGAACTTCATAAAGATAGTGCCGCCATATTTTCAAAGCAAACACAACAGCTGCAAGCTCCAAATCATGTGTCGGATAATTCTTCTCGTGATTTTTGAGTTATCTCAAAGCATACTCTAACCTTTTCGTGTTGCATCAACACACACCCCAAACAAACTCCGGAGGCATAACTATCACCTTAACACTTTACATCATTAGCGGAACATCTTTATTATATTCCTCTTACATAAGACCTTCCTCGAATTGAGTTCCACTATAATTTCCTTGATGTGGTTACGATCCCATGTGAACAATTGCTACTAACTCTTCATAATTCTCAACCAAAGGCATTGATGAATGAGTTTTCTCATATGACCTCCTGTCTCAAATGAATAGCACTGGCTAACTTGCACACGTACCCTGAATAACACTAACTTGCACGCCATTGCATCGAAGGTAAGGTAACATTGTGCTCTAACTTTTCTTAACCAACCTCTTCTCCCCATATGTGCATTATAGAATTTAAGAAATTGCACTACTTCCGCTGTGAAAATTCCTAGCATCCCTCCTTACGGTTAAACACCTCTCAAACGTATATCAACAACCTTTATATGCATATGACTTAGGAAGGGTCACTATCCCGAGAAGGGTATTCTCTGAAACTTTAAATCCTCCTCAATCCTTCAACAACAACTTTTGGTTTTACTCTTAAGTGTAAGGCTTAGTCCCCCTAATTCTATCTCCGACGAGTAACTCGCCTCATTCCCCATGTTATAGTTATCAATGAAGTTCCCTGATATTGCGGCTTAAGAGTTATCATGCTAAACACGTCTAGTCCGTCACGAGTGTTCATCCTCTTTCAATTTATTCTGAACCTTTCATTCCCATCTTGATTTGCGGATAGTGCATAATTAATAGCTTTATTGTTCCACACATTTGTCTTCCTCCTGTGAACTTGAAAAATCATTATGTCTTGTTTAATCATTTTATAGTACCACAACCTCACCAACGATAACCTCGCTTCCCATTGTGTGTAGACATGAACTATCTCTAGACCCCTTTAGTTGATATTCAGTGTCATCCAAGTCGGTTGCATCGCGGTTAATCCCTTATAACTTTTATTAACACTTGTGCCCTAAGTGAGTCCACCATTCCGATGCAAAAATTATTTTAAATAACCATGACCATCTCAATTTAAAGGTTTTCTCCCCATTTCTTCTCACCTCATTCTTCCTAGTTAGTGAATAGCCACGCACTCTTCCATATATTACGTGGTCTCTTACCTTAGGTATTCCATCCGGCTCACCTCTTAACTCTTATTGGGACATATGTAGCAAGGAGTGTTCGTCTGAACATCACTTAACACTTATCTATTTGTAAGGCTCTTTAGAGGCTCTCTATCAAGCCCCAATTACCATCTTGGGTTGTCGTGGCAACACATTCATTTCTCCCACTCGTTTTGGCTTTCTTAGTATCCCGAAACTTTGTTTAAATCACAAATCTATGATTAGCCCATTCTAGGAACTCACAATCTTTCACATTTGACATATGGTACCTCCTTGGGTCCCATTTCTCCCGACCTTATGACAAGTAAAAGTCTCTTTACAAACATACTATTATTTTCTAGAATCGTTGACCCTATCAGTCACATTGCCATGCGTGAAGAATTTACATTCCTTAATCTCTTTTCTAGACCACACATGTCTTTACCAAAATATTCAAATATCATAGCTACATGGTCTCGCTCTTGTTTCATTGTATTTAAGTAGCCTCACGATGGTCCTCCCTCTCCCACATGGGGAAAATATCCTGGATCTTGACACAAGTCTTGAGTGTAGAAACTTTAGGAACATATGCCTCATATATCTATACCTCTTATATATATACTCGACCATTAGGAAAATTTAAGTCACCATAGTATTGATCTCATAAGTTCCCTTCTCCTATTCAGCCACGTAGGTATGGGATTTCCAAGTCCCCACGCATATCCTTTATGAGTGTAACGCAACTTCGTACATTTCTGGGTCCTTATAACGTTCGTAAGACAAGGGTCTTCTCACCTAGGGTCCAATTGAGTCTCATTTCATAACTTTTTACCTCATATGAGAGACTTACACTCTCCCCATTAATCTCTTAGTCATTATCTCATATATCACGTGCTTATATAACCAATATTCTTTCACACCTTACGATCAATTATATACTTCTTGCACTAACCACGCGTGCTATTTAAGCTTACATATCAATCATCAAATCAATGCCTCTTCGTGCGGGTAATCACTTCTAATCCTTTCCCCAAATAAAGTATACTTGTAGTACTATGTACTTATACTATATATATTCATACAATTTATTCAACAAGATACATGTGCAATCTCCATAACACCCATGTCTTTTCCCATTGGTCATGACATATGACAACACTACATAAAATAGACGAAAGAGCATTTAAACTTACCTTGAATCTCAACGCACGGGTTACAAAACAATCTTATAGTCAAGCTTTATCGCACGATTTGGAGTGATGAAGAAGGGTAATATTCCTAAATGTCCGTGCAGCCCCCTACTTATATGATGTGGTCGACAACACACCTATAAGAAGGGCACTACTAGACACGGCTCCGAGACATCCTAGGACACTTTAAAAACCATAGGCTCCGATACCAAGTTTGTCACGCCCCAAATCGAGGGACATGACCGGCGCCTGACCGGGTTGCCCCAGTCAAGCGGACCTGGGTGCCTTTCATTCCCACGCGTTACCCCCGTGTTGACTGTTTCTCATTAACCAAATATATTACTAATCATAATGACTGATTTCATAATGCATAAACATAACCATGTGATTTGATTCACTAACAAGTTCATAATTTTTATTTACAACGCCCCATACATATACATAAGCCACAATCCCACAGTTTACATGTCTACAGAGCCTCTAGGATACAAAAAAGGGAATACAATACTTGCCGGTAACAAGGCTCCGCTATACCTTACAAAACCAAAATGAAATCTAAACAAAAGTGGCATGAACCACACAGGGCCCCAAGGAAGAAAGGGGCTCACCAAAACGGGCAGTGGAAGGAGAAGGATATTACTGCCGATGAGCTGAAGTGCCTGCTACTGATCCACCTACAATCATGACACGAATGTAGCGCCCCCGGCAAAAGGGACGTCAGTACACTTGAATTGTACTGGTATGTATGGACAAACTTTGTCCCAAGTAAACTCAAGCCATTAAATTACATCAACAATTAATTAAGCCACCCAACCATGTTTCCACATTTTTCCTCATTTCAAATAATTCTCACACAAAGCACTTTCTACAATCAACCAATTTAACAATAACCAATCAATCACGTAAAGCACAAGTAGTCAAACAAAGGGGCAATCAGTGCCCCACAGGTTGCAAACTCTCCTGCCGTCTCCTTTCACAATTTCACATTATTGATTTATGTATCAATTTTCAATAGCGATTTCGATCGCTTTCCATCCTTATTGCCCCTGACCACCCTTATTACCTCGGCCACCCTTATCACCCCAACCCACACCTTATTTCACCACGTCGCGGCGCGCAACACGACCCCGCCTTACAGTTGAAAACACAACAATTTCAAACAGCAGATAAAGTACTACACACAATTTCAACAAGTTCAAATAAGCAACTTACACATTGGTTCATGTTCTCAATTTCTTCTCAATTCAATATCACAACCATGTTACAATGTTTCCACATTCAAGAATATTCACACATGTATATTCAACAATTTTCCATAATTCAAGTGTTTCATCTCTTTCCACAATAAACCAATTCTCAAGTGTTTCATTTTCTTTTCCACAAGGTGCCATAAAGGCCATCATAACTATTATTCACAAATTCTTTACCAATTCCAATTCCCTTGTTATCTTTCAATTCATATTTCATACCACACCACACGTAGTTTAACATCAATTAGATACCCAACAACAAAATCAACAAATTACACACAATCTCTCAAATTAACACATGCCAAACGAATTGCACACATAAGGGCGATTTCACAAGAATCAAAATTAGCCATACATACCTGGTGATGATTGTTCTTCCGTTAACTTTCTACTTTATGCTTACCCAAGATATCCTATTCTTGCCCACCTTGTTCTTGAAGACTCTTACTTCTACTTACTTCTTTTGTTTTACTAAAAATCAAGATCAATAATCATGCATGAGTATAAAAATTCTATTTTCAAAAGCTATTATATGCAAACCTCTCTTTACCCAATTAAAACTGAAAATCAAAGAAAATAGTTAGGGTTTTTACCTTGAAAATATTGGGGAAGTTGAATCCTTGCCCTAGAATCCCTTGGAATTAAATAGTTGGAACAATCTTTGAAGATGAAGAACTTCTCTCTCTAAAAACCCTCTCTTCTCTCTCTAATTTTTGGTGAGATGATATGATAAAAATGAAGAAGAGGTGTGTTATATTAAAGAAGAGATCGGGTCAAAATGTTACAAAAACTGGGCCGGAGTCAAATATGCGGTCACTATGCGACCGCAGAACACACATGCGGTCCGCAAAGTGACCGCAAAATGGCCTCAAAAATTACAAGTTTCTGTTAAGGAATGCGGCCGGAATGCGGTCCGCATGTTTGAAAAGGGTGATTAAATAAGGGAAAGGCAACACAATCTACCCAAAGGGAAAATGAAAGGTTCAGAATAGATTGAAAGAGGATGAATACTAGTTACAGACCAGACATGTTTAGCATGGTAACTCCTAAGCTGCAATATCAGGGAACACTATTGGTAGCTACAATATGGGGAATGAGGTGAGTTACTCATCGAGGATAGAATCAGGTGGACTAAGTCTTACACTTAAGAGTAAAACCAAAAGTCGTTGTTGAAGATTTGAGGAGGATTTAAAGTTTCAGATAATGCCCTTCTCGGGTTAGTGACCCTTCCTAAATTATATACATATAAAGGTTGTTGATACGTTTTGAGAGGTATTTAACCGTAAAGAGGGATTGTCGGAATTTTCACAGGGGAAGTAGTCCGGTTTCTTAAATTCTATAATGCACATGTGGTGAGAAGAGACTGCTAAGAAAAGTTCGAGCACAATATTACCTTACATTTGATGCAATGTCGTGCAAGTTAGTGTTATCAGGGTATGTGTGCAAGTTAGTTGGTGTAATTCATTTGAGACAGAAGGTCATATGCGAAAACTCATTCAGTAATGTCTTTTTTTTAGAATATGGAAGAGTTAGTAGCAATTATTCGCATGAGATTGTAAACATATTAGGGAAATTATAGTAGAACTCAATTCATAGAAGGTCTTGTGTAAGAGGAATATGATAAAGATGTTCCACTAATGATGTAACATGTTAAGGTGATAGTTTATGCCTCTAGGGTTGGTTTGGGGTATGTGTTGATGCAACACGAGAAGGTTATAACGTATGCTTCGAGACAACTCAAGAATCACGAGAAGAATTATCCAACACATGATTTGGAGCATGCACCAGTTGTGTTTGCTTTGAAAATATGGCGACATTATCTTTATGGTGTCCATGTAGATGTGTTCTCAGACTATAAAAGTCTCCAATATTTGTTCAAGCAGAAGGATTTGAACTTAAGGCAGCAACGGTGGTTAGAATTTCTCAAGGTTATGATACGAACATTTTGTACCATGTAGGGAAGGCGAATGTGGTGGCCGACGCTCTCAGTCGGAAGCCTATGGGTAGTTTGGCTCATTTGGGAGCCGATTATTGGCTCGGGAGGTTTATCAATTAGCCAGTCTAGGGGTTTGCGTTTTGACCCCAGACGAGGGGGATGTTAAGGTGTATAATGGAGCATAATCGTCACTTGTAGTGGAAGTCAAGGAAAAGCAGTTTATTGACCCAACAATGGCTCAAATAAAGGAATCAGTTTTGAACAACAAGACTTCGGCATTTTCACTCGACGACGAGGATGGTGTATTGTGATGTCAAGGAACGATATGTGTTCTGGATGTGGATAAGCTTCGGGAGAGGGTAATGGCGGAGGCTCATAGTTCTAGATATTCCGTGCACCCAGGTTCTACAAATACGTATCATGATATCAAAGATATTTATTAGTGGAGCAGTATGAAAAGAGGTGTGGCAGACTTTGTATCTAGGTGTTCGAATTGTCAGCTAGTAAAGGCTGAGCATCAACGACTTGGTGGGTTAACTCAGCTTATGGAAATACCAATGTGGAAATAGGAAATGATCAACATGGATTTCATGGTAGGGTTACCTCACACTCATCACAAATTTGACTCAATTTGGGTGATAGTGGACCGACTCACCAAATCAGCTCACTTCATGCCAGTCAAGTCCACCGATACTATAGAACAGTGTGCTAGATTATATATCAAGGAGATAGTACGGATTCATGGCACTCCACTTTCTATTATATCAGATCGAGGGGCCCAGTTCACAGCTAATTTTTGGAAGAAGTTTCAGCAATGGTTGGGGTACTCAAGTGAATCTAAGCATAACTTTCCATCCACAAACAGATGGTCAAGCATAACAAACTATTAAGATGCTTGAAGATATGTTACGGGCTTGTGTATTGGATTTCAAAGGTAATTTGGATGATCATTTGCCACTCTAGAATTTGCTTACAATAACAGCTTCTATACTATCATTCAGATGGCCCCATTTGAGGCTTTGTACGGAAGAATGTGTAGGTCTCTAATTAGGTGGTCCGAAGTAGGTGAAGTAGAACTATTAGGGCCATATCTCGTGGACCAGGCTATGGAAAAATTTAAAGTCATTCAGGAAAGGATGAAGACTGCTCAAAGTCGATAGAAATCCTATACGGACGTTCGTCCAAGAGACTTGGAATTTGAAGTTGACGATTGGGTATTCTTGAGGGTATCTCCTATAAAGGGAGTCATGCGATTCGGGAAGAAAGGGAAGTTGAGTCCTAGATATGTTAGGCCATATCGAGTCACTCAAAGGATAGGACAGGTGGCTTATAGACTAGAATTTCCCCCTGAGATGTCATTAGTACACCCGGTGTTCCATGTATCCATGTTGAAAAAGGTGGTTGGTGATCCATCCACCATCGTGGCAGTTGAGGCTATCGAGGTTAATGAAGAGTTGTCGTACGAGGACGTACCAATTGATATTCTTGATAGGCAAGTCAATAAATTGAGAAATAAGGAAGTTGCTTCAGTTAAAGTATTATGGCGAAGCCAACGAGTTGAGGAAGCCACGTGAGAAGCGGAAAAAGAAATGAAAGAGAAATATCCCCATCTATTCGAACACGTCTAGTAGTTGCGAATGCTTGTCTTCAAGCAATTTGGTGCAGTGTTCAGATTTGTGCAAAGGCACCCCATTTACTCATAATTGCCTTATTGTTGTAACTTCCCAATGTGTGCTATATTACAAATGTTTTTGCTATTTGGGTAATGTGCGACCCTTGAAGTAAATGCAAATTTTGAGAAACTTATGTGGTAGGTAAATGATTAATGATAGAATAGATTGGTAATGGTTAATTGAAGCATTTATGGCAGGTTAAAGTGATTGGAATGTATGGGGATTATTGAAGTGACTAGTTGTGTGGAAAGTAAATGACCTTGATTGAACCAGGTGAAAATTGTGGTGTAAAGAGAACAAGCTAATTGTACATTGTTTAAAGTGTATGAGTACGTACAGGTTGTTGGGGTAATGAATTGTATACCAATTGTAGGGATAACAGAAACTGTGTAATGGTGCTTGGAAATATGTTTCGGGGGCTCTCTGACAGGTAGATAGGCCTAATTACAAAGGAAACTCTACCAAAATTTATGAAAAATTTAGGAGTTAGTCAAAATGTGGTAGTTAAAGATGTGTGAGAAAAGAGATATCTTAATCTAAGTATCTTTGGATTGTCTCCACTTCTCATTCGAGAACGAATGATCCTAAGCGGGGGAGAATGTAAAGCCCCAGAAAATTTTTGCTAAGTAATTTAAGATTTCGAGGTGCCAAGGTAGGCTAATTATTTTATTTTGTGTGAAAATGAGAAATAATGATATAATGGATATCAATTGGATATTTTAATAAGTGTATAAGTCTTATTATAAGTGAATTGGGGTCTAAGGAGAGACCTAAGTCTAAGCCAAGTTGGAAAATTTCATATTAGACGAAAGTTGTAAATGAGTGCGCATAAGGCATCACTTTAAACGATCATATCTACCGTTATATAAGGAGTTGTGTGACACACAACCTATCTAATTAAATCCCTTTGAATTTAGTTTCCAACGCAACAAAGCATTCGTCACATGGAGGTGTATACTGAAAGTTATGATCATTTTACTGGGCATGTGTCAGTAGCACGCCCTTAGCACAGGAGCGCTAGTAGCCCAGGCTAATTGAGTTATCTTCTGCCTCACTAGCGCGGGATTAGCACGGGCGTGCTAGTGTCAGGCCTCTAAATACACCTAAGGACGGGAAATAACGAACTTTGAGTCATTTATCAAGCCTAGGGATTCCCCAACACCCCCAATTTGACCAAGGTACCCAATTACACTCCTAAGGTAAGCTTTTAAGTGTAATTTCATGGTGATTTCACTTCTTAATAACTAGTTACAACCTGATATTGGTTGGATTTTATAGGATTTCTTCAAAACCTCAAGAACACCTCAAAGTTGTCTTTCAAAATTTGATCTACAATAGGTAATCCTACACCTTACACTTACATATATGGAGGTATTGTGGAGTAATGAGTATGAATCATATATTGCAACCTATGGTATGGTGCTTGGAAGCCATGAATTCCTAATTTAAATACATGACCATGGTAGGGATTTAAAGATGATTATTTGAAGGAATTTTGTTGGTTGGGTGTGAATGGTTGATCACACATGTGATGTTAGGAGTATATATATTTGAAGAAAAATGGTGGGATGAATTGTTGGTTAATAGTGATAATTGTATGAACCAATACTATAGATATGAAATGGAAAGATTTATACCAACAAGATGTTTGATAATATGCCTAAATGGCATAAGTTATGGAATTTGTTACTAATATTGGTCCTGTTGAATATTGTATTGTAGATTGGAACTTGCTTACGTGTGCTGGAGCATTGTAGTATCATTAAGGGGTGAATTTGAGTTATGTATGGCTAACTTTAACCTTTGTAAAGTCAGCTTGTTTGGAGTATAAGAAATTGGTACGTGTTATTTATGTGAACTATTTGTGAATTTTAGTTGTTTCACGGGTGTTAAGGCAAGATGGCATATTTCATGAATTCTTGTGATCAATATGTCTTGAACGCTGTTGGTTAAGTTTTCCCAATATAATGGTGTAAGTAATTGGGACTAAACCAAATGTGATTGTGAAATTTTTATGTGGCAAGAGTTGAGAAACAAATGATGGAAGGAAATCATAAATGATGCAATTTGAACAGCTGTGGTAATAATATATTTGGCTTGTTGTGGGTAATTCTTGTGGTGAGTTAAATTGCATATGAGTTGTTGATAATGATGGAAATGATATTGATAACTACAGAGATTCTTGTAAATTTTTGTGGTTAGTCTTTGAGAATTATTGTTGTTATTATATGTGAATTGTTATTGTTGTGTTGTTTGTGAATTGTGACTTGTACGTTTGGATCGAGTTGCGGGTAGTAACAAGAAGTAATAAGGTGCGGGTTATGGGGATAAGGGTGTCCAAGGTAAATAGGGTGGGCGAGGTAATAAGGGTAAAAAAGTGATCAAAATCACTATTGAACTAAAATTATGAAAAAGATTGTGAAATCATTAATGTGAAAATGTTGAAGGGAAAAAGAGAGATTGTAAACTTGTTTGGTTTTATTGTACCATACATGTGCATTTGATTGTTGATTCTATTACTGTTTGTTATCTATGTAGTGATTGATCTTACTTGGGGTAAAGTTTGTTCATACATACCAGTACAATTTAAATGTATTGATGTCCCTTTTGCCGGGGGTGCTACATTCGTGTTATGATTGTAGGTGGATCTAAAGTAGGTACTCCAGTCAACCGGCAATAGCACCCCTTCACTCTCCATCAGCTGTATTGGTGAGCCCCTTTATTTTCGGGGCCCTGCGTGGCTCAAGCCATTTTTATTCCGTAGTATATCATCTCCTTTTTTCTCTCTCTTTGAGCTCTCTAACGACTCTTTCTCCGCCAGTGACCAACCCAGCACCGGCGACCACCATCCCCAGCAAGTAGGTCTCTTCTCTCTCCTCTCTCTCTCTCTCTCTCTCTCTCTCTCTCTCTCTCTCTCCCTCTCTACCCTCTTCTCTTCCTTCTTTTTCTCTTCTTTCTTTTCTTCTCCCTGAGCTGTTCTTTTACCACTGGTGACCAGCCACGGCAACAAACATCACGCCCCTTCTCTCTCCTCTCTCTATCCCTCTCTCTCTCCTTCTCCGAACAGGGCCAACTGAACCAGGACTATTCCAGCGAGATCCAGCCACGCATCGGCGCGTGAGCAACCATACAGCTAGATTTCTAGCAAGATTTTCCCTCTTTGGTGGTTACCTCCTCAAATCCACCTAAACCACCCAAGTTCCTGCCAGTTCTGACAGGATACAGTCCTTCCGATCAGTTTTCCGATTCTAGTGTTTTCCCCGCCTTTTTGTGTGGTTGGCTTTGTGTTTGTGCAGGTTTTTGATCGGACGCAACAAAATTACCCATCCCGATAAATCTCAGGACAGGCAACAAGGCGACTTTGCGGCGTTGGGAGTGAAGAGCTAAGCAACACCGGCCAGGACGTGCAAGGGGAATCAACACTTGACCCCGGGTGCACCAAAGCCTACCTTCAGGTTTTTTTCTCCGGGAGTTGGTACCTCCCGCCTCTCGTTTAACCTGTACAGCTTTTTCGTACTCTTGCTATCATTTCTTGTGAGGTTTACTCTGTTGCTATCTAGTGTATCCTTTTCGTATCTCCCTTGTGTGCGTGGGTGCGACATTATTCTCCATAGTCAGTTGGAGGGATAGTGGCCGCAACGGGGGATGTAAGTGCAAGGTCATGTCCTCGGGGGGTGGGGGCGGTGGCGGTGGCGGGGGTGAGTAGGGGGCAGGGAACGGTTCTGCGGGTAGGGCGGGAGGTAAGGGTGGGAAGAGGGTAGCGGACGCACATAGGTTAAGGATCGGGTCGTGGAACATAGGTACTCTCACGGGTAAGTCCGTTGAGTTGGCGAAGATTCTTCAGAATAGGAGGATCAACATAGCCTGTGTCCAGGAGACTAGGTGGAAAGGGACGAAGGCGCGGGATGTTGACGAGTTTAAGTTGTGGTACTCTGGGGTCGTGAGGGGCAAGAATGGAGTGGGCATCCTAGTGGATAAGGACCTTAGGGAGTCCGTGGTGGAGGTTAGGCGAGCGAACAATAGGTTGATGTCTATTAAGTTGGTTATCGGGGGTTGCGTCCTCAACGTCATCAGCGCCTACGCACCGCATGCGGGTTTAGATGAGGAGGTCAAGAGGCATTTTTGGGACGACTTGGATGAGTTGGTGCGTAGTATTCCCCAATCTGAGAAGTTGGTCATTGGAGGGGACTTCAATGGTCATATTGGGGCAGATGCTAGTGGTTATGGTGAGATGCATGGTGGCTTTGGCCTTGGGGTTAGGAACGGAGGAGGCTCTATGCTTTTGGAGTTTGCTAGGGCTTCCGAGCTTCTGATTGCTAACTCGACATTTTAGAAGAGGGAGGAGAATTTGGTCACCTTCAAAAGTTCGACGGCGAGGACTCAAATCGATTACCTTCTTCTTAGAAGGAGCGATAGAGGTCTGTGCAGGGACTGCAAGGTCATTCCGGGAGAATCCCTTTCAACCCTTCATAGACTCCTAGTGATGAATGTCGGAATCTGGGTGAAGAAGAAGCAGAGGGGTGCTCGGGGCCAACCGCGAATTAGATAGGGTGCTCTAACTAAGGAGAAAGCCCAGGAGCTGGAGAGAAGGTTAGTCGAGGGTGGAGCTTGGAGAAGTGCTGGGGTAGCAGACGCAATGTGGTCAAAGACGGCGAATCTGGTTAGGGAGGCAGCGCGGGATGTACTTGGGGTAACCAAAGGCTATCTAGGCATACATTAGGGCGACTGGTGGTGGAACGACGTAGTGCGAGGAAAACTAGAGGTGAAGAAAGCTGCTTTTGCGAAGTTGGCAGGGAGCACAAGCGAGGAAGAAAGGCGAGTGAACAGAGAGAGCTATAAGGTGGTAAGGAAGGAAGCGAAATTAGCTGTCACGGAGGCTAAAAATGCGGCTTTTGGTCGCATGTACGAGGAATTGGGGGAGAAAGGCGGGGACAAGAAGTTATTCCGGTTAGCCAAAGTAAGGGAAAGGAAGGCGCGGGACCTGGACCAGGTCAGGTGCATCAAGGATGAAGATGGTAGAGTCCTGGTGGGGGAGTCTCAAGTCAAACAGAGATGGCAGGCATACTTCCGAGACCTTCTCAACGAGGAGGGGGACCAAACCATAGAACTAGGGGAGCTGGGGCATTCGGAGCGTCATAGAGACTTAGGGTTCTACAGGCACATTAGGGTGGAAGAGGTCGTGGGGGCTTTACGTAGGATGAGTAGAGGTCGAGCGACCGAGCCAGACGAAATCCGATGGAGTTCTGGAAATGCATGGGTAATCTAGGAGTGGAGTGGCTCACCAGGTTGTTCAATGCGATCTTCAGGTCCAAAAGGATGCCAGAGGAGTGGAGGTGGAGTACAGTGGTGCCCTTGTATAAGAACAAAGGGGATATCCAGTGTTGCGACAACTATAGGGGCATCAAATTAATAAGCCACACCATGAAGGTTTGGGAGCGGATGATCGAGGCCAGAGTAAGGGAGTCGACATCTATTTCCGTGAACCGGTTCGGTTTTATGCCGGGCCGGTCCACTACAGAAGCTATCCACCTTGTCAGGAGATTGGTGGAACAGTTCAGGGATATGAAGAAGGACCTGCACATGGTGTTTATCAACTTGGAAAAGGCGTATGACAAGGTCCCTAGATAGGTACTATGGAGGTGCCTGGAGGCTAAGAACGTGCCGGAAGCCTACATCAGAGTAATCAAGGACATGTACGATGGAGCTAAGTCCAGGGTTAGGACAGTAGGTGGCGACTTAGACCATTTCCCGGTGGTTATGGGGCTCCATCAAGGATCTGCGCTTAGCCCCCTCTTGTTTGCCTTGGTGATGGATGCTTTGACGCGGCATATTCAAGGGGACGTACCTTGGTGTATGCTATTTGCTGATGACATAGTCCCGGTAGACGAGACGAGGGTCGGTGTTAATGAGAGGCTAAAGGTATGGAGACAGACTCTCGAGTCTAAGGGGTTCAAACTAAGCAGGTCTAAGACAGAATATCTGGAGTGTAAGTTTAGCTCTGAGTCGAGCGAAGTGGGAGGGAGCATGATGATTGGATCTCAGGCCATAGCCAAGAAGGATAGTTTCAGATACCTTGGATCGATGATCCAGGGGGACGGAGAGATAGACGGGGATGTCACTCACCATTTAGCGGCGGGGTGGTCGAAGTGGAGGCTTGCATCAGGAGTCTTGTGTGATAAGAAAGTGCCACAGAAACTCAAGGGGAAGTTTTATAGAGTTGTGGTTAGACCTGCCATGCTATATGGGACAGAGTGTTGGCCGGTAAAGAAATCTCATGTTCAGAGGATGATGGTGGCGGAGATGAGGGTGCTTAGGTGGATGTGCGGGCTCACCAGGTTAGATAAGAGTAGGAACGAAGTTATTCAGGAGAAGGTAGGGGTGGCCCCAGTGGATGAGAAGATGCGAGAGGCGAGACTTCGGTGGTTCGGGCATGTGCGGAGGAGAAGCCCCGACGCCCCGGTGAGGAGTTGTGAGCGGCTAGCGATGGTCGGTGTGAGGCGAGGCAGAGGGAGGCCTAAGAGATACTGGGGAGAGGTAATTAGACAGGACATGGCCAGGATGCGGATTTCCGAGGACATGACCTTTTATAGGAAAGTCTGGAGGTCTAGTATCAGGGTTGTAGGATAGGGGTTTCTAGATTTTGCATAATCCTTTCCCGGGGTGTGAGGCGTGGTAGGGCCGCCCATAGATGATTAGTTTGTATTCTCGTTTGGTAGTCATTTCTGGTAGTTACTGTTTTAATATCATTGCATGCCTGTTTCTTTATGGTACATATGCATCTTATGTTTAGATAATTTTTATGAGGTGTATGCTGGAGTAACTAATGCGGTTTTTGTTTTTTGTTTGCCTTTTTTCCATGCGTCGAGGGTCGATTGGAAACAGCCTCTCTGCCCTCTCGGGTAGAGGTAAGGCCTGTCTACATATTACCCTCCCCAGACCCCACCCTGTGGGAATATACTGGGTTGTTGTTGTTGTTGTTGTTGTAGTCTTGTTTTGGTTTTTATGTAAGGTATAGGCGGAGCCTTGTTACTGTAAGGCCCCATAAATTTTTTTTTCTTAAAACCTAGTAGCCCGTGGTGTCATGGTCTGAATAATGTGCGGTTCGGATCCTTGGTAGTGATCTAAGCTTTAAAAAAATTGAAAGAATAAAATTTTCCAGAAAATGTCGATTCTGCGGTCAAGAATGCGGTCGCAGATATGCTATGCAGACCGCATTCCTACCGCAGAGTGTAACAGAAGGTTTTCCAAAATTTGTATTGAAAATACGGTCCAATATGCGATCGTATAACGGAAATATGGACCGCAGATCTATTGCATAATCCCTTAAGGATTTTTGAGCATCAATTCTACGAACATAGAACACGAATGCGAACCGCATTCTGGTCGTATATCGTAACGAAATAGGTGATTTTTTGGGAGCAATTCTGTGGTCCATTATGCGGACCGCATGGTCATTCTACGACCGCAGAAGCGACCGCAGATTTGACTCGGCCCAGATTTTTATAAAATTTTAACCCGATTCCTTCTTCAATAAACACCTCAAAACATCATTTTCTCATATTTTCTTAGCAAAACAATTGAGAGGAAAGAGAGATTCTAGAGAGAGAAACCTAACAATCTTCAAAGATTATTTCTAATCACTTAGTCCGGAAGATCCTAGGGCAAGTGTCATCTTCCCCAATCTCTAAAGGTAAAAACCCTAGACATTTTTCCTTAAATTTTTAGTTCTTAAAGGGAAAGAAAGATTTTCATGCCGTAGATTTTGAAAGTAGAATTTAACACTCATGAACATTCTTTAAACTTGAAATTTAGTAAAAAGGAGTGGGTAGGAGTAAGAGTTTGCAAAAATGAAGTGGGCAACATAAGATAACTTGGGGGAAACTTAAAGTAGGAGATTGAAGAAAGTAAATCCGACTCTAGGTATGTATGGCTAACTTTGATCCTTGTGAAACCCTTATGTGTACAATTCATTTGGTATGTGATAATTTTGAGAATTGTTGGGTAATTATTTGATTTAGTTGTTGGGTATTCAATTGATTTGAATTATGTGTTGTGTGGTTTGGGATGTGAACCGAAAGATGGAAAAGGAAGTCATAATTGGTAAAGAAATTGAGAACAATTGTCGTGATGGCATACTTGGCTTCTTGTGGGAAACTAATGGAACAACTCGAATTGTGATGAACTGTTGAACAAAATGGTATGGATACTCTCGGATATGGAAATATTGAAACTTTGTTGTGACACCGGCTTGAAAAGAATTTGGAAACATGAACCAATTTGTATGTTGCTTATTTCACTTGTTTGTGATCTTGTGTAGTGCTCTTGTTTTCTGTTTGTGATTGTTGTGATTTGAAAATGTACAGTGGGATCAGGTTGCACGCCAAAACACGAAGTAATAAGGTGTGGGTTGGGGTGATAAGGGTGGCCGAGGTAATAAGGGTGGTCGAGGTAATAAGGGTGGAAAATGATCAAAATCGCCATTGAAATTGATATGAAATCATTGATTAGAAATTGTGAAAGGAGACAGCAAGAGAGTTTGCAACCTGTGGGGCACTGATTGACCCTTTGTTTGACTTGATTTTGCTTCCCCTGTGTTTGGTTGTTGCCTTCCTTGTTGATCTTTATTTGTACTTGGGCTGAGGACTACTCGAAACGAAGTAAATGTGGGAACGTGATTGGCTGGCTTTGTTATTTCTTGGTGTAACCGTTGGTTGTTTTACTATCGTGATTTATTTGTTTAATCACTTGAGTTTACTTGGGACAAAGCTTGTCCATACATACCAGTACAATTCCAGTGTACTGACGTCCCTTTTGCCGGGGATGCTACATTCGTGTTATGATTGTAGGTGGATCCGTAGAAGGTACTTCAGCTCATCGGCAGTAGCATTTTTCATCTTCCACCGGCCGTTTTGGTGAGCCCCTTTCCTCTCGGGGCCCTATGTGGCTCATGCCACTTCTATTTTAGACTTTATTTTTATTTTTTTTGTAAGGTATAGCAGAGCCTTGTTACCGGCAAGTATTGTATCATCCTTTGTATCCTAGAGGCTCCGTAGATAGTAAACTGTGGGATTATAGTCTTATGTATATATATGTCAGGCGTTGTAAATTGTGAACTTGTTAAGATGCTAAGTATGTTACTATGTTTGTTAAAAACGTGATTTCCGTTATAAATTTGTAGATGCTTTGGTTTGTAAGTAATGAACAAAACAGGGATAACGCGTAGGTTAGGAAAGGCATCCAGGTCCGTTTGACTGGGGCTGCCCGGTCAGGCACCGGTCATGCCCCTCAATTTGTGGCGTGATAGTTACCCGCAAGTATGGTATCACTCTTTTGTATCCCTAGAGGTTTTATTGATAGGAAATGTGGGCTGTGAACTTATGTAAATGTGTATGTTGTAAGTGGGGCGAGGTAAGTTGTAAACCACGCTGAGTAATCATGTATGTTAAGTATATTTTGTAAAAAGGTTGGAATTATAATTAGCTATTTCCTTTGATTAATGAGTAATGGGAACACGGGGCAACACGTGTGATAGGAAAGGCACCCAGGTCCGCTTGACTGGGGCTACCTGGTCGAGCGCCGATCGTGTCCCTTGATTTTTGGGCATGACAGTCAACTAATTGTAGCCTATATAAATAAGTGCCTAGACTGTCTAAAAATGGGCAGAACTTAGAGTTAAGGCAATGTGTAGCCAAAACTTGTCTAAGTCATTTTCCTATGAACGGGAAAATCATTTTGGGGATGGCAATTAGGAAAGTATTTATCTTGGCCAGGGTTGGCTTTTGTGTTCTTGTATTCACATAATAATATGAGTTGGGAAGAAATTCCTGTGTATCGTGTGCCTTATTTACTATTTTTGTTGCCTATTTTCATTCTATATTCAAAACATCCCTAAAATAAAACTAAGTGTTGGAAAGGCTGAAATCAAGGCTAGGCTTGATTGCTGCACGGAGGTGAACCTCGGGCAGAATTCGAGTGACATAAATCACCCATGTGACACCTACCATGGTGGTGATGGGTGGCAGAGAATTATGTTTTGATTTCATAGAAGGAGCTTGAGAAATGGCTACCACATCCAAGGAAGGCAGCATGCACGCAAATTACCCAACCGTGACACGGGGAGGTAGTGACAATAAATAACAATACTGGGCTCTATGAGTCAAGTAATTGGAATGAGTACAATCAAAAATCCTTAATGAGGATCTATTTGAGGGAAAGTTTGGTGCCAATAGCCACGGTAATCCCATCTCCAATAGTGTATATTTAAGTTATTGGAATTAAAAAGCTCATAGGTAGACTTCAGGGATTGGCCGACCGGTCCGCCTTAGGTGTGCACCGGTCGTCTCATCCCCTCTGCCGGCGATGCGCTCCGGGCCTTAATTGGCTGGGTCGTGCCTCCGACATTGTTACTTTGAAGAAATTAGAGTGCTCAAAGCAAGCCTACGCTCCATACACATTAGCATGGATACCAATATAGGATTTCGGCCCTATTACGTTGCACTTCGGCATTAGAATAATGATTAACATGGAGAGTAGGGGCATTTGTATTTCATAGTTAGAGGTGAAATTCTTGGATTTTTGAAAGACGAAGAACTGCGAAAGTATTTGCTAAGGATGTTTTCATTAATCAAGAATGAATGTTGGGGGCTTGAAGACAATTAGATACCGTCCTAGTCTCAACCATAAACAGTGCCCACCAGGGATCGGTGGATGTTGCTTTTAGGACTCCGCCGCCACCTTATGAGAAATTAAAGTTTTTGGGTTCCGGGGGAAGTATGGTCGCAAGGCTAAAAATTAAAGGAACTGATGGAAGGGAACCGCCAGAAGTGGAACCTGCGACTTAATTTGACTTAACACGCATAAACTTACCAGGTCCAGACATATAGTAAGGAATAACAAACTGAGAGCTCTTTCTTGATTCTCTGGGTGATGGTGCATGGCCGTTCTTAGTTGGTGGAGCGATTTTTAAGGTTAATTCCATTAACGAATGAGACCTCAGCCTGCTAACTAGCTATGCAGAGGTATCCCATCGCGGCCAGCTTCTTAGAGGGACTACGACCTTTTAGGCCACAAAATTTTGAGGCAATAACAGGTCTCTGATGACTTTAGATTTTTTGGGCTGCACGTGCGCTACACTGATGTAATCAATGAGTTTATAGCCTTGGCCAACAGGCCCGTGTAATCTTTGAAATTTCATCGTGATGGGGATAGATCATTGCAATTGTTGGTCTTCAACAAGGAATTCCTAGTTAGCGCGAGTCATCATCTTGCGTTGACTACGTACCGACCCTTTGTACACACCACCGTTGTTCCTAGCGATTGAATGATCCGGTAGAATATTCAGATCACGGCAACATGGGTGGTTCACTGCTTGTGACGTCACAAAAAGTCATTCAACCTCATCATTTAGAGAAAGGAGAAATTGTGACAAGTTTTCCATTGGTGAACCTGCGGAAGGATCATTGTCGAAGCTTACAAACTAGAACGACCCACAAACTTGTTTAAACACTGGGGAGCGGCACGACCGGGGTGCTTCAGCCTCTATCCGCACAACTCCTTCATTTACCCGGCACGTGCGCTCGCGTTAGTGGCAACTGATTAACGAACCCTGGTACGGAAAGCACCAATGAATACTAAATTTAAAGCTTGCCCCTTGCACCATATTCGCGGTGCACGTGGGGGGACTTGTCCTTCTTTTGAAACAGAAACAACTCTCGGTAACAGATATCTCAGTTCTCACATTGATGAAGAACGCAGCAAAATGCAATACTTGGTGTGATTTGTAGAATCCCGTGAACCATCGAGTCTTTGAACATAAGTTGCACCCGAAAACCATCAAGCCGAGGGAAAGTCTGTCGGGGTGTCACGCATCACGTCACCCTCGCACACCTAGCCCATTTTTATTGTCGCAACGGTATTGTGGGACAAATGCTGGACTCCTATGTGCCTTGAGCGTGTGGTTGGCCTAAATACGAGTCCACGACAATGGACGTCATGACAAGTGGTGGTGGAAACTCAACACTCATAATGTCGTGTCTCCAACTCGTCGCACGTTTGGGATCCTCGACCCTTAAGGCGCTTAGGCACTCCGACCGCAACCCCAGGTCAGGTGGGACTACCCGTTGAGTTTAAGCATATCAATAAGCAGAGGAAAATAAACTTACTAGGATTACCCTAGTAATGACGAGCAAACTAAGAACAACCCACCTTAGAATCAGGCAGCTCTATCGTCCGAATTGTAGTCCGGAAAAACGTCCTCAGTGGTGGACCGTGCCTTAGTCCCCTAGAAGGAGGTGCTAGAGAGGGTGTGAGCCCCGTTGTGCCCGGACCCTATCATACCACGAGGTGCTGTCTACGAGTTGGGTTTTTTGGGAATGCAGCCAAAATTGGGTGATGAATTCCATCCAAAGCTAAATACGGGCGAGAGATCGATATTGAATAAGTACCACGAGGGAAAGATGAAAAAGATTTTGAAAAGGGAGTCATAGAGTGCTTGAAATTGTTGGAAGGAAAGCGGATGGGGGTCGGCAATGCACCCCGGTCTGATCTGGATCGGTGTTGAGCCGATCTACCGATCGACTCAGGGCGTGGACCATCTTAGGTTGGTGAGGAGGCCAAAGCCTGGGCTTTTGATATGCTTGTGAAATGTAGTCTCCTTGATTGTGGTAGGCAACGCGCACCCTAGCGGGGTTCAGTATCTGCACGCTCCAAATTCTGGCATGTGGGCTCCCTATTTGACTCTTCTTGAAATACAGACCAAGAAGTTTGACATGTGTGTGAGTCAATGTGCGAGTATACCTATAAGGGGTAAGGAAGGGGATTGGTGGGATCCCCCTGAAGGGTGTACCTCTGATCAACCTTGATCTTCTGTGAAGGGTTCGAGTGTGAGCCTACCTGTCAGGACCTGTGAGATGGTGAACTATGCCTGAGCGGGGTGAAGCGAACAGAAACTCTAGTGGAGGCCCGCCGCGATACTGACGTGCAAATCGTTCGTCTCACTTGGGTATAGGGGTAAAGACTAATCGAACAGTCTAGTAGCTGGTTCCTTCCAAAGTTTCCCTCAAGATAGCAGGATTTCGCGTACGAGTTCTATCGGGTAAATCCAATGATTAGAGGCATAATGGGTGCAACACCCTTGACCTATTCTCAAACTTTAAATAGGTAGGATGGCGCGACTGCTTTGTTGAGCCACGCCACGGAATCAAGAGTTCCAAGTGGGCCATTTTTGTATAGCAGAACTAGCGATGCTAGATGAATCAGAAGCTGGGTTACGATGCCAAACTGTGTGATAACCTAGATCCACAAAGGGTGTTGGTCGATTAAGATAGTAGGACGGTGGACATGGAAGTTGAAATCCGTTAAGGAATGTTTAACAATTCACCTGCCGAATCAACAAGCCCCGAAAATGGATGGCGCTTAAGCACGCAACCTACACCCAGCCATCAAAGCAAGTGCTAGACCCCGATGAGTAGGAGGGCATAAGAATTGCTGCAAAACCTTGGGTGTGAGCCTGAGCGAAGCAGCCGTCGATGTAGATCTTCGTGGTAGTAAAAATTATTCAAATGAGAACTTTAAAGGCCGAAGTGGGGAGTTTCCATGTGAACGGCACTTTCACATGGGTTAGTCGATCCTAAGGGTCAGTGGAACCCCGAAGGATAGCATGTTTCACACGTACTCTGAAATAGAATCGGGTTAAAATTCTTGAACCGAGACATGGCGGTTGACATCAACATAAGGAAGTTCAGAGACATCGACGGGGGCCTTGGGAAGAGTTATGTTTTCTGTTTAATAGCCTGCCCACCTTGGAAACAACTCAGTTGGAGGTAGGGTCCAGGGTTGCAAGGGCACCGTATGTCGTGTGGTGTTCGGTGCGCCCCTACCGGCCCTTGAAAATCCGAAGGACCGAGTGCCTTCCATCATTCTCATAACCGTATCAGGTCTCCAAGGTGAATAACCTCTGGCCGATGGAACGATGTAGGCAAGGGAAGTCAGCATGATGGAACCGTAACTTCTGGAAAAGGATTGGTTCTGAGGGCTGGGCATGGGGGTCCTAGTTCTGAACCCATCGGTTGTCAGCAGAATGTGGGAGCTACTTCCACGGTGAGAGCGGGTTGCCACATGTCGGTCGGGGGAAGAACTGGGAACGGTTCCTTTAGGGGCCTTCCACGGGTGTCGAACGGTCAACTCAGAATTGGTAAGGACAAGGGAAATTTGAATGTTTAATTAAAACAAAGCATTGTGGTGGTCTCTGCAGATGTTTACGCAATGTGATTTCTTCCCAGTTCTCTTAATGTCAAAATGAAGAAATTCAGCCAAGCGTGAGTAAAAGGTAGGAGTAACTATGACTCTCTTATGGTAGCCAAATGCCTCGTCATCTAATTAGTGACGCGCATGAATGTATTAACGAGATTCCCACTGTCCCTGTCTACTATCCAGCAGGGAAAGAAGACCCCATTGAGCTTGACTCTAGTTCGACTTTGTAAAATGACTTGAGAGGTGTAGTATAAGTGGGAGACAAAAGGCAAAAGTGAAAAACCACTACTTTTAACATTATTTTACTTATTCCGTGAATCAAAAGCGGGACACTGCCCCTCGTTTTGGGCCCAAGGATTACTTGCAGGCCGATCTAGTAGAAGATATTGTCAGGTAAGGAGTTTGACTGGGGCAGCTCATCTGTTATAAGATAATGCAGGTATCCTAAGATTATCTCAACGAGAATAGAATTCTCGTGTGGAACCGAAGGGTAAAAATTCATTTGATTGTAATTTCCAATACGGATACGAACCGTGAAAGCATAGCCAAATGATCCTTCAGACCTTCAGAATTCGAATCTAGAGGTGTCAAAAAAGTTACCACAGGGATAACTGCCTTATGGCAACCAAGCGTTTATAGTGACGTTGCTTTTTGATCTTTCGATGTTGGCTCTTCCTATCATTGTGAAGCAAAATTCGCCAAGTTTTGGATTGTTCACCCACCAATAGGGAACATGAGCTAGGTTTAGACCATCATGACACAGGTTAGTTTTACCCTAATGATGACAGTGTCGCGATAGTAATTCAACCTAGTACGAGAGGAACCATTGATTCATATAATCGATCATCGCGCTTGGTTGAAAATCCAGTGGCACGAAGCTACCGTGCGCTGGATTATGACTAAATACCTCTAAGTCAGAATCCGGGCTAGAAATGACACATGCGCCTGCCGTCTGCTTGCCGACCCGTAATAGGGGCCTTTGACCCATAAGGGTATGTGTCGTTGGCTAAGTCATCGCGGCAGAAGATCCGCGGTGGCCACCTTGAAGTACAACTTCCATTGAGCAGTTAGTAGAATTCTTTGCAGACGACTTAAATACGCTCATGATCCACTGAGATTCAGCCATTTGTCACTCTGATTGATCCCTCCCCCTCCAATCCAATCAATTTATAACTTTTCTGAAAAAGAGGTTTGCTTGTCCCTTGATGGTAAATAATATACTGAGTGTTGGAAAAACGTACAAATCCTCAAGATCTTGGGACATATACTATTTGGGTATTAGGTGGACAAGGAGACATGGTACTTTGTTGTGTCGAGGGAAAGGCTATGTGCCAATACACTACTATAGGCTTCTCGGCATGTCGCTTCCAAGGCCAAGGCCTGTGACAAGGGGCGATGTGCCAATACAATGTCGCAAGTTGAGGCTTTTCGCTTGCGAGGTCGAGGGTGATGTGCTAATACAAGTTGGAAAGTTGAGGGCACTTTTGGGCATCACGGTGCAAGGCCAAGGCAAATGTCCTAATAGTTGTTTTTCATAACTTGTCAGGACATGGCCATGGCACATTTCGGGAAGTGTAAGGATGTCGTAGGATGGGGAAGGACATGGCCATGGCATGGGCCACAGGACGTGTCAGGACATGGCCATGTCATGTGTTAGGATGTGTCAGGATGTCCTAGTATTCGAGGTCCCTATTCAATTGGTAAAAGGTGTGTTGAAGCTATCCTTGATGATAGAGTGATTCATGCCTCAAGGAAAGATCACCAAGAATTCTTGGTGAAATTGCAGGTCTGTGATGCAGAAGATAATACTTGGGAGAGGGGAACAAACCTCAAAGCCTACAAGAGCCTAATTGAAGATTATTTTGCAAGTAAGGCGCTGAGGACGTTGCCAACTCATGTGGGGGAAAATGTCATTAGTAGCTTTCCAGCCATGCCCCTGACCCCTTGGGCGCGCCCCGTGGCGTCCTAGCAAGCCTCCCAATGCAGCACCACAGATGGCCCCGTGGTCTTGGCCATGCCAAGTGACAAGCGCGCAAGTTCCTCTATCTCCCCACTGATATCCCTTGCCAGCGCCCAATCGTAGGCAGATTCCAATAATGTCGCGCGTGCAAACTGTGATGCCAAAGACAATGCTGCTGAAAATGGACCTGTTGCTGCCTTTTAGAAAACTAAGTCATTTTCATTGTAAATATAGAGTAATTTTATTTTAGGCACTTACATTATGTTTCTTTAGCTTATTCAAGTCTTGCTGTGTAGCTTTAGTTTATTTTTTTAAGCATTATTATAGGGATCAGACAATCAAAACTTTCTAGCAAGCAACAATTCTCTGTACTGGTGTCTCTCCCCCTCGACATCGCCTTGATTTTTTGTAATAACTTTCATTAATGCAATCAAGCTTACTTTCATTATCAATTCTCATTTCTATTCTCTCAATTGCTCTTGACATTTATTTTCCTGAACGACACTGACAATATAGTCTAGTGTTTAGCGGGGACCTCAGTTGGAAGATAGCAACTGCACAGACATCAGTACTTAGCCTTATATCGCCCTTCCAAAGAATCTCAGGGAGGCACCCCGTTATAGTTCGTATCAGAGCCTAGGCTCAATATCAGCGAGGGAACATATTAACATTAGCAATATTTCTGACCATGGTAAATAATGGGGACTGCATTGCAGCTCTAAAAGGGACGATTGAGGTATTGCGGCCTATTGTGGATATGGTGCATGAACTAAGAACGAGCCTAATGTAAAGGTTGGATGACTTGGACCGCAGGGTGCTTCAAGTCGAAGTTGACGTTGAAAACATCATTCGAGACTCCGAGGGAGATCGACAGACGGCATCCACAGAGGCAGCCGAGATCTTTGAGAAATACGAGGGGCTCCAAAAGGAGCGCACCAAGGATTTAGCCCAAAGGGCACAAGAGGCATAAGAGGTGACTGCCATGAAACAAACTATTGAGAAATTGATAGACCAGCTTAATGTTGTCACTGCTGCATTATAGGTCCTACTCCAAGGAGGTGTAAACCAAATCGGAAGTGCTGTGAACTCTGCTTCCGCGACAAATAAACTAAATATGCTTGTAGTTCTTCCCCGAGAATGCTGAATATAATGCAAGGAGAAAACTACGGGACCTCCGCCACACAAAATCAGTGCAAGACTACGTGTGAGAATTCTCCACACTCATGCTAAGCATACACGACATGTGGGAAAAGGAAAAACTCTCCACCTTCGTTGAAGGGTTGAAACGTTACGCCCACATAGAGCTATAGAGACAAAAGGTTAGATACCCCTCCTAAGGCAATCCAAGTAGCTGAATGCCTTGGGGACTATCAAATAGAAGCTCAAAAGGACATGCGTTAGCATCCTGCTCGAGCAGGGGTCAAAGGGGGCCAACCTAGCAAGTGTGGTCCTAGAAAAAGTGGGGGAGATCGGAGCACAAACAGATATAGAGCTCATTCCTTAGGCAACAACAATGCTGCTTCACACAACAATAACATGGGAGAAAGCCTCTTTCAGGATGCTGTCATTGCATTAGACCACGGAACAATGGATGCCCACATGCACAAATGAATGCCCATCTGGCTATTGATGGTGGGACGGATGACGACTCAAATGATGCGGACCAGACTGAACTAGTAGGTGCCTTCAATGCAATTGTTGGTTCCATTTCTAAGGCATTAGTGGAGACCACTGCTGGTATCCGTAAGAAAAAAGACCCACGTCCAGTCACAAAGAAAGGGAAAAAGAAAGCAAATGAAGAGAATCTTCCTAAACAAGAGAGGACCCAAATGTTTGTTGAGATGAAGGTGAATGGCAAGCCCATTCGGGCTATGATAGATATGGGTGCAACCCACAACTACTTAGCCTCGACTCAGTTGGAGCGCCTTGGACTAGTTGTAGGTAAAGGTAAAGGCAGTGTCAAGGCTATCAACTCACTTCCCCAACCAGTGGGTGGAATAACCAAAGAGGTACTGGTGAATCTTGGCCCATACGAATGAAAATTCAACCTGCGAGTGGTGATAATAAATGACTTTGAGCATACTGTAGGGCTAGAATTCCTAAGGCAAACCAAAACCATACATGTACCATTTGCAGACATGCTACTGATAATGGGAACTAATAGGGCCAAGCCCTGCATTATCCCGTGTCTTCCCATGAAGATGGTCGTTGAGAACATCTCGGCCTTAAAGCTGAAGAAGGGGGTCAAAAGGAATGAGCCTATGTTCTTGTCAACCCTTTGCATTGAAGATATAGAACGCTCATCGGGTCCCATTCCCGAACCCGTAAAGGAGTTACTACTGGAGTTTGAAGATGTCATGCCATAAGACATGCCAAAGCGGCTCCCGCCTAGACGCACTGTGGACCATTAAATTGAGTTGGTGCCTGGCGCAAAGCCACCTGCCCGGGCGCCCTACAAAATGTTAGAACCCGAACTCACCGAGCTTCAGAGACAATTGACGGAATGCTAGATATAGGGATCATTGTACCCTCAAAGTCCCCATATGGGTTCCCTATTCTATTCCAAAAGAAATACGATGGTAGCCTACGATTCGGTGTGGATTATCGAGGTCTAAATAAAATCACAGTGAAGAACAAGTACCCTATTCTTTTGTTTGTATACTTGTTCGATAAAATGGGTGGTGCGATAGTGTTCACCAAGATAGACCTCAAGGCAGGTTATTGGCAAGTTCAGATCGCAGAGGGTGATGAGCACAAGATGACCTGTGTAACAAGATATCAGTCTTACGACTTCCTGGTCATGCGTTCGGCTTGATTAATTCTCCAGCCACATTTTGCACACTGATGAACCAAGTCTCCCAAGAGTACAATGATGAATTTGTGGTGGTCTACGTAGATGACATTGTGGTACATAGACAAACATTAGAAGAACACCTAGTGCATTTACGGAAGGTCCTAACTCGTTTGCAGGAGCATAACTATATGCCAAGCTATCCAAATGCTCCTTCGCTCAGAAGTAAATTGACTTCATCAGACATGTCATTGAGGAAGGACGCATCAATATGGACCAACAGAAGATTTAGGCTATCACAGATTGGCCGCTGCCTAAGGATGTCCACGCCTTGAGGGCGTTCCTTGGCCTATGCAACTTCTACTGGCGATTTGTGAAGAGCTACTCCCTTATCGCAGTGCCATTGACAGAACTCCTCAAGAAGGTGACACCTTGGGATTGGGGACCAAGGAGGGCGGAGGCCTTCAACGCATTAAATGTGGCTATGTTTAGTAGCCTCATCTTGGATCTCCCTGATTTGTCCAAGCTGTTCGAGGTACAAACAGATGCATCTAACTATGCTCTTGGTAGGGTCTTAATGCAAAAAGGGCACCTTGTAGCGTACGAGAGTCGAATCTGAAGGATGCAGAGTGGTTTTATGCCGCCCATAAGAAAGAATTATTGGCTATCGTCCATTGATTATGCCTTTTGAAGGAACTATCTGCTGGGAACCCGTTCGTGGTCAAGACACACGATACAACTGTCAGCCATTTCATGACCTAGCGAAAGCTGAATGGTCAACAGGCCAGGTGGCAGGAAATGTTAGCTAATTCCATTTCAACCTAGAGTACCATAGTGGAAAGACCAATCATGTTGTTGATGCATTCAGTTGGAGAGCTGACCTAGCATCGGTGTGCCTACTCGCCACTCTAAGGCGGAGAGAAGTAGCCACCTCTATCAAGGACCACATACATGATCTACTCACAAAGGATCCCATTGCTAAGTATTTGGTTTATTTGGTAGGACAAGGCAAGACTTGCCAGTTCTACATGGAAGATGGCTTTTTGAAAGTCAAAGGGAACATACTTTATGTTTCTAAAGGAGGAGATCTATGGAGGACTCTTCTTGCGGAGTGTCATGATACTCTATGGGATGGCCATCCCGGTGAAGAACACACTATGGTGTTACTTCATCGGTCCTATTATTAGCCTCAAATAGCCTATGATGTCACTTAATATGTGCAAATCTGTCTAGTGTGACAGAAGGACAAGTCAGACTGCTTGACACAAGCGGGTCTTTTGAAACCACTAGCTATCCCAAAAAGACCTTAGGAAAGTGTTTCCCTGGATTTCATCACCGGATTGCCGAAGGTCGAATAGCTCACAACTATCTTGGTTGTGGTGGACAGGTTTTCCAAGTATGCTCCCTTTATTGCAGCCAAACAATATATATCAGTAGAAGATACAACTCAACTCTTCTTCTCTCATGTCGTCAAATATTGGGACTTGCACAAATATATTGTTAGTGATCGCGATACACGCTTCACTAGCAATTTTTGGACCCAACTTTTTAAGTGCCTTAGTCAAAATGGAGTCATAGCTCAAGTTTTCATCCGCAATCTAACGGCCAAATGGAGCGGTTCAATTGTATGTTGGAGGAATATCTCTGCCACTTTGTAACTGGATCTTAGAAGAATTGTGTGAAGCTTCTGGATGCTGCTCAACTGTGTGTCAATTCAAAATAGAAATCTAGTACAAACAAAAGTGCTTTTGAAATTGTTACCAGACATCAACTGCTACTCCCACACACTGTGAATGCACCAAACATGACTAAGTCTCCTCGAGCTGCTAGCGTCTCAAAAGAGTGGAAGCAGAATTTGGAGATAGTGCAGAGCTATCTTGTCAAAGCTCAAAAGTGGATGAAGAGACATGCTAATGATCAAAATAGTCGATTTGTTGAATATCAAGTATGAGACATAGTGATGGTCAGAATCCCAAAGTGGTACTTATTTGCGGGAGTCCGTGACCCTCGCCTATTGCAAAAATGTATTAGACCCTTGTCCATTGAGAGGCGCATTGGGAAAGTTGCATATTAGGTGGATACCCCAGCTTAGTGTAAAATTCATCGCATCTTCCATGTCAGTCTCTTGAAATATTTTTGAGAAGACACAGAGGATCTCAAGAAACCAGCTTATAGTACCCAGTATTCGAGTTCCCAATTCAACTGGGAAGAGGAGTGTTGAAGATATCCTTGATGACAGAGTGATTCATGCTTCAAGGAAAGATCACCAAGAAGTTTTGGTGAAATGCCAGGGCTGTGTGCAGAAGAGAATACTTGGGGGAGGGGAACAAACCTCGAGGCCTACAAGGGCCTCATTGAAGATTATTTTGCAAGTAAGGCAGCAAGGTTGTTGCCAACTCAGGTGGGGGAGAATGTCATTACCGGCTTTCCAGCCGTGACCCATGACACCTTGGGTGTACCCCATGGCGTCCTAACAAGCCTCCAAATGCCTAGCGCCACGAACGACCCCATGGTCTTGGCCGCGTAAAGTGATAAGCATGTAGGGGCATGTGTCTCCCCACCGATATCCCTCGCCAGCGCCCAGCCGCAGGTAGATTCCAATAACGCCGCGTGCGCAGACAATGCCGCGCACGCAAACTGTGATACCGAAGACAATGTTGCTGAAAATGGACCTGTTGCTACCTTTTAGAAAATTAAGTCATATTCATTGTAAATACAGAGTTGTTTCATTTCATGCACTTAAATTATGTTTCTTTAGCTAATTCAAGTCATGTTGTGTAGCTTTGGTTTATTTTTTAAGCATTATTAGTAGGATCAAGCAATCAAAACTTTCTTGAAAGAAACAATTCTCCATACTAGTGTCTCTCCCCCTCGACATCACCTTGATTTTTGTAATAGCTTTCATTAATGCAATAAAGCTTTCTTTCATTCTCAATTCTCACTTATGTTCTCTCAATTGCTCTTGACATTGGTTTTCCCATACGACACTAACAATCTAGTCTAGCATATGGCGGGGACCTCTGTTGGCGGACAACAACTACATAGACATCAATTGCTTAGCCTTATGTCACCTTTCTAAAGAATCTTAGCGAGGCGCTGTGTAACAGTCAGGGCTTAGGACATCGTAGGACATGGTAGGACATGGGTTAGGACATCGCAAGACATGACCATGGCACGTGTTAGGACATGTTAGGACGTGGCCATGGAACGGGTTATGATATGTTAGAATGTCATTGAACGTGGCCACAGGACGTGTCAGGACGTCACATGATATAACAGGACGTGGGCATGGCACGAGTTAGGACGTGTCAGGACATGGCCATGGCACATGTTAGGACATCGCATGATATGGCAGTATGTCGTTGGACAAGGCATGGGTGGGTCATGACATGTTAGGACATGGCTGTGGTACGGGTAAGGACGTGTCAGGAAATGGCCATGGCACGGGTCAAGACATGTTAGGATATGGCCATGGCACGTTGCAGGACATGGCATGGCATGGACATGGCACGGGTGAGGACATATAGAGACATCGTAGGACGTGGCTATAGGATGTGGCAGGACTTCATAAGATAGGGCAGGACGTGGCCATGGCATATGTCAGGACGTGTCAGGAAGTGGCCACTGGACGTGTCTGGACGTTGCAAGACAGGACAGGACGTGGCCATGGCACGGGTCAAGACGTGTCAAGAAGTCACAGAATGTGGTAGGGCATCGACATGAAAAGCCACGGGACGTGTTAGGACATGGCCATGGCACGTGTCAGGACATGTAAGGACATCACAGGACATGGTGGGATATAGGCATGGCACGGGTCAGGACATCACAAGACATGGCCATGGCAAGTGTCAGGATGTGTCAGGACATTGCAGGACATGGCAGGATGTGGGCATGGCACGGGTCAGGATGGCTTAGGATATGACCGTGGCACATGTCAGGATGTTGCAGGACATAGTAGGCATGGCTATGGCACAGGTCAGGATGTGTCAGTGCATCACAGGATGTGTCAGGATATCAGAGGACATGGAAGGACGTAGGCATGGCACATGTTAGGATAGGTCAGGACATAGCCATGACATGTGTCAGGATGTCGTAGGACATGGCAAGATGTCGTAGGACATGGCAGGACGTGGGCATGGCACATGTCAGGACGTGTCATTACATGGCCATGGCATATTTCAGGATGCGTCAGGACATCGCAAGACATGGCAGGGCTTGGCCATGACATGGGTCAAGAAGTCGTAAGCCATGTCCATGGCACGTGTTAGGACATGTCAAGACGTCGCAGGACATGGTAGGACGTGGGCATGGCATGGGTCGGGACCTGTCAGGACATTGCCATGGCATGTTTTAGGACATATTAGGACATGGCTGGGCGTGGCCATGGCACGAGTCAGGATGTGTCAAGACATTGCAGGACGTGGCCATGGCACATGTCAGGACATCGCTGGACATGGCCATAGCATGAGTTAAGACATGTCTGGATGTTGCAGGACGTGACCATAGCACATGTCATGACGTGTCAGGGTGTGGGCACGACACGGGTTAGGACTCTCAGGACGTCACGGGACGTGGGCATGGCATGGGTCAGGACGTGCCAGGACATTACAGGACATGGGCATGGCACGAGTCAGGACGTGTCAGGAGGTTGAGAACATGGTATGGTGTGGCCATGGCACAGGTAAGGACGTGCCAAGATGTCACAGAACGTGGCCATGACATGTATCATGATGTGTCAGGATGTCGCAAGATATGGGCATAACACGGGTCAGGACGTGGGCATAGAACGGGTCAGAACGTGTCAGGACATCACACGACATGGTAGGGCATGGCCATGGCATGTTTCTGGATGTGTTAGCATGTCGCAGGACATGGCAGGGCGTGGCCATGGCACGAGTCAGTACGTGTTAGGACGTCGCATAACATAGCCGTGGCATGTGTCAGGAAGTGTCAAGAAGTTGTAGGATGTGGGCATGGCACGGGTCAAGACGTCGCAGGACGCGGGCATGGCATGGGTCATAACATGTCAGGACATCACAGAACTTGGCAGAGCATGGCCAGGGCATGAGTCAGGATGTCACAGGACGTGGGCATGGCACGGTTTAGGACGTGTCAGGATGTCATAGGACATGGCCATGGCACGGGTCAGCACATGGAAAGCCGTCGCAGGACATGGTAGGCCGTGGCCATGGCACGACGTCAGAATCACTTATAGCAATTGCGACAATGGAAGTTGCTCATGATTAATGGTGGTTTTTCATCCATAGGCTTTTATAATAATATTATGTATTTTACCTATTTGTATCTATTTTTTATTAACTTTTATGAACGTTTTTTAATTTTAAATAGTTTTATGTTAGTTTTTTATAATAATATTTACTCTTTATGTGTAATATTATTACTTGTTGTAATAGAAATTTTATCCATTGTTATTATTATTTTTATAATAATTTACCTATTTTTACTATTTTATTAAGTATTTTTCATTTTATAATAAAAATAAAAATAAAAAATATCTTTTTTTGTAAACAAAATCATTTACCATGTTTAAAAGTCATTTGTGAATATATTAGCTAAGTTGTACCTTGGTTTGTGCTATTTCGTGTTGTACATCTCCTTTATGATTCTCTGGCCAAACATGTTTACTCGTGAAACTTGGGTTTTTTTTAAAGTATATATAAGGGGGTAGAGGTGTTGCAAGGCACCTCAGGTATGCTAACATGGGGCGTGGGCATTGGGGGCATGCATGGCTTCTCCATGCTACATCCCTGAAGTTCACAAAATGTGCCGGAAAGTAATCATGTGGGCGCGTAGCATGCCTGGAGGTGACACCGCTTATGGAAAACATTGGCTTTAGGCAATGAACGGTAGAGCATCGTGCAAGTAGCGCCGCAAGGTACCGTGCGCTTGGGGCGAAGCTTAGTAAGTGTCGATTGCCATTGGATGTTGTGGGAAAAATTGGGAGGCGACATTGCTCGTGGTGGTTGATGGCTTTTAGAAATGGAATGGCAAAGCATCATGCAAGTAGCGCCGCAAGGTGCCATGCGTTTGGGGCGAAGCTTAGTAAGTTGCCGATTGCCATCGATTGTTGCATGGTGTGTCTGGCACCTCTCGTGGCAGGTGATGGATTTTTACAACGAATGGTGGAGCATCGTGTAAGTAGCGCCACAAGGTACGATGCGCATGAGGCGAATCTTAGTAGATGTCAATTGCCATGGGGTGTTTCGGGAAATATCGCTTATGGCTGTTGAGCGTCGTGAAAGCAGTGCTGCAAGGTGCCATGTGCATGGGGCAAAGATTAGTATGTTGCCCATTGCTATTGGTTGTTGTGGGTTATGTATGTAAACCCCCACCCCTGTGGCGGCTGATGGCTTTTCAAATCAAACGGGGGGAGCATCATGCAAGTAGCATCTCAAGGTTCTGTGCGCAAGGGGGAAAGCTAAGTAGATGACCACTGCCATCGGTTATTGCGGGCAACATCGGGAGGCGAGATCACTCATTATGGCTGATGGCTTTTGGTAAAGGAATGACAAAGCATCGTACAAGTAGCGCCGCAAGGTGCCATGCACATGAGGCGAAGCTTAGTAAGTTGCGGATTGCTATCAGTTGTTGCGGGTTGTGTCTGGCACTGTTCGTGGCAGCTGATGGCTTTTGACAATGAATAACGGAGCATTGTGCAATTAGCGCTGCAAGGTGCCATGCACACGGGGTGAAGCTCAATAGATGTCCATTGCCATCGATTGTTGCGGGCAACATCGCTCGTGAGAGCTGATGGCTTTTGGCAATGGAATGGCAAAGTGCCGTGCAAGTAGCATCGCTAGACGTCATGGGAACGGGGCAAAGCTTAGTAAGTTTTGGAATGTCATTGGTTGTTATGGGTTGTGTATGGAACTGCTCGTGGCAGCTAATGGCTTTTGACAACAAATGACGGAGCATCGTGCTAGTAGTGCCGTAAGGTGCTGTGCGTATGGGGTGGGTGTGAAGATCAATAAATGTCGATTGCCATTGGTGGTTGCGTGTAACATCGAGAGGCGACAATGCTCATAATAACTGATGGCATTTTTCAATGGAACAGCAGCACATCATGCAAGTAACGCCGCAAGGTGTCATGCGCATGGGGTGAAGCTTAGTAAATTGCCATAGCCATCGGTTGTTGTGGGTTGTGTCTGGTATTGCTCCAACCCCTATTCGTTCTTTGCGAGGCTTGTCTTGGCTTTGAAACATTGGCATCAAAAACAACACATGGCTGTGCATCGTTTGTTAGGGCAAGTGTACTTGTGGCACATGAGTGGTGTTCGGCTTGTGTGGCTAGGTTGGATCCCTGCTTGAGAATCGACATCCTAGCCTACATGCCATCTCAGTCATGGTAAAAGCGCAAATTAGGCTTGTTGGGCATCAGTTTTTTGTGTTACATACCTAATGCGAAGGCATTATCAAGCATAATCGGTCGCCTTTCACCCCTCATGTTCAATGTGCTGGGTGAACCAAAAGCTGTAATGGGCAGTAGGGAAAGATAAAATGTGGAACCGAATAGAAATTACTAGTTTTAGAATCTAGTTGGACAGAAAACAGATTTTTTCAAGCGATTGTGTCCCAAGTCATCCTCACTTTGCCTTGCGATGGCTCGTCCATGAATAGTATGCTTGGACTCTCGAATTCGATAAATGCAATGGGAATGGTGTCTTTATTGGTTCCTATCTGCCCAAAGGATGCTCCTTACAAATGACAGTAGTGCTCGTCTTGGACTTGGTCGTTCCATTTGGGTTGGCCATCCTCATGCGACGCCAATGTCAATGAGGAATGCTACCTGGTTTATCCTGCCAGTAGTCAGCATGTCTCAATGATTAAGCCATACATGTGTAAGTGAACAAATTCAGACTTTGAAACTGCGATTGGCTCATTAAATCAGTTATAGTTTGTTTGATGGTATCTACTACTCGGATAATCGTAGAAATTCTAGAGCTAATACGTGTAACAAACCCTAACTTCTAGAAGGGGATTTATTAGATAAAAGTTCAACATGGGCTATACCCGTTACTACAATGATTCATGACAACTCGACGGATCGCACGACCATTATGCTGGCAACGCATCATTCAAAGTTTTGCCCTATCAACTTTCGATGGTAAGATAATGGCCTACTATTCACCCCTTGACAAAGTCCTCGGCATGTGTGGGTTGTGACAAGTATTTTCATGATGCACTTGGCACAACACCTGAAAATTGGGGCAATATCATGATGGGTAGCTCGACATGACGAACTATGCAGGGCTCGACAAAGGTACCTTGAATGGAAGCAAGGCGCATTTCACTTAGACATGTGGGTTGGAAAAGCAATGGAAAGGTAACACCATGTCAAGTAGGGGCAAAGACAATTAAAGGAAATGTGGGATAAGAAATGGGCATTGATGCAGGCAGATTTGATTAAGTTGGGGGTGACTTGACATGAGCGGGCAGCTGTGACAATGAACGTGTGCATCTAAGTCAATGGGTGGCAAGCTGTGGCAATGGCATTGGCACGGAGCCGTGTCAAGGGCAGTCTGGGCGCAATGCCAGCCTTGGGCACAAGGCAGCTGGTCGAAATTGGCACATGCTAAGCACAAACATCAATTGTGAAACATGTGACAAGCATATGGGAAGTAGTTGGCGGTTGCAACTTCCTACAAGACATGCTCATCTTGGCCCAAAAACATGGGGGCACATTTTTGTACTTGTCCTAAATTATTTGCCCATCAATTGGGGCTTGTCAACTGATTGTAGCCTATAAATAAGTGCACTAGACTGTCTAAAAATGGGCAGAACTTAGTGTTAAGGCATTATGTAGCCAAATATTGTCTAAGTCATTTTCCTAAGTGTGGGAAAATGATTCTGGGGCAGGGAATTAGGGAATTCTTTGTCTTGGCCATAGGGTTAGCTTCTGTGTTCTTGTATTCACATAATAATACGAGTTGGGAAGACATTCCAATACATCATTTGCCTTATTTACTATTTTTGATGCCTATTTTCATTCTATGTTCAAAATATCATTAAAATAAAACTAAGGGTTAGAAAGGCTGTAATCAAGGCTGGGCTTGATTGCCGCACGAAGGTGAACCTCGAGCAGAATTCATGTGGCATAAATCACCCCAATGACACCTACCATGATGATGACGCGTGACAGAGAATTAGGGTTCAATTCCTGAGGGGGAGATTGAGAAACGACAACCACATCCAAGGAAGGAAACAAGAGCGCAAATTACCTAATCCTTACACGGGGAGGTAGTTGATTCACGTCCAAGCAACGGTCGCAGTCAATATAACTTGGTCTAATAAGTAAAAGATCGATCCCACAGAGAATTAACCTACCAATTACAATTTTCACAACCCAAGAACACTTCCGAATCAAGTTCTCAACCTTTGAATATATTTTGTGAGATTTTCGAACCACTACTTTGAAATAATTAAAAGGCTTAAAAGAAGATATTGAATGTTTGGTAAAAATAATATGGAGAAGGACTAAGGTATTGATTTCCCCTATTGATGGAATCCCTTATCGTTATACTCATACAAATTGTTAATATATTCTATCAATCATGAACGCTATTTGTATCGTAACCCTCTCCCGAGCAATTACAATAATTTACTAGTGCACTCTCCCGAGCTACCCTAGCTTGCTTTAATTTGAGTAGTTCACTTAAGATTGCACCCAAGACTTCATTATTCCTAACCCTGTCTTTACGCCTAAAGTTATAGATTCCTCCAATAACACAAGTGTGGTGTTGTTCAACAATATACCTAAATATGCACTCTTTTCCAAGTTATGCACACTAAATAGGCACCGCTAATTGGGAGCTCTACCAATTAACTACAACAAGAATGAAGTTGAACAAATAGAAATCAAAGTCACAATTTGTAATCACATAAACGATAAGTTCATCACTGAATAGGTTCCATCAAAACCTTAGAAAAGGATTTAGCTACTCATGCTTGAAGAAACAAGAATAATAATTGAAATCATAAAGAAATAATTGATATAAAATAAAAAGAAGGATTTGAGAGGATTCTCTCTTACTAATTCTTGCAAAAGTATTGAAATAAGAACAACATGCCTCTATTGGGCAAAGTAGAAGTTTATATAGAAGTTTTAGGGCTAAAAAACTAAGTTTGAGTCTAATTAGGAGAGCTGGGCATCGCCTTCCGCGGTTGGTTCACGGCCGCAAGCTGACCGCGAACAGTAAAACTTCAAAAAGCATAATTATTTGCGGTTCATCCGCGACCGCGAATGAACCGCGGAGGAACAGTGCTGTTGCTTTTTCTCTGCTTTTTCTAGCTCTTTTCACCTTAGCTCTTCTCTTGGCCTTTTCATCAACATATGACTCCAAAATAGCTCTTCTTAGCATCCATTGCATCACATGTACCTGTAACAGACAAACAAACACTAATCAAAGCATTTTTTCTTCATAAACAACATAAATACCATAACCAAGTGTGATTATTTAGGGCATAATTATATTCAAATTCATCTATTATCAATACCCCACACTTAAACCTTTGCTCGTCCTCGAGCAACCTTAATCACACTTTAGGCCAATTTAAAAAATTTGTCTCCCCCAAAATATGTCACAAAAGTTATTATACATGAACAACCTAAGATATGCACAATCTTTACTTAACCGCAAACTCTCATGCCCGCACATTATTACTTACTCTACTTATTACCAAAAACTTGCAAATTTACCTTCTTCCTCTTGAACTACATGCCCTCAAAACATTTATCGAGAGAAGTTCCCACACATTTAAAATTCAAAGACATGGAACTTATGAATATCGGAAAAATTCACTCACTTATATGCATACAGAAACACCATAGGATTGCCCCTAGTGTACTACTCCACTAATCGAGTTATTCAATAATAGATCAAGAGGTCTTTAAGGGTTGTAATGTTGGCTATGGGACGGGTAGGATACTTTTGGTTATAGTGACTAGCCTCCCTAAGCACTTTTCTTTTCTTTTTCACAACTTCCCTTTTTTTTTCTTCCTTATATCTCCCATAAACATTCCTTCACCTTTCTTTACTTTTAACCCTCACTTTTATTTTGTTGATGTAACTAGCCTTTCTAATTTTTACATATTCACTGATATAGCTCTTTGTCTCATTGCTTTGCAACATTATTTTTTCGACCAGCCCACTATTTCCTATCATTACTTCTTGATTTTCCCTTTTTCAATTTTCCTTCACCCCACACTTAAACTTTTGCATATTCATTACAATACAAGTGCTTCTAGGAGGTAAAGTAGAACATTATACATATTTGACGAACATTCAAGGGTTATCAAAGAATAGGCTTTAGGCTCAAAGGGGTTAACAAAGATAAAATGTACGGGTGAATTCATGTCTATTGGTATATGGGGTTACACAAAGAAATGCCTCTATCCTTTCTACAACCAAACAACTTCTATTTCGCTTTGCAAACATACAGGGCAAGTTTTAGGCATCATGTAAAGCATACAATATAAGTAAAACCTCACACACACATGGCATGCAACTCATTTGGAATCTAGTTTATCTACAAAGTCCTATCGATGTTCAAGCAAGTATTATTGTGCAGTTTAAGGCATATTGAGATTCTACAGTCAAGCCTAGAAGATACATTCTCAAGTTCAATTTATGCTTTTGCTAATGTGCATATTCGGGGTTACATGTTGCCCTTTTACCTCTAATCCTAAGAAAAGAAAAATCTACCTAACCCGGTTCAAATAAAAACCCTTGGAAAAGAACCGTGGTCAAAAGAAAAACCAAGGGGGAGATGATACACTACCTATAAAAAGAAAATAAAAGAAAGAAAAATTCCTACGTGGACTACTTCCCTAAAGAGTACTTGTCCTAAATAGTCCGTCATCAGAAAGAGTCCTCTACTCATATTTTTGGATTTTTTTAAAATTTTATGATTTTTTTGTGTTTTTATTATTTTATATTAACTACTACAACTAATATATACATCATATACAAGATAAGTCACCCACGCCACACTTAAAAATATGTCATGTCCCCACGACATAAATAAAAATTAAAGCACAAGAGGGGCAAGAAAACTTACCTGAGACTCAGTCGGAGTCGGAGACAGTGGATGGGTCGACATGACATGCTCGTCTGAGTGCTCTAAACCATGCCATAAACCTATTTTCTAACCGGGCTTGCCTTGTAGACATGGCGTTTAGCCGTGTGTGCAAGCCATCAACGGAGGTGCGCAGATCAGCAACCTCCTCCTCCATGGACCTAAGCATAGGTCGTGTGGACTTAGACCTAGACATACTTGCTCCACGAGGAGCAGGCCTTGAAGGTCCGGCTGAATCCGTGGAGTGCCTGGCCAGGGCAACCGGTACAGGATCGTCCTCCCCATCCAAGTCAATTGGGGTTGTGTGTCGTCCAACCCGGATTTGAGCAGCTCTAAATGGAGCTTTTGGTAGTAGCTCACCATCAGTTGCAGTTACTGGGGTCTGATGGAGGAGACACGGTGTAGTGACAAGAGATGGGTAATAAAAACCCTTGGCAGTGAGGGATCCCCTCAATACCATCTCATCACTAATTAAGCGAGTGATATCAACATCCCGCTGTGTTACAAAACACCAAGTCAAAAGTGCCCTATTAAAGTTAACATCTGTGGTGTTGCTCGAGGGCAAGATACGGTTGCATATTATAGAGAACCAACATTTGGCTATGTGTGTAAAGCAGTTAGGGTGCAGAGTCTTATTTCTAATCCACACCGGGATGCCGTCTACACATAAGGCCTCAATTAGCATGTCCTATGTGACACTTGGCCTATCATGGTAATAGTCGACATCACTAGTGTGCATGGGCAGTCTAAGTATCTGCCTATTAGTAGGAATATGGGCCTCAACATGCTTACCTATGACAAATACTCGTCTGACCATAGCGTAAGGAGCATTGGCGTAGAATTCCCGGACAAGCATCTTGTTCACATTAACTCCATCGCGCGCCTCCGAATCTCATCATATATTTCCGGCTTCTCCGAGCGGATAGCTATCCGGTCAACTTCTACCTCTTGGAGCCACTTCTTGGCCACTTTAATGTGAAATCCATTCTCCGCTTCTTCGCAAGCAAACTACTCGGACTTCGCCATCAGTGAAATATCACAATTGACCATTTTTCGTGCAATCGCCTCATACTCCTATATATAGTTTCTTTATCTAACTATTTTACACATGCCTATTCAAGCACCCCACACTTAGTTATTTGAACACTTCTAACTTTACCCAATCGACTTAATTCATCCCCAATAAGATACATAAGAACCAATTCATAAGTTGGGCATTATGTCTCCTAAAACTACATTCATAACTTATGATCAAGGATAATTTGCCCAACTTGGCTAACCAACAAACATATATGGTCAAAATACTTTTGGGTCTCCAAATCATAAAATTAGCATCATAAACACAATTGAAGACCCAACAACCCATTCTTTACCAAACTTCAATCATATAACAAGGTTCCTTAGAAGAAATTCATGGAAACATGTAATGTGCAAAAAGAAACCAAGTCATATTCATGAATTACGCTAAACTAACATTATCTAATTAATTCCACAAAATAAACAATCAAAAATTAAAAATAAAAACAAAATAAAAGAGAAAAAGTAGAGAGACTTACTAGTTATAGCAATGGAGGTGTAGGGTGGAAGAAGAGGATGATTTGGAGAAGAAGGGGTTGGGGATTTGTAAAGAGAAGGGAGAGGATTTGGAGTTAGAGAGAGAGAGAGTTTTGAGGGGTGGGGGGGATGATTGGGGTTATGGGAAAGAGGGGTTGGGTTTTTAGGGTTTAAAGAAAGGGGGGGGGGGAAAGAAAATTAAAAAAAAAAACATTATTATTAACTGACCGCGGAACTGCTGCGATTGTTCGCGGTTCGTTCGCGGTCGCGGATGGACCGTGAACAGTCGCGATTCAGAAGGGGCATTTTTTCGCGTTTGGTTCGCGGCCGCGAATAGAGAAAATTCAGAGTGGTCACTTTTCTGCGGTTCATCCGCGGTCGCGGATGGACCGCGGACAGTGTCCCTCTCTGAAATTTTTCTCAGTTGTTCAGCAAAAATTTAATTTTTTTCTTATTATTATTTTTGTTTTATTTTATTAAATACTAACTATAATGAAAACACTTACAACATGTTCGTGGGTTGCCTCCCACGTAGCGCCTGATTTAACGTCGCGGCACGACTCACTTTAGCGCATTTTAAGGCTCGCTAGACCTTTGAGGTTCATCCAACCACAATTCTACCTTGTCCTCCATGTCATCCAGGCCTATGTAAGGTTTTAACCGCTGTCCGTTTACCTTGAATGTACGTGATCCATCCATAGTTTGAATTTCCACCGCTCCTGACTCAAATGCCTCAATTACCTTGAAGGGTCCCGACCACCTTGATTTCAATTTACCTGGGAACAATCGTAATCTTGAATTGTATAGTAGTACTTTGTCCCCTCTTTTGAAGTTCCGTTCAATGATATTTTGATCATGAATCCGCTTCATTCTCTCTTTGTATAATCTAGTACATTCAAATGCCAGATACCGAAATTCTTCTAATTCATGCAACCCAGTTAGCCTTGCTTTACCTGCTTCATCCAAGTTGAGATTGAATTGTTTTAGCGCCCACCAAGCTTTGTGCACTAATTCAACTGGTAGGTGACAAGATTTCCCAAACACTAATTTGTATGGCGACATGCCAATTGGTGTCTTGAAAGCTGTTCTAAGCCCATAGTGCGTCATTAATCTTTCTGGACCAGTTGCTCCTCGTGGCGTTCACTATTTTAGTCAGTACACTTTTTATCTCCCTGCTGGAGACCTCAACTTGCCCGCTAGTCTGCGGGTGATATGGAGTGGCCACACGGTGTTTAACATCATACTTGGCCAATAATTTCTCAAAAGCTTGGTTGCAAAAGTGTGTGCCCCCGTCACTGATGATAGCCTTTGGAGTCCCGAACCAGGTGAAAATATTCTTCTTTAAAAACCTCACCACCATCTTAGCATCATTGGTGGGTAATGCTGCAGCTTCCACCCATTTGGACACGTAGTCAACTGCAACAAGTATGTACTTATTGCCGTATGAGCTAATAAAGGGCCCCATGAAATCTATTCCCTAGACATCGAACACTTCAACTTGCTGGATTGGGTTCATTGGCATTTCATGACGTCAGGAGATGTTCCTAGTGCGTTGACATTCGTTGCAACCTTCACCCACAAGTTTGTATCTTTAAACACCGTTGGCCAATAGAAACCGGCCTCAAGTATTTTGGCGGCTATACGTATTCCTCCAAAGTGACGGCCATATGCTGAAGCGTGACATGCCTGCAAACCAGAAGATTGTTCTATCTCGGGGACGCATCTCCGGATCATGTTATCAAGACATATCCTAAACAAAAATGGTTCATCCCAATAATAAAGCTGACTTTCACGAAAAAATCTTTTCCTCTTGACCAATGAGAGGTCGTGAGGAACAATACCACTGGCTAGGTAATTAGCATAATCAGCATACCATGGTGCTTCAAGGAGAGTGGTGGTAAGCAGCTGCTCGTCTGGAAAGGTTTCCCGAATTTCCCCACTCTCTTTGACAATTTCAGCTCCTTCAAGTCGTGACAAATGGTCAGCGACTTGATTTTCAGTACCTTTCCTATCCTTAATTTCGAGGTCGATCTCTTGGGGAAGCAACACCCAACGAATCAGGCGTAGCTTAGAGTCCTTTTTATCAATTAAATATCTCAAGGTTGCATGGTCTGTGTAAAAGATTACCTTTGATCCTATGAGATAGGACCGGAATTTGTCAAATGCGAACACGACCGCAAGCATCTCCTTTCCCGTCACTATGTAGTTTAGCTGTTCTCCACTCAGAGTTCTACTTGCATAGTATATTGGATGCATCAGCTTGTCTTTCCTTTGGCCCAGCACTTCCCCCACTGCATAGTCACTTGCATCACACATTAGTTCAAAAGGTTGCTCCCAGTCGGGGGCAATGATGATGGGTGCTGTGACCAACCTCTTCTTCAGTTCCTCAAAAGCAATCCTGCATTCATCAGAAAAACCATAAGGGTGATCTTTTTCAAGTAACTTACAGAGAGGGTTTGATATTTTGGAGAAGTCTTTGATGAACCTCCGGTAAAAACCGGCGTGTCCAAGAAAGCTTCTTATGGCCTTGACGAATGTTGGTGGAGGTAGCTTTGCAATGACATCAACTTTAGCACGGTCTACCTCAATGCCTTTGCTTGAAACCCGGTGCCCCAATACTATACCATCTTGTACCATAAAATGGCACTTCTCCCAGTTTAGCACTAAGTTTGTTTCCATGCACCATTTCAGCACTCTTGTCAGATTGGCAAGGCATTCATCGAATGAATTCCCTACCACCGAGAAATCATCCATGAACACCTCCATAATGTCTTCCACCATATCGGTGAAAATAGCCATCATGCACCTTTGGAATGTAGCAGGCGCATTGCATAGTCCGAATGGCATCCTCCTGAAGGCAAAGATGCCATATGGGCATGTGAAGGAGGTCTTTTCTCTATCTTCGGGAGCTATGGAGATTTGATTGTACCCCGAGTATCCATCCAGAAAGCAAAAGTGAGACCTCCCTGCCAACCTGTCAAGCATTTGATCAATGAAGGGAAGTGGGAAGTGATCTTTGCGGGTGGCTAGATTCAACTTCCTGTAGTCCATGCATATTCTCCATTTGGTGACGGTTCTTATTGAAATCAATTCATTGTTCTCGTTTTTCACTACCGTTGGCACACATTGAACCGGGCTAACCCAGCTGCTTTCTGAGATTGGGAAGATAATTCCTGCATCTAGCCACTTTATTACTTTTTTCTTCACCATTTCCTTCATGTTGGGGTTCAACCTTCTTTGATGTTCCCTGGAAGGTTTGTGTCCATCTTCCAGGAGAATTTTATGCATGCAATAGGCTGGGCTGATTCCCTTTATGTCTTCCATGGTCCACCCAATGGCAGTCTTGCATTCCTTGAGTACCTGTATAAGCTTTTGGGCCTGCACATCTAACAAACTAGATGAGATAATAACAGGTAACGTGGAGTTAGGACCTAGAAATTCATACCTAAGATGTGGTGGTAGTGGTTTTAGCACGAGCTTTGGTGGCTCTTCTATGGATGGCTTTGCTGGCGGGGTCTCTCTTTTCTCTAAGTGTAGAAGCTCGAACTCAAGCTCTCTCTGCCAAAATCCCTTACCTTCCAGAGATAGTAACCATTCAGCTGAACTTTCACCATTTACCTCTTCCATGTTCATCAGGCATGCTTGAAGTGGATCTTCAATGGTCAACTCTGCATCGTCGGTCTCCACTATCACATCAACCGCATCAATGAGAGAGCAATTTGTGAACTCACTAGGGTGCCTCATGGATTTTTGAACATTGAATATGATCTCCTCATCATTCAACCTCATCTTGAATTCCCCAGTTTCACAATCAATTATAGCTCTCCCGGTAGCTAAGAATGGTCTTCCTAGGATTATGGGAATTTCTTCGTCGACCTTGCAATCAATAATAACAAAATCGGCGGGAAACAAGAACTTCCCAACCTGGATAAGCACACCATCTATAATACCAAATGGACGCTTAACCGTCCTGTCAGCAAGCTGTAAAAGCATAGAGGTAGGCTTGGCTCTCCCAATGCCTAACCTCTTATAAATGACTAAGGGCATGAGATTAATGCTTGCCCCCAAATCACACAAAGCCTTAGTAAAGGCATAATTCCCTATAGTGCATGGAATGGTAAAGTTGTCTGGATCAGATAGCTTCTCAGCAATGGGTCTAGAGACCACAACACTACAAGTCTGAGTAAGTGTTACGGTGGCCAAGTCTTGGAAATCAAATTGCCGCGACATCAAATCCTTCATCATCTTAGCATAACCATGCATTTCTTTTAAAGCTTCAGTTAAGGGAATGCTTATCTGGATTTGCTTGAGCATTTCAAAGAACTTTTTGTATTGCTCCTCTTTCTGGTGTTTGGCCAACCTTTGGGGGAATGGTGGCGGTGGCCTCTTTTTCCCAGTGACTTGGGACTTTTATTTTTCCATCACTTTCTTATCAATATGCTGCTCTACCTGTTCAGCTACTTTCTCCGTTCCCTGTTTTACTTCTTTATTTTCAAGCAACTGGCTGGACTGTGACTTCTGTCAACCCCGTGGACTCATCTAGTTCAATGGGCAATGGAGTAGGTGTCTCAGCCTGTCTGTCAATTTTCTCACTTTCATTCTCAGCATCAAGATCTCTACCGCTTCTCAGAGTCACTGCCATCATCTGCTTTGGGACTTGGTCCTTTGGGTTTGTTTGTGTATCTGCAAGCAATGTCCCTTGAGGACGATTGTTGAGAGACATAGCAATCTGACCCACCTGTACTTCAATATTCTTGATGGCGGCATCATGTGCATCTATCCTCTCATTTGTTTTGGCGCTTGACCCAATTAGCTGCTGCATCATAGCTTCCAACCTTGCAAACCCATCGTTATGTATACCTCCATGTGGTGGTGGAGGTGGATGATATCCCTGCTGCTGATTGCTGAAATTCTGAGGTCTAGGGTATGGAGCCATGTTGTGTGGTGGCCTCATACTTGCTGCATTAAATTGTGGTTGGGGAGGTCTGTATTGCATTGGAGCCTGTTGGCCCCAATTTTGATTACCTTGTCGCTGCCCTCCACAATTAGCCACATAGTTCATATCCTCATGCTGATGATGATGTTCTTGGCCTGCAGCCCATGGATCACCTATGGGTTGGCTAATGCAAGATGTGCATAAACCACCATTGGTAGTATCTACAATGTGAACCTGCTGCTTGACCCCTGATTCTTCCACCTTCTTTGTCAGGATGCTCATTTGTGTCAACAAATTTGCCATGTTCTCGTCAAGAGTGTTGGATGGATCCAGAGGTACAGAGTGTACCACTAGTGTAATACGAGCATTCCTGGACGTCCACCCGGAATTTTGAGCCATCTTGTCTAGCAAATTTTGGCCCTCTCTCCAAGTCTTTCTCAGAAAAGCCCCACCTGCTGAAGCATATACAATATTCTTCATACTATCTAAAAGCCCTATGTAGAATCTTTGGCCCAACAACTGCTCAGGAATCCCATGGTGAGGACACATAACAAGCATATCCTTGAATCTGCCCCAAGTTTCATTTAATGTTTCCATTGGTTTCTGCTTGAAGCTCACAATCTCATCAATTTGTTGAGCTGTCTTGTTAGGTGGATGAAACTTGTTGTGGAATTGTTTGACTAACTCATCCCAAGTTGCAATGGAGTTTATTGGGAGTGAGTTTAGCCATATCTGTGCTCTTGAACGAAAAAAGTAATAATCTGATAGCATCTGGAGTTACATTCGGTTGCCTTTGTGTCTTGCATATTGATAAAAAGTTCTTTAGGTGCTGCTGTGGATCTTCAACCTAAGACCCAGAGAATAATCCCTTGTTTTACAACAAGTGTAGCATGTTGTTGGTAATCTGGAAAGACTAAGCTTGAATTGCTGGCACAACAATGGCAGTTGCCAAATTATCCGCTGTGGGTTGTGCCCAGTCATACAGTGCACCTTCATGTGCCTCCTGCGCCTCTTTCATATTTAGCCTGACTTGCTGGTTTTGTTCGTTTACGTCACCCATGTCGAAGTTTAGTTTGATTGGTTATTGAGATTGTTGAATTTGTTTGATGGCTTTGTTACGTGCCCGGAAAGTTTGCTCGGGGTCTGAGAGTCCTTCAATCAGTTCTCCAGTCCTTGCAGATTTTCTAGGCATGTCTGAGTACCCAAATCAACAACCGTCAAAATATTCAATGTAAAGTGTAGAAAGAACCTGAATACACAAGATTCTTGAAGTTATGTCAATGGCAATTGATAATTCCGTTAATTCCCCGGCAACGGCGACAAAATTGATTCACGTCCAAGCAACGGTCGCAGTCAATATAACTTGGTCTAATAAGTCCAAGATCGATCCTACAGAGAATTAACCTACCAATTACAACTTTCACAACCCAACAAAACTTCCGAATCAAGTTCCCAAACTTTGAATATATTTTGTGAGATTTTCGAACCACTACTTTTCAATAATTAAAAGGCTTAAAAGAAGAAATTGAATGTTGGATAAAAATAATATGGAGAAGGACTAAGGTATTGATTTCCCCTATTGATGGAATCCCTTATCGTTATACTCATATAAATTCTTAATATATTCTATCAATCATGAACGCTATTTGTATCGTAACCCTCTCCCGAGCAATTAAAATAATTTACTGGTGCACTCTCCCGAGCTACCCTAGCTAGCTTTAATTTGAGTAGTTCACTTAATATTTCACCCAAGACTTCATTATTCCTAACCCCGTCTTTACGCCTAAAGTTATAGATTCCTCCAATAACCTAGGTGTGGTGTTGTTCAACAATATACCTAAATATGTACTCTTTTCCAAGTTATGCACACTAAATAGGCACCGCTAATTGGGAGCTCAACCAATTAACTACAACAACAATGAAGTTGAACAAATAGAAATCTAAGTCACAACTTGTAATCACATAAACGATAAGTTCATCATTCAATAGGTTCCATCAAAACCTTAGAAAAGGATTTAGCTACTCATGCTTGAAGAAACAAGAATAATAATTGAAATCATAAAGAAAAAATTGATATAAAATAAAAAGAAGGAGTTGAGAGGATTCTTGTCACGCCCCAAATCGAGGGACATGACCGGCGCCTGACCGGGTTGCCCCAGTCAAGCGGACCTGGGTGCCTTTCATTCCCACGCGTTACCCCTGTGTTGACTGTTTCTCATTAACCAAATATATTACTAATCATAATTGATTTCACATTAAACAAATAAAATGATACGAGTGATTCATTAACAAGATTTCAACTTTTACAACGCCCGACATAACACCTTATATATATAAGACTGGAGTCTCACAGTTTACATGTCTACAGAGCCTCTAGGATACAAAAGGGAAATACAATACTTGCCGGTAACAAGGCTCCGGCTATACCTTTCAAAACCAAAATGAAATCCAAACCGAAGTGGCAAGAACCACACAAGGCCCCGAGGAAGAAAGGGGCTCACCAAGACGGGCAATGGAAGGAGAAGAATACTACTGCCGACGAGCTGAAGTGCCTGCTACTGATCCACCTACAATCATGACACGAATGTAGCGCCCCCGGCAAAAGGGACGTCAGTACACTTAAATTGTACTGGTATGTATGGACAAACTTTGTCCCAAGTAAACTCAAGCCATTAAATTACATCAACAATTAATTAAGCCAACCAACCATGTTTCCACATTTTCCTCATTTCAAATAATTCTCAACTCAAAGCACTTCCTACGATCAACCAATTTAACAATTACCAATCAATCACATAAAGCACAAGTAGTCAAACAAAGGGGCAATCAGTGCCCCACAGGTTGCAAACTCTCCTGCTGTCTCCTTTCACAATTTCACATTATTGATTTATGTATCAATTTTCAATAGCGATTTCGATCGCTTTCCATCCTTATTGCCCCTGACCACCCTTATTACCTCGGCCACCCTTATCACCCCAACCCAAACCTTATTTCACCACGTCGCGGCGCGCGACACGACCCCGCCTTACACTTGAAAACACAACAATTTCAAACAGCAGATAAGGTACTACACACAATTTCAACAAGTTCAAATAAGCAACTTGCACATTGTTTCATGTTCTCAATTACTTCTCAAGCCAATATCACAACCAAGTTACAATGTTTCCACATCCAATAATATTCACACATGTATATTCAACAATTTTCCATAATTCAAGTGTTTCATCTCTTTCCACAATAAACCAATTCTCAAGTGTTTCGATTTCTTTTCCACAAGGTGCCATATAGGCCATCATAATCATTATTCACAAATTCTTTACCCAATTCAACTCTCATTTACCTTTCGGTTCATATTTCTTACCACAACACTCATAGTTCAACAACAACTTTGAATATCCAACAACAACATCAATTAATCACATACAATTTCTCAAATCAACACATGCCAAACAATTTTACACATAAGGGCGATTTCACAAGAATCAAAATTAGCCATACATACCTGGTGATGATTTTTCTTCCGTTAACTTTCTACTTTATGCTTACCCAAGATATCCTATTCTTGCCAACCTTGTTCTTGAAGACTCTTACTTCTACCCACTTCTTTTTACTAGAAATCAAGTTCAATAATCATGCATGAGTGTAAAAATTCTATTTTCAAAAGCTATTATATGCAAACCTCTCTTTACCCAATTAAAACTGAAAATCAAAGAAAATAGTTAGGGTTTTTACCTTGAAAATATTGGGGAAGTTGAATCCTTGCCCTAGAATCCCTTGGAATTAAGTAGTTGGAACAATCTTTGAAGATGAAGAACTTCTCTCTCTAAAAACCCTCTCTTCTCTCTCTAATTTTTGGTGAGATGATATGATAAAAATGAAGAAGAGGTGTGTTATATTAAAGAAGAGATCGGGTCAAAATGTTACAAAAACTGGGCCGGGGTCAAATATGCGGTCACTATGCGACCGCAGAATCAACATGCGGTCCGCATAGTGGCCGCAGAATGGCTCAAAAATTACGCAGGCTCTGGAACGATTTGCGGTCACTATGCGGACCGCATGTCGATTCTGCGGTCGCAAAAGTGCACCGCAGATTGACATGCGATCGCATATCGACCGCACATTGGACACAAATTTTGGGCAACTCTCTGGAATGATTTGCGGTCACTATGCGGACCGCATATTGAGTATCGCGGTCGCAAAAGTGCACCGCAGATTGACATTTTTCTGGAAAAAATTTTATTCTACATTTTGAAACTTAAATCACTACCAAGGGTCCGAACCGCGGCTCGCAAGCTCGCCGCGAAGAATTCTACGCATTCCTAACACATCATTCGGACCATGACACCACATCTACTAGGTTTTATGCACAAAAATTTCACGGGGCCTTACATCCTCCCCCTTAAGATCATTCGTCCTCGAATGAGGATTTTGAAATAAATGAGTTGGTTTTGAAAGACATGATATGCAACCCTCAAAATTTTGACTAACTCTTATATTTTAGAAAAATTTCGCCAGAGTTTCCTTTGTATTATGGACATATCCACCTGTCAGAGGGCCCCCGAAACACATCACCAAACAACAATATACAACAATAACACTATTCACAACTGGTATACACCTTCTTACCTCAACGAATGCACATAAACTAGTCACTTCAATGAATTCTTACCTTATTTAACCATTTTAACACACCATGTACGCTTAACAAATCATTACCAATCTACACTTACTATTAGTTGTTTATTAAACACATAAATCTTTATAAGGCTTTCATTTATCAAGAACGGTTCAAGTGACCCAAGGTAACAACACATCTAACTCATTACAAATAAAGGAGACTTACTAATACTAAGAGGGAAACAACTTAGGCAAGATGACAGCTTATTAGGAATAGAAGGGTCACCTAATTTCTTCTAGGCTTGATCAAACAAATGGGGGTACTTTTCTTTCATCTCTTTTTCTCCTTCCCATGTGGCCTCCTCAACTTGTTGACTTCGCCACAATACTTTAACAGAGGCAACTTCCTTATTTCTCAACTTACGGACTTGCCTATCAAGAATGGCAACCGGAACTTCTTCATATGACAAATCTTCATTAACCTCTATAGCTTCGACTGGCATGATGGTGGATGGATCTCCAATCACTTTCTTCAACATGGACACATGGAATACCGGGTGCACCGATGACATCTCAGGAGGCAACTCTAGCCTATAAGCAACTTGACCAATCCTTTGAACGATCCGATATGGCCCGACATACCTAGGACTCAATTTCCCTTTCTTTCCGAATCGCATGACTCCCTTCATAGGAGATACCCTCAAGAACACCCAATCATCGACTTGAAACTCCAAATCCCTTCGACGAACATCTGCATAGGACTTTTGACGACTTTGTGCTGTTTTCATTCTCTCCTGAATAACCTTGACCTTTTCCATAGCTTCGTACACCATATCCGGCCCTAGCAATTCCGCTTCACCTACCTCAAACCACCCGATTGGCGATCTACATCTTCTCCCGTACAATGCCTCAAACGGGGCCATTTGAATGCTAGCATGATAGCCGTTATTGTAAGCAAATTCTATCAGTGGCAAGTGTTCATCCCAATTACCTTTAAAATCTAAGACACAAGCCCGCAACATATCTTCAAGCGTCCGAATGGTCCGCTCGGCCTGTCCATCGGTCTGTGGATGGAAAGCTGTGCTGAGATTCACCTGAGTTCCCAAACCTTGCTGAAACTTCTTCCAAAAGTTAGCGGTGAACTGAGCCCCGCGATCTGAGATGATAGAAAGTGGAGTTCCATGAAGCCTTACTATCTCTTTGATGTACAATCTTGCATATTGCTCCGCAGTATCAGTGGACTTGACAGGCAGGAAGTGAGCTGATTTGGTGAGTCGATCCACTATCACCCATATTGAGTCAAACTTACGCTGAGTGCGAGGTAACCCCACCACGAAATCCATATTGATCATCTCCCATTTCCACCTTGGTATTTCTATAAGCTGAGTTAATCCACCAGGCCGTTGATGCTCGGCCTTCACTTGTTGACAGTTCGGACATTTAGCTACAAAGCCCGCCACATCCCTTTTCATACCGTTCCACCAATAAATCTCCTTGAGATCGTGATACATTTTCGTTGAACCAGGGTGCACAGAATACCTGGAAGTATGAGCCTCTGCCATCACTCTTTCCCGAAGCTCGTCTACATCCGGAACACATAGCCTATCTTGACACCGCAATACACCATCTTCGCTACTGAGTACAAATGCTGAGGTCTTGTCATTCAGGACTGCTTCTTTCACCCGAACCAATGCTGGATCCGTGAATTGTTTTTCCTTGATTTCCGCGACCAATGATGATTCTGCTCCATTATGCACCAAGATATCCCCCTCGTCTGACGCCGAAATACGAACCCCCAAACCGGCTAATTGGCAGACCTCTCGAGCCAGGGGTCTCTGATCCACACCCAAATGAGCCAAACTACCCATGGATTTCCGACTAAGAGCGTCGGCTACCACATTTGCCTTCCCTGGATGGTACAATATGTCCATATCATAGTCCTTGAGTAATTCTAACCACCGCCGCTGTCTCAGATTTAGCTCCTTCTGCTTGAACAAATACTGGAGGCTCTTGTGGTCTGAAAACACATCTACATGAACCCCATAAAGATAGTGCCGCCATATTTTCAAAGCAAACACAACAGCTGCAAGCTCCAAATCATGCGTCGGATAATTCTTCTCATGGTTCTTGAGTTGTCTGGAAGCATAAGCTATAACCTTTCCGTGCTGCTGCATCAATACACATCCCAAACCGACTCTGGAGGCATCACAATAGACTACAAATCCCTCTGTGCCTTCTGGCAAGGCCAATACCGGTGCCGAGGTCAATCTTGACTTCAATTCTTGGAAACTTTTCTCACATGCTTCGGACCACTGGAACTTAACTGCTTTCTGCGTCAATTTAGTCAATGGGGAGGCGAGGGTTGAGAATCCCTCTACAAACCTCCGATAGTACCCTGCCAGACCCAAAAAGCTGCGAATCTCTGTCGGGGTCGTGGGTCTAGGCCAATCTTTCACTGCCGCAATCTTCCGAGGATCCACCATAATTCCCTCACTGGAAATAACATGCCCTAGAAAAGCTACGGACTCCAACCAAAACTCACATTTTGAGAACTTGGCATACAATTGATGCTGAAGAAGGGTCTGCAATGCTGCCCCGAGGTGAACGGCATGATCTTCCCTGCTCCGAGAGTATATGAGAATATCGTCAATGAATACAATCACAAAGGAATCTAGGAATGGCTTGAAAACCCGATTCATAAGGTCCATGAAAGCTGCTGGGGCATTGGTTAGCCCAAAAGACATGACCAAAAACTCAAAGTGACCATAACGAGTTCTGAAAGCGGTCTTAGGAATATCCTGCTCCCTGATCTTCAACTGGTGGTACCCGGACCGTAAATCAATCTTTGAGAAGAACTTCGCTCCCTACAATTGGTCAAATAGATCATCCACTCGAGGCAAAAGATATTTATTCTTGATGGTGACTTTGTTGAGCTGCCGATAATCAATACACATTCGAAGTGACCCATCATTCTTTCTGACAAAGAGAACCGGAGCACCTCATGGCGACACATTCGGTCCTGCCGATAATCAATACACATTCGAAGTGACCCATCCTTCTTTCTGACAAAGAGAACCGGAGCACCCCATGGCGACACACTCGGTCGTATGAACCCTTTCTCTAATAAATCCCTCAACTCCTCCTTTAACTCCCTTAACTCTGCTGGCGCCATTCTGTAAGGTGGAATGGATATTGGCTGAGTATCTGGCAATACATCAATTCCGAAATCAATCTCCCTATCCGGCGGGATGCCCGGAAGCTCATCTGGAAACACTTCAGGAAATTCATTCACAATTGGCACGGACTCGAGGATAGGCACATCTGAGGTGGTGTCCGTTACCCGAACCAGGTGATAGATATACCCCTTCTTAATCATCTTCGAAGCCTTAAGGTAGGAAATAAACCTACCCCTTGGCACTACACCATTTCCTCTCCATTCAATGACCTGGCTCGTTAGGGAACTCGAGCCTCATAACTCTCGTTCGACACTCAAGTTTGGCAAAGCACGAATAGAGCCAATCCATCCCCATAATTACATCAAAATCTACCATCCCAAGCTCAATAAGATCGGCTGTGGTATCACGACCACCCACCGTAACAACACAATTCCTATAGACTCGTGAGGCTGTAATAGAATCACCAATAGGTGTCGACACAGAGAACGGCTCATGAAGCCGTTCGGGTTCTATCCCAAAACTTGAAGCAATGAATGGAGTAACATAAGACAAGGAGGACCCCGGATCAATAAGGGCATAGCAATCAATAGTCCGAACAGACATGATACCTGTAACAACATCCGGAGAAGCCTCGGCATTTTGGCGACCACTCAATGCATAGAATCGGCTAGGTCCACCCCTACCCCGAGCTCCACCCCTAGCCGCACCACGCCCCGCTGCTGCTGGAGTACGCGCCGATGATGTAGCACCGAAGAACCGGATGACCGAGCAGCATCCCCTACCTATACCCCGACGGGGTGCACGGCAGTCCCGCCGAACGTGACCTCTCACCCCGCACCCGAAGCACACCGGAAGGTCAAGGTAGCAAGTTTCGTATGAAATCTCCCACATTCGGGGCATGTAGGTCTCCACCCCGACCTATCGACGGGGTGCACGGCGATCCGCGAATGTGACCTCTCGCGCACCGAAGCACACTGGAAGGTCAAGGTAGCAAGTCTCTGTATGAAATCTCCCATACTTGGGGCATGTAGGTCTCCCCTGCTACTGGGATCTCACCCCAGGACGACCAGACTGACGAGACCTCCTGCTGTCTGAAACATGTCTCGAGTAGCTGCCCTGCTGATGACTGTTCACGGATGGCGGTGCACTCGCGGAGGACTGAGCATATGACTGGGATGGCCCTGATGACCCTTTCCCTGGAAGTGATCTCCCTGAATGACCCATTGACTGGGCCCTACTGCTACTTTCTCTTTCTGCATGAATCTTCAATTTCCTGGCCTCTGTGGCCTGAGCAAACCCCACAATCCTCCCATAGTTCGTATCTGAGTGCAAAGTTGCTGTGGCGGCCTCATTCACTACCGAAGGGCTAAGGCCCTGAACAAACCGTCGAACCCGGGCATCCATGGTCGACACTAAATGAGGAGCGTACTTGGACAACCTTACGAACTCCATGTGATACTCCCAAACACTCATACCGCCCTGTTTGAGAACCTCGAACTCAGTGGCACGGGCTGCCATTGCCTCAGCAGGTAAGAAGTGGTCCATAAATGCATCCACGAACTCATCCCATCTGGCCGGAGGGCTTCCTTCCTCACGGGAATCCTCCCACATTTCGAACCATGAACGTGCCGCTCCCTTCAGCTTGTAAGAGGCCAACTCTACCCCCTCTATATCTGTAGCCTTCATCACTCTGAGGGTCTTGTATATCTCATCAAGGAATTCCTGTGGGTCAGCCTCTGGATCGGTACCTGAAAATTCTGGAGGGGCCAATCGCAAGAACTGGTGGACTCTGGAGCCAAAGGAATCTCCCTGTCCGCTGGAGGATGCAGGGGCATCATGGGATCTCTGGGCCTGGGCAGCCACTAACTGTGTTAACATATGGATGGCTCCCCTAAGTTCTTCATTAGAGATACCAGAGCCCGAAGCGGGAACTGTATCTGAGTCAGGAACACCGGCAGGAGGAATGGTGGCATCCTCTGCCGCGGCTGGAATAGGGACACTTGGGTTTTGAACAGATGGGCCATGCAAATTCGGGACCGGTGGGTCATTCTCTCCCACGGCATCGGGTACATGATTAACAGCTGCACTTGGGTCGGCATTGGCCCTAAGGCCGAGTCTAGCCTTCTTCTTAGGTGCCATATTCTGAAAATTTGGGAACAAGGCACGAATTAGACACAGATATCTCCACATTGCACTTTACCGCACGATATAGATTAACAAAGAAGTAGGTAGATTCCTAAATGTCCGTGTAGCCCCCTAATTATATGATGTGGTCGACAACACACCTATAAGAAGGGCACTACTAGACACGGCTCCAAGACATCCTAGGACACTTTAAAACCTTAAGCTCTGATACCAAGTTTGTCACGCCCCAAATCGAGGGACATGACCGGCGCCTGACCGGGTTGCCCCAGTCAAGCGGACCTGGGTGCCTTTCATTCCCACGCGTTACCCCTGTGATGACTGTTTCTCATTAACCAAATATATTACTAATCATAATTGATTTCACATTAAACAAATAAAATGATACGAGTGATTCATTAACAAGATTTCAACTTTTACAACGCCCGACATAACACCTTATATATATAAGACTGGAGTCTCACAGTTTACATGTCTACAGAGCCTCTAGGATACAAAAGGGAAATACAATACTTGCCGGTAACAAGGCTCCGGCTATACCTTTCAAAACCAAAATGAAATCCAAACCGAAGTGGCAAGAACCACACAAGGCCCCGAGGAAGAAAGGGGCTCACCAAGACGGGCAGTGGAAGGAGAAGAATACTACTGCCGACGAGCTGAAGTGCCTGCTACTGATCCACCTACAATCATGACACGAATGTAGCGCCCCCGGCAAAAGGGACGTCAGTACACTTGAATTGTACCGGTATGTATGGACAAACTTTGTCCCAAGTAAACTCAAGCCATTAAATTACATCAACAATTAATTAAGCCAACCAACCATGTTTCCACATTTTCCTCATTTCAAATAATTCTCAACTCAAAGCACTTCCTACGATCAACCAATTTAACAATTACCAATCAATCACATAAAGCACAAGTAGTCAAACAAAGGGGCAATCAGTGCCCCACAGGTTGCAAACTCTCCTGCTGTCTCCTTTCACAATTTCACATTATTGATTTATGTATCAATTTTCAATAGCGATTTCGATCGCTTTCCATCCTTATTACCCCTGACCACCCTTATTACCTCGGCCACCCTTATCACCCCAACCCAAACCTTATTTCACCACGTCGCGGCGCGCGACACGACCCCGCCTTACAGTTGAAAACACAACAATTTCAAACAGCAGATAAGGTACTACACACAATTTCAACAAGTTCAAATAAGCAACTTGCACATTGTTTCATGTTCTCAATTACTTCTCAAGCCAATATCACAACCAAGTTACAATGTTTCCACATCCAATAATATTCACACATGTATATTCAACAATTTTCCATAATTCAAGTGTTTCATCTCTTTCCACAATAAACCAATTCTCAAGTGTTTCGATTTCTTTTCCACAAGGTGCCATATAGGCCATCATAATCATTATTCACAAATTCTTTACCCAATTCAACTCTCATTTACCTTTCGGTTCATATTTCTTACCACAACACTCATAGTTCAACAACAACTTTGAATATCCAACAACAACATCAATTAATCACATACAATTTCTCAAATCAACACATGCCAAACAATTTTACACATAAGGGCGATTTCACAAGAATCAAAATTAGCCATACATACCTGGTGATGATTTTGTCTTCCGTTAACTTTCTACTTTATGCTTACCCAAGATATCCTATTCTTGCCAACCTTGTTCTTGAAGACTCTTACTTCTACCCACTTCTTTTTACTAGAAATCAAGTTCAATAATCATGCATGAGTGTAAAAATTCTATTTTCAAAAGCTATTATATGCAAACCTCTCTTTACCCAATTAAAACTGAAAATCAAAGAAAATAGTTAGGGTTTTTACCTTGAAAATATTGGGGAAGTTGAATCCTTGCCCTAGAATCCCTTGGAATTAAGTAGTTGGAACAATCTTTGAAGATGAAGAACTTCTCTCTCTAAAAACCCTCTCTTCTCTCTCTAATTTTTGGTGAGATGATATGATAAAAATGAAGAAGAGGTGTGTTATATTAAAGAAGAGATCGGGTCAAAATGTTACAAAAATCTGGGCCGGGGTCAAATATGCGGTCACTATGCGACCGCAGAATCAACATGCGGTCCGCATAATGACCGCAGAATTGCCCCAAATTTTACAAGTTTCTGTAACGATTTGCGGTCACTATGCGGACCGCATGTCGATTCTGCGGTCGCAAAAGTGCACCGCAGATTGACATGCGATCGCATATCGACCGCACATTGGACACAAATTTTGGGCAACTCTCTGGAACGATTTGCGGTCACTATGCGGACCGCATATTGATTCTGCGGTCGCAAAAGTGCACCGCAGATTGACATTTTTCTGGAAAAATTATTTCTCTACATTTTTGAAACTTAAATCACTACCAAGGGTTCGAACCGCGGCTCGCAAGCTCGCCGCGAAGAATTCTACGCATTCCTAACACATCATTCGGACCATGACACCACATCTACTAGGTTTTATGCACAAAAATTTCACGGGGCCTTACAATTCTCTCTTACTAAATATCTTGCAAAAGTATTGAAATAAAGAAAATATGCTTCTATTGGGCAAACTAGAAGTTTATATAGAGGTTTTAGGGCTAAAAAACTAAGTTTGAGTCTAATTAGGAGAGCTGGGCGTCGACTTTCGCGGATGGTTCGCGGCCGCGAGCTGACCGCGAACAGTAAAACTTCAGAAAGCATAATTATTCGTGGTTCATCCGCGACCGTGAATGAACCGCGGAGGAACAGTGTTGTGGCTTTTTCTCTGCTTTTTCCAGCTCTTTTCACCTTAGCTCTTCTCTTGGCCTTTTCATCAACATATGACTCCAAAATAGCTCTTCTTAGCATCCATTGCATCACATGTACCTATAACACACAAACAAATACTAATCAAAGCATTTTGTCTTCATAAACAACATAAACACCATAACAAAGTGTGATTATTTAGGGCATAATTATAGTCAAATTCACCTATTATCAGTAGTGACAATAAATAATAATACCGGGCTCTAGGAGTTTGCTAATTGGAATGAGTACAATCAAAATACCTTAATGAGGATCCATTAGAGGGCACATCTAGTGCCAGAAGGCGCAGTAACCCCAGCTCCAATATTGTATATTTAAGTTGTTGCAGTTAAAAAGCTCGTAGTTGGACTTTGGGATGGGCCAGCTGGTCACCCTTAGGTTTGCACCGGTCATTTTGTCCTTTCTATCAGTGATGCGAACCTGGCCTTAATTAGCCGGGTCGTACCTCTGGCGTTGTTACTTTGATGAAATTAGATTGCTTAAAGAAAGCCTACATGCTATATACATTACCATGGGATAACATTATATGATTGCGGCCCTATTACATTGGCCTTCGGGTTCAGAGTAATGATTAACCGGGACAGTCGGGGGCATTCATGTTTCATAGTCAGAGGTAAAATTCTTGCATTTTTGAAAGACGAACAACTGCAAAAGCATTTGCCAAGGATTTTTTCATTAATCAAGAACGAAAGTTAGGTGTTTGAAGATGATCAGATACCGTCCTACTCTAAACCATAAATGATGCCGACTAAGGATAGACATATATTGCTTTTAGGACTCCTCCAGCACCTTATGAGAAATCAATGGTTTTGGGTTCTGGGGGAGTATAGTCGCAAGGCTGAAACTTAAAGAAATTGATGGAAGGGCACCACCAGGAGTGGAACCTGCGGCTTAATTTGACTCAACACGGGGAAACTTACCAGGTCCAGACATATAGTAAGGATTAACAGACTAAGATCTCTTTCTTGATTCATTGGGTGGTGGTGCATGGTCACTCTTAGTTGGTGGAGAGATTAGTCTATTTAGTTCCTATAACAAACGAGACCTCAGCCTGCTAACTAGCTTTCAGGAGGTATCCCTTCACGGCCAGCTTCTTAGAGGGACTACGACCTTTTAGGCCGTAGAAGTTTGAGGCAATAATTGGTTCGTGATGCCTTTAGATGTTCTAGGACGCACGAGCTCTACACTGATGTATTCAACGAGTTTATAGCCTTGGATGACAGGCCCGGGTAATCTTTGAATTTAATCGTGATGGGGATAGATCCTTGCAATTGTTCGTCTTCAATGAGGAACTTCCAGTAAGCACGAGTCATCAGCTCGCGTTGGTTATGTCCCTACCCTTTGTACACACTGCCATTGTTCCTACCGATTGAATGATCCAGTGAAATGTTAAGCTCGCGGCGATGTGGGCATTTTGCTGCCCACGATGTCGCGAGAATTACATTGAAACTAATCATTTGGAGAAAGGAGAAGTCATAATAAGGTTTCCATAGGTGAACCTGTGGAAGGAGCATTGTCGAAACCTGCAAAGCTGAACGACCTGCTAACTTGTTTAAATACTGGGGAGCAACGCGATCGGGGTGCTTCGGCCTCCGTCTGCGTGGCTCCCTCCAATCCCCGGTGTGTGCAATCACGTGAGTGCCTGTTGATTATTGAACCCCAGCGTGGAAAGTGCCAAAGAATACGAGATTGAAAGCTTGCCCCATATTTCTGTTCGCAGCGCGCGTGCGGGAGGGGGGGAGGGGGGGACTTGTGCTTCTTTTGAAACACAAATGACTCTCGGCAATGGATATCTCGACTTTCACATCGATGAAGAACATGGAAAAATGAGATACTTGGTATGAATTATAGCATCCCGTGAACCATCGAGTCATTGAACGCAAGTTGCACCCGAAACCATCAGGCTGAGGGCATGTTTGCCTGGGCCTCAGCCATCGTGTCGCCCTGCACATTGCACCCATTAATATTGCCGTAGTGGTGTCATGGGGATAGATACTGGCCTCTTTTGTTCCTCGAGCATGTGGTTGGCCTAAATGCGAGTCCATGACGATAGACATCATGACAAGTGGTGGTAGAAACTCAACCCTTGTAATGTCTTCGCTCCAACCCGTCGCATGTTTGGGTTCCTCGACCCTTAACATGCTTAGGTGCTCCGACCGCGACCACATGACATGTGGGACTACCCGCTGAGTTTAAGCATATCAATAAGCAAAGGAAACGAAACTTACAAGGATTCCCCTAGTAACAGCGAGCGAACCGGGAATAACCCAGGCTTTGAATCGAGCAGCTCCATCGTATGAATTGTAGTCTTAAGAAGCGTCCTCACTGGAGGACTGGGCCCAAGTCCCCTGTAAGGGGCGCTAGAGAGGGTGAGAGCCTCGTTGCGCCCGAACCCTGTCGCACCACGAAGTGCTATCTATGAGTTGGGTTGTTTGGGAATGCAGCTCAAACGGGTGATAAATTCTGTCCAAAGCCATAATACGGGTGAGAGAACAATAACAAACAAGTATCACAGTGGAAATATGAAAAGGAATTTGAAAAAAGAGTCAAAATGTGTTAGAAATTATCGGGAGAGAAGCGTAGGGGGCAGGCGATACGCCCTGGTCGGATGTGGAACGGTGTTGAGCTGGTCTGCCGATCGACTCGGGGCATGGACCAGCATGGATTGTGGGGAGGCCAAAGCCTGGGCTTTTGATACTTTTGTGGAATGCCATCTCCTTGATTGTGGTAGGCAGCGATGACTATAGCGTGCTTCGGCATCTGTGCACTTCGGACACTGGCGTTTGGGCTCCCCATTTGACCCGTCTTGAAACCTAGACCAATGAGTCTCACATGTGTGCGATTCAACAGAAGAGTAAACCTGTCAGGCGTAAGGAAGCTCATTGGTGGGATCCTCCTAAGGGGTACACAACCAACCCACCTTGATCTTCTGTGAAGGATTCAAGTGTGAGCATACTTGATTTACGTCCAAGCAACGGTCGCAGTCAATATAACTTGGTCTAATAAGTCCAAGATCGATCCCACAAGGAATTAACCTATCAATCACAACTTTCACAACCCAAGAGTACTTCCGAATCAAGTTCCCAAATTTTAGAGTATGTTTGTGTATGGATTTCGACTAACTACTTTGCAAGAATTAAGAAAGCTTAAAAGAAAGAATTGAATGTTGAGTAAAAAATAATATGGAGAAAGACTAAGGTATTGATTTCCCTATTGATGGAATCCCTTATCGTTATGCTCATACAAATTGTTAATATATTCTATCAATCATGAACGCTATGTGTATCGTAACCCTCCCCCGAGCAATTACAATAATTTACTAGTGCACTCTCCCGAGCTACCCTAGCTAGCTTTAATTTGAATAGTTCACTTAAGATTGCACTCAAGACTTCATTATTCCTAACCCCGTCTTTACGCCTAAAGTTATAGATTCCTCCAATAACCTAGGTGTGGTGTTTTTTAACAATATACCTAAATATGCACTCTTTTCCAAGTTATGCACACTAAATAGGCACAACTAATTGGGGATCCTACCTATTAACTACAACAAGAATGAAGTTGAACAAATAAAAATCTAAGTCACAATTTGTAATCACATAAACGATAAGTTCATCACCCAATAGGTTCCATCAAAACCTTAGAAAATGATTTAGCTACTCATGCTTAAAGAAACAAGAATAATAATTGAAACCATAAAGAAATACTTGATATAAAATAAAAAAAAGGAGTTGAGAGGATTCTCTCTTACTAAATATCTTGCAAAAGTATTGAAATAAAGACAACATGCCTCTATTGGGCAAACTTGGAGTTTATGTAGAGGTTCTATGGATAAAAAAACTAAGTTTGAGTCCAATTAGGAGAACTGTGCGTCGCCTTCCGCGGTTGGTTCGCGGCCGCGAGCTGACCGTGAACAGCAAAACTTCAGAAAGCCTCATTATTCGCGGTTCATCCGCGACCGCGAATGAACCGCAGAGGAACAGTCCTGCGGATCTTTCTCTGCTCTTTCCAACTCTTTTCACTTTAGCTCTTCTCTTGGCCTTTTCATCGACATATGACTCCAAAATAGCTCTTCTTAGCATCCATTGCATCACATGTACCTATAACACACAAACAAACACTAATCAAAGCATTTTGTCCTCATAAACAACATAAATACCATAACAAAGTGTGATTATTTAGGGCATAATTATACTCAAATTCACCTATTATCAATACCCCACACTTAAACCTTTGCTCGTCCTCGAACAACCTTAATCACACTTTAGGCCAATTTAAAAAAAATTGTCTCCCCCAAAATATGTCACAAAAGCTATTATTCATGAACAACCTAAGATATGCACAATCTTTACCTAACCGTAAACTCTCATGCCAGCACACTATTACTTACTCTACTTATTACCAAAAACTTGCAAATTTTCCTTCTTCCTCTTGAATTACATGCCCTCACAAAATTTATTGGGAGAAGTTCCCACACATTAACAATTCAACAACATCGAACTAATAAATATCGGAAAAATTCACTCAGTCTCAACAAAGAACATTTATATGCATACAGACACACCGTAGGCTTGCCCCTAGTGTAATACTCCACTAATCAATTATTCAATCATAGACCAATAGGTCTTTAAGGGTTGTAATGTTGGCTATGGGATGGGTAGGATACTTTTGGTTATAGTGACTAGCCTCCCTAAGCACTTTTCTTTTCCTTTTTACAACTTCCCTTTTCGTTTTCTTCTTCATGTCTCCCCTAAACATTCCTTCACCTTTATTTACTTTGAATCCCCACTTGTCTTTTGTTTGTGTAACTGACCTTTCTAATTTTCATATATACATTGATATAGCTCTTTTTCTCAGAATATCTTTTTTTTCTCATTGCTTTGCAACACATTTACATTATTTTGGCCAGTTCACTATTTTCTACCATTCATTCTTGATTTTCCCTTTTTCAATTTCCCTTCACCCCACACTTAGAATTTTGCATATTCATTACAATACAATTGCTTCTAGGAGGTAAAGTAGAACAATATAAGATTTTGATTTTTCATGAACACTCAAGGGTTATCAAAGAATAGGCTTTAAGCTCAAAGGGGTTAACTAGGATATTATGTACGGGTTAATTCATGTCTACTGATTTTTGGGGTTACACAAAGAAATTCCTCTATCCTCTCTACAACCAAACAACTTCTATTTCGCATTTCAAACACACAGGGCAAGTTCTAGGTATCATGTAAAACATATAATGTAAGTAAAATCTCACACATACATAGCATGCAACTCATTTAGAATCCGGTTTATCTACAAAGTCCTCTCAATGTTCAAGCAAGCTGTATTATGCAATTTAAGGCATATTTCGAATCTACAGTCAAGCTTAGATAATGCATTCTCAAGTTCAATTAAGCTTTGCTAATGTGCATACTTGGGGTTACATGTTACCCTTTGTCCTCTAATCCTAAAAAAAAAAGAAAAATCTACCTAACCCGGTTCAAATAAAAACCCTTGGAAAAGAACCGTGGTCAAAAGAAAAACCAAGGGGGGATGATACACTACCTATAAAAAGAAAATAAAAGAAAGACAAAAATTTCTACGTGGACTACTTCCCTCAAGAGTACTTGTCCTAAATAGTCTGTCATCAGGAATAGTCCTCTACTCATATTTTTGGATTTTTAAAATTTTATGATTTTTTTTGTGTTTTTATTATTTTATATTAACTACTACAACTAATATATACATAATGTACAAGATAAGTCACCCACCCCACACTTAAAAATATGTCATGTCCCCATGACATAAATAAAAATTAAAGCACAAGAGGGGCAAGAAAACTAACTTGAGACTCACTCGGAGTCGGAGATGGTGGATGGGTCGACATGACATGCTCGTCCAAGTTCTCTAAGACATGCCATAAAACTGCTTTCTGACCGGGCTTGCCTTGTAGACATGGCGTCTAGCCGTGTGTGCAAGCCATCAACGGAGGTGCGCAGATCAGCAACCTCCTCCTCCATGGACCTAAGCATAGGTCGTGAGGACTCGGACCTAGACATACTTGCTCCACGAGGAGCAGGCCTGGAAGGTCCGGCTGAATCCGTGGAGTGCCTGGCCCGGGCAATCGGTACAGGATCGTCCTCTTCATCCAAGTCAATTGGGGTTGTGTCTCGTCCAACTCGGATTTGAGCAGCTCTAAATGGAGCTTTTGGTAGTAGCTCACCATCAGTTGCAGTTACTGGGGTCTGATGGAGGAGACACAGTGTAGGGACAAGAGATGGGTAATAAAAACCCTTGGCAGTGAGGGATCCCCTCAATACCATCTCATCACTAACTAAGCGGGCGCTGTCAACATCCCGCCGTGTTACAAAACACCAAGTTAAAAGAGCCCTATTAAAGTTAACATCCGTGGTGTTGCTCAAGGGCAAGATACGGTTGCATATTATAGAGAACCAACATTTAGCTGCGTGTGTAAAGCAGTTAGAGTGCAGAGTCTTATTTCTAATCCACACCGGGATGCCGTCTACACATAAGGCCTCAATTAGCATGTCCTATGTGACACCTGGCCTATCATGGTAATAGTCGACATCACTAGTGTGCATTGACAGTCTAAGTATCTGCCTAATTGTAGGAATATGGGCATCAACATGCTTACCTCTGACGAATACCCGTCTGACCATAGCGTAAGGAGCATTGGCGTAGAATTCCCGGACAAGCATCTTGTTCACATTAGGAGGTGAGTCAAAGAGGAACTCCATCTTGCGCCTACGAATCTCATCATATATTTCAGGTTTCTCCGAGCGAATAGCTATCCGGTCAACTTCTACCTCTTGGAGCCACTTCTTGGCCGCCTTAATGTGAAATCCATTCTCCGCTTCTTCGCAAGCAAATCTGGACTCATCATAAGTCGGTTTCTTTGAAGAGCTAGCACCATGTCGACATCTCTCTGGGGCCATGATCCTGCACAAATAAGATAGCCAAAAATTTGGTAAACTGTTAGTTATCGGAAGGCTACTCAGACTTCGCCATCCGTGAAATATCACAATAGACCATTTTTTGTGCAATCACCTCATGCTCCTATACATAGTTTCTTTATCTAACTATTTTACACATGCCTATTCAAGCAGCCCACACTTAATTATTTGAGCACTTCTAACATTACCCAATCAACTTAATCCACCACCAATAAAATACACAATAACCACTTCATGAGTTGGGCATTATGTCTCCTAAAACTACATTTATCAATTATGATCAAGGATAATTTGTCCAACTTGGCTTACCAACCAACATATATGGTCAACATACTTTTGGGTCTCCAAATCATAAAATTAGCATCATAAACTCAATTGAAGACCCATCAACCTATTTGTTTTACCAAACTTCAATCATATAACAAGGTTCCTTAAGAGATATTCATGGAAACATTCAATGTGCAACAAGAAACCAAGTAATATTCATGAACTACCCTAAACTAACATTATCTAATTAATTCTACAAAATAAACAATCAAAAACTAAAATAAAAACAAAATATAAGAGAAAAAGTAGAGAGACTTACTAGTTATAGCAATGGAGGAGTAGGGTGGAAGAAGGGGATGATTTGGAGAAGAAGGGGTTGGGAATTTGTAGAGAGAAGGGAGAGGATTTGGAGTTAGAGAGAGAGAGAGATTTGCGAGGGCGGCGGCTGAATTGGGGTTATGGGAAATAGGGGTTAGGTTTTTGGGTTTAAAGACGGGGGGGGGGGGAAGAAAATAAAAAAACATTAATTTTCACTGACCGCGGAACTGGCCGCGATTGTTCACGGCCGCGGATGGACTGTTAACAGTCGCGATTTAGAAGGGTCATTTTTTCGTAGTTGGTTCGCGGCCGCAAATGGACCGCGAACTGAGAAAATTCAGAGAGGTCACTTTTCCGCGGTTCATCCGCGGTCGTGGATGGACCGCGAGCAGTGCCCTTCTCTGAAATTTTTCTCCACTGTTCAGCAAAACTTTTTTTTTCTTATCTTTTTATTTTATTAAATACTAACTTTAATGAAAACACTTACAATATGTCCATGGGTTTCCTCCCACGTAGCGCTTGATTTAACATCGCGACACGACTCAACTTAGCACGTTTTAAGGCTTGCTAGACCGTTGAGGTTTATCTAACCTCAATTCTACCTTGTCCTCGGTGTCATCCAGGCCTATGTAAGGTTTCAACCGCTGTCCGTTTACCTTGAATGTACGTGATCCATCCATAGTTTGAATTTCCACAGCTCCTGACTCAAATGCCTCAATTACCTTGAAGGGTCCTGACCACCTTGATTTCAATTTACCCTGGGAACAATCGTAATCTTGAATTGTATAGTAGTACTTTGTCCCCGCTTTTGAAGTTCCACTCAACGATATATTGATCATGAATCTGCTTCATTCTCTCATTATATAATCTAGTACTTTCAAATGCCAGATACCGAAATTCTTCTAATTCATGCAACCCAGTCAGCCTTGCTTTACCTGCTTCATCCAAGTTGAGATTCAATTGTTTCAGTGCCCACCCAGCTTTGTTGTCTAATTCAACCGGTAGGTGACAAGCTTTCCCAAACACCAATTTGTATGGCAACATGCCAATTGGTGTCTTGAATGCTGTTCTATAAGCCCATAGTGCATCATCAAGCTTTCTGAACCAGTCGGTCCTCATGGCGTTCAGTGTTTTAGTCAGTACACTTTTTATCTCCCTGTTGGAGACCTCAACTTGCCCGCTAGTCTGCGGGTGATATGGAGTGGCCACACGGTGTTTAACATCATACTTGGCCAATAATTTCTCAAAGGCCCGGTCGAAAAAGTGTGTGCCCCCGTCACTGATGATATCCCTTGGAGTCCCGAACCGGGTGAAAATATTCTTCTTCAAAAATCCCACCACCACCTTAGCATCATTGGTGGGTAATGCTGCAGCTTCCACCCATTTGGACACGTAGTCAACTTCAACAAGTATGTACTTATTGTCGTATGAGCTAATAAAGGGCCCCATGAAATCTATTCCCCAGACATCGAACACTTCAACTTGCTGGATTGGGTTCATTGGAATTTCATGACGCCGAGAGATATTCCCGGTGCATTGACATTCGTTGCAACCTTTCACCCACAAGTGTGTATCTTTAAACACCGTTGGCCAATAGAAATCGGCCTCAAGTATTTTGGCAGCTGTACGTATTCCTTCAAAATGACCGCCATATGCTGAAGCGTGACATGCCTGCAAAACAGAAGATTGTTCTATCTCGGGGACGCATCTCCGGATCATGTTATCTAGACATATCCTAAACAAATATGGTTCATCCCAATAATAAAGCTGACTTTCACGAAAAAATCTTTTCCTCTGGACCGATGAGAGGTCGTGAGGAACAATACCACTGGCTAGGTAATTAGCGAAATCAGCATACCATGGTGTTTCAAGGAGAGTGGTGGTGAGCAGCTGCTCATCTGGAAAGGTTTCCAGAATTTCCCCACTCTCTTTGACAGTTTCATCTCCTTCAAGTCGTGACAAATGATCAACGACTTGATTTTTAGTACTTTTCCTATCCCTAATTTCGAGGTCGAACTCTTGGAGAAGCAACACCCACCGAATCAGGCGCGGCTTAGAGTACTTTTTATCTATTAAATATCTTAAAGCTGCATGGTCTGTGTATACGCTTACCTTGGATCCTATGAGATAGGACCGGAATTTGTCAAATGCGAACACGACTGCAAGCATCTCCTTTTCCGTCACTGTGTAGTTTAGCTGTGCTCCTTTTAAAGTTCCACTTGCATAGTATATTGGATGCATCAGCTTGTCTTTCCTTTGGTCCAGCACTGCCCCCACTGCAAAGTCACTTGCATCACACATTAGCTCAAAAGGTTGCTCCCAGTCGGGGGCAATGATGATGGGTGCTGTGACCAACCTTTTCTTCAGTTCCTCAAAAGCAATCCTGCATTTATCAGAAAAAACAAAAGAGTGATTTTTTCAAGTAACTTACAGAGAGGGTTTGATATTTTGGAGAAGTCTATGAGGAACCTCCGGTAAAAACAGGCGTGTCCAAGAAAGCTTCTTATGGCCTTGATGGATGTTGGTGGAGGGAGCTTTGCGATGACATTAACTTTAGCACGGTCTACCTCAATGCCTTTGCTTGAAACCCGGTGCCCCAATACTATACCTTCTTGTACCATAAAATGGCACTTCTCCGAGTTTAGCACTAAGTTTGTTTCCATGCACCGTTTCAGCACTCTTGTCAGATTGGCTAGGCATTCATTGAATGAATTCCCTACCACAAAGAAATCATCCATGAACACCTCCATAATGTCTTCCACCATATCGGTGAAAATAGCCATCATGCACCTCTGGAATGTGGCAGGTGCATTGCATAATCCGAATGGCATCCTCCTAAAAGCAAAAATGCCATATGGGCATGTGAAAGAGGTCTTCTCTATATCTTCGGGGGCTATGGAGATTTGATTGTACCCCGAGTATCCATCCAAGAAGCAAAAGTGGGACCTCCCTGCCAACCTATCAAGCATTTGATCAATGAAGGGGAGTGGGAAGTGATCCTTGCGAGTGGCTAGATTCAACTTCCTGTAGTCCATGCATATTCTCCATCCGGTAACGGTTCTTGTTGAAATCAATTCATTGTTTTTGTTTTTCTCTATCGTCATGCCTCTTTTCTTTGGCACACATTGGACCGAGCTAACCCAGCTGCTGTCTGAGATTGGGAAGATGATTCCCGCATCTAGACACTTTATTACTTCTTTCTTCACCACTTCCTTCATGTTGGGGTTCAGCCTTCATTGATGTTCCCTGGAAGGTTTGTGTCCATCTTCCAGGAGAATTTTATGCATGCAATAGGCGGGGCTGATCCCCTTTATGTCTGCCATGGTCCACCCAATGGCAGTCTTGCATTCTTTGAGTACCTGTATAAACTTTTGGGCCTGCACATCTAACAAACTAGATGATATAATAACAAGTAACGTGGAGTTAGGACCTAGAAATTCATACCTAAGATGTGATGGTAGTGGTTTAAGCTCGAGCTTTGTGGCTTTTCTATGGATGGCTTTGCTGGCGGGGTCTCTCTTTTCTCTAAGTGTAGAGGCTCGAACTTATGCTCTCTCTGCCAAAATCCCTTGCCTTCCAGAGATAGTACCCATTTAGCTAAACATTCACCATTTACCTCTTCCATGTTCATCAGGCATGCTTGAAGTGGATCTTCAATGGTCAACTCTGCATCGTCGGTCTCCACTATCACATCAACCGCATCAATGAGAGAGCAATTTATGAACTCACTAGGGCGCCTCATGGATTTTTGTACATTGAATATGATCTCCTCATCATTCAACCTCATCTTGAATTCCCCAGTTTCACAATCAATTATAGCTCTCCCGGTAGCTAAGAACGGTCTTCCTAGGATTATGGGAATTTCTTCGTCGACCTTGCAATCAAGAATAACAAAATCGGCGGGAAATACGAACTTCCCAACCTGGATAAGCACATCATCTATAATACCAAATGGACGCTTAACCCTCCTGTCAGCAAGTTGTAAAAGCATAGAGATGGACTGGCTCTCCCAATGCCTAACCTCTTATAAATGACTAAGTGCATGAGATTAATGCTTGCCCCTAAATCACACAAAGACTTAGTAAAGGCATAATTCCCTATAGTGCATGGGATGGTGACGCTACCTGGATCAGATAGCTTCTCAGCAATGGGCTTGGAGACCACTGCACTACAAGTCTGGGTAAGTGTTACGGTGGCCAAGTCTTGGAAATAAAATTTCCGCAACATCAAATCCTTCATCATCTTAGCATAACCATGCATTTTTTTAAAGCTTCAATTAAGGGAATGTTTGCCTGGATCTGCTTGAGCATTTCAAAGAACTTTTTGTATTGCTCCTCTTTCTGGTGTTTGGCAAACCTTTGGGGGAATGGTGCTGGAGGCCTCTTCTTCCCTGTGACTTGGAACTTTTCTTTTTCTATCACTTTCTCTTCAATCTGCTGCTCTACCTGTTCAACTACTTTCTCCGTTCCTTGTTTTGCTTCTTTATTTTTAGCAACTGGTTGGACTGTGACTTCTGTCAACCCTGTGGACTCATCCAGTTCAATGGGCAATGGAGTAGGTGTCTCCGCCTGTCTGTAGATTTTCTAACTTTCATTGTCAGCATCAAGATCTCTACTGCTTCTCAGAGTCACTGCCATCATCTGCTTTGGGACTTGGTCTTTTGGGTTTGTTTGTGTATCTGCAGGAAATGTCCCTTAAGGATGATTGTTGAGAGACATAACAATCTGACCCACCTGTACTTCAATATTCTTGATGGCGGCATCATGTGCATCTATCTTCTCATTTGTTTTGGTGTTTGAACCAATTACCTTCTGCATCGTAGCTTTCAACTCTGCGAACCCATCGTCATGTCTACCCCCATGTGGTGGTGGAGGTGGATGATATTCCTGTTGCTGATTGCCGAAATTCTGAGGTCTAGGATATGGGGCCATGTTGTGTGGTGGCCTCATACCTGCTGCATTAAATTGTGGCTGAGGAGCTGTGTACTACATTGGAGCATGTTGGCCCCAGTTTTGATTACCCTGTCGCTGCCCTCCATAATTAGCCACATAGTTCATATCCTTATGCTGATGATGATGTTCTTGGTCTGCAGCCCAAGGATTACTTATGGGTTGGCTAATGCAAGATGTGCATAAACCACCATTGGTAGTATCTACAATGTGAACCTGCTGCTTGACTCCTGATTCTTCCACCTTCTTTGTCAGGAAGCTCATTTGTGTCAATAACGTTTACATGTTCTCCTCTAGAGTGTTGGATGGATCCAGAGGTGCGTAGTGTACCACTAGTGTGATAGGTGCATTCTTGGACGTCCACCCAGAATTTTGAGCCATCTTGTCTAGCAAATTTTGGCCCTCTCTCCAAGTCTTGTTCAAAAAATACCCACCTGCTGAAGCATCTACAATGTTCTTCATGCTGTCTGAAAGCCCCATGTAGAATCTTTGGCCTAACATCTGCTCAGGAATCCCATGGTGAGGACACATAACAAGCATACCCTTGAATCTTCCCCAAGTTTCACGTAATGTTTCCATTGGTTTATGCTTGAAGCTCACAATCTCATCAATTTGTTGAGATGTCTTGTTATGTGGATGAAACTTGTTATGGAATTGTTTGACTAACTCATCCCAAGTTGCAATGGAGTTTATTGGGAGTGAGTTTAGCCATATTTGTGCTGCTCCTGTAACTGAGAACGGATAGAGTACTAATCTGATAACTTCCGGAGTTACATTCGGTTGCCTTTGTGTCTTGCATATTGATAGAAATTTCTTTAGGTGCTGCTGTGGATCTTCAACCTAAGACCCAGAGAATAGTCCATTGTTTTGCAACAAGTGTAGCATGTTGTTGGTAATCTGGAAAGACTCAGCTTGAATTGTCGGCACAACAATGGTAGTTGCCAAATTATCCGCTGTGGGTTGTGCCCAGTCATACAATGCACCTTCCTGTGCCTCTTGCGCCTCTTGCATATTTAGCTCGGCTTGCTGATTTTGTTCGTTTACATCACCCATGTCGAAGTCTAGTTTGATTGGTTATAGAGATTGTTGAATTTGTTTGATGGCTTTGTTACGTGCCCGAAAAGTTTGCTCGGGGTCTGAGAGTCCTTCAATTAGTTCTCCAGTCCTTGTAGATTTTCTAGGCATGCACCTGAGTACCCAAATCAACAACCGTCAAAATATTCAATGTAAAGTGTATAAAGAACCTGACTACACAAGAATCTTGAAGTTTTGTCAATGGCAATTGATAATTCCGTTAATCCCCCGGCAACGGCGCCAAAATTGGTTCACGTCCAAGCAACGGTCGCAGTCAATACAACTTGGTCTAATAAGTCCAAGATCAATCCCACAAGGAATTAACCTAAGAATCACAACTTTCACAACCCAAGATTACTTCCGAATCAATTTCCCAAATTTTAGAGTATGTTTGTGTATGGATTTTGACTAACTACTTTGCAAGAATTAAGAATGCTTAAAAGAAAGAATTGAATGTTGAGTAAAAATAATATGGAGAAAGACTAAGGTATTGATTTCCCCTATTGATGGAATCCCTTATCGTTATGCTCATACAAATTGTTAATCTATTTTATCAATCATGAACACTATGTGTATCGTAACCCTCTCCCGAGCAATTACAATAATTTACTAGTGCACTCTCCCGAGCTACCCTAGCTAGCTTTAATTTGAATAGTTCACTTAAGATTGCACCCAAGACTTCGTTATTCCTAACCCCGTCTTTACGCCTAAAGTTATAGATTCCTCCAATAACATAGGTGTGGTGTTGTTCAACAATATACCTAAATATGCACTCTTTTCCAAGGTATGCACACTAAATAGGTACAGCTAATTGGGGATCCTACCAATTAACTACAACAAGAATGAAGTTGAACAAATAGAAATCTAAGTCACAATTTGTAATCACATAAACGATAAGTTCATCACCCAATAGGTTCCATCAAAACCTTAGAAAAGGATTTAGCTACTCATGCTTAAAGAAACAAGAATAATAATTGAAATCATAAAGAAATACTTGATATAAAATAAAAAGAAGGAGTTGAGAGGATTCTCTCTTACTAAATTTCTTGCAAAAGTATGAAATAAAGACAACATGCCTCTATTGGGCAAACTAGGAGTCTATATAGAGGTTCTAGGGCTAAAAAAACTAAGTTTCAGTCCAATTAGGAGAACTGTGCGTCGCCTTCCGCGGTTGGTTCGCGGCCGCGAGCTGACCACGAACAGTAAAACTTCAGAAAGCCTCATTATTTGCGGTTCATCCGCGAATGAATCGCGGAGGAACAGTCCTGCGGATCTTTCTCTGCTCTTTCCAGCTCTTTTCACTTTTGCTCTTCTTTTGGCCTTTTCATCAATATATGACTCCAAAATAGCTCTTCTTAGCATCCATTACATCACATGTACCTATAACACACAAACAAACACTAATCAAAGCATTTTTTCCTCATAAACAACATAAATACCATGACAAAATGTGATTATTTAGGGCATAATTATAGTCAAATTCACCTATTATCAATACTTGTCGGGACCCGAAATATGGTGAACTATGCCTGAGTGGGGAAAAGCCAGAGGAAACACTTGTGGAGGCCTGCAGCGATACTTACGTGCAAATCGGTCGTTTGACTTGGGTAGCTGGTTCCCTCCACAGTTTCCCTCAAGATAGCTAGAGCTCGCGTGCGAGTTCTATTGGGTAAAGATAATGATTAGAGGCATTGGGGGCACATCGCCGTCGACCTATTCTCAAACTTTAATTAGGTAGGACGGCGAATGCTTTGTTGAGCCGCGCCACAGAATCAAGAGCTCCATGTGGGCCATTTTTGGTAAGAAACATTGGTGATGCGAGATGAAATGGAAGCTGGGTTACGATGCCAAACTGTGCGCTAACCTAGATCACACAAAGTGTGTTGATCGATTAAGACAGAAGGACTATGATCATGGAAGTCAAAATCTGCTAGGGAGTGTAACAACTCACCTGCCGAATGAACTAGCCCCGATGTGATCCATATTGTATTTAAACCTAGGACCCTCTCCCTTTAAATATATGATATGATTTTTTTCTTAAATTTTATGCTTTTTTTCCAAAACCATCTTATGTCTTTTCTCTTCTTCTTTTAAAAAAACTTTCATCTTATTTGTATTCCCTATGTGGAAACCTTATTTGTTCACTCCTATTCTTCTTAAGGGAACCACACTAGTGGATCTTGAGGGGTGACTAACACTTTCCCCTCGAGATAATCTCATGCCCTTACCCGAACTTTGGTTTTTCCTTAAAATCCTTTTCTTTTCTCTAATAAGTGTCCTAATGCACTTTAATCATTAGGTGGCGACTATTCAAATTCCATAACCTGGTTCCTCAAAAAGGAACGAGAGTTGTTTTGTCCATAGTGTCGTAAACCAGATTTCGCCTATTTGGGTGGTGACAAAGGGGGCGTCGACAACATGGTAACTCTGCTGGGGAATTCTTTTAGTCTTTTACCATTACTGCTTTTGTGACTTTATTGTTTACTTTATTGCATTTATTTCCTATTCTTGATTATTTCATTGCAATTACTAACTTGGTTTTTCATGTTTTTCTTCCCTTTTAATTTCTTCTTTTTGCCGCTTTATTCTTTCAATTATGTTGTAATTTCTGAGTATTTATTGTAATCTTTATGAACGTGAAAATATGTGCATTTTGCTTCATTATAGTAACTGCATTCCTCAACATCATATTCCACTCGTGCCAAACAAATCCTATAGCAACGCTTATAATGAGTGGTTCCGCCCTTACAATATTATAAACCCCCTAAATGTGGCAAAGGCATATTTGCGGTAAAACCAGTCGATCAACGGTGTAGTCGACAGTTCCGTGCCTTTCCCTCTTTAGTTGTCCGCTCAAGGTTACCTTGACTAGCACTTTAAAAGTAGAAACCTTACTACGTTAAATTGTTCATGCATCATGGTCAATCCTAGCCTAGTCAGTTATGTTGTCTGTATAATGACTCCTTAAGATAGCCTAAACCAAAGTCCATCAGGTTTCCTTGAGACCCAAACAGACACCTTCACGTTATGTGCATTTATTTAGAGAACTTAATTGCTTTGTCATGCTAATTATTGGTTAAAATAAATCGAGTCTGGTGGGGGTAGGATCTAACCCTTTTGTTTTGCAGAAATGAGGCATGAGGTTCCCAGATTCGGTATGGTATCCAACATTCACCCAAAGTTGCTAAGTTGGTGGGAAGATCTTCACGGTAGTGATCAAACCCTCATCCGCAAAAACTTAGGAAACTTGCTATCAATTCTGGAAATCCAACCCAACAACAAAATCACTCAGGCTGCCACTTTCTTTTGGGATGGTGATCGATCAGTGTTCCGCTTAGAGGATTTAGAAATGACCCCTTTACTAGAGGAGATAGGGGGCCTAGCTGGTATCCCTTGGGAGACTCCGAGTTTTCTTATACCAGAGAACCGTAAAGGTAGAGGCTTTCTTAAGATGATGGGACTCAAGAACCCTCGACCTTTCTTCTTAAGGACTCCTACATACCATTCAACTTGTTGTAGGAAAGATATGGCCACAACAGGTCCAATCACACCTACATGGAAACATTCACTCTCACTTCTTTGGGACATATACATAGAAGGGTGTTTGTGTTCATGTTTTTCTTCTTGGGCATGATAATTTTCCCAACGAAGAAGGCTAGGATCCACACCAGACTAGCCATGGTGACCAAGACCTTAATAGAAGGAATTGATGGGCAGTCTTTCAACATAGTGCCTATGACCATCGCAGCAATATATCGAGCCTTAGGAACGTATCAGTGAAAGGCTCGACATTTCGAGGGTTGTAATATACTACTTCAACTTTGGCTCATAGAGCACCTCTAGAAAGGCAATTAAAGATAGGAAATTATTTACAGGGATTGGGATGACCATATCGCTTTTCATCACCAAAAGTGAATGAACTTCATGCCCAACAGGTTTACTCAGCCAGAGGATGCCAGTGGATGGGTAGGGTTGTTCGAGAATCTAAAAGAAGAGCAAATACAGTGGATGTTCGAGTGGTTCCAAATAGAGGAGTTTATAATCCGTTAGCAAGATGCACCATTCCTCATACTCATTGGTCTAAGGAACTCATCCTTATGTCCCACTCCGGGCCATGAGGCAAGCTAGAAGAAACAAATCACACCTAGGATAGAGAAAATGAGTCGTTTAAGAGCTGACTTTCAAGATGATGATAGCCCGCATAGGTGTCACGCTCAGCACATATGGAACTGCAAGCTAGTCTTATGGAGGGAGTCTATGGAACCTAACAAGTATCATGCCGAGTGTGTGCCGCACTATACAGGTTGGTTGGAAGATGATCACATTGGTTTGGGTCATCCATAATACGTCCACGGTCATAGGATCATTGACGAGAAAAATTGTAGCACAAGTAAAATACAATCAATTGTGCAAGGAGATGAATGAATGTGAGAATGAACATCAGGAAATACAGGAAGCCCAAGTAAAACTGATCAACGAATGGAAGGATATGGTTATCACTGCCAATAATCGTTTGGGTATCTGGATCAAGGTCTTGTAGAGTTGGAAGGGAAGTTCTTAAAAAGAATTGAAGACTATCAGAATTCTGAAGAAAGTGTAGGCGGACATCTAGCTTCAACTTATTATCTATTAGGGACACGCGAGTTGATGCAGTTGTATAAGGGAGGCAAGAATACCAAATCTGGGGAAGGTCCTTCTGGGACCAAATAGTTAGGATCTTTTATTTCATGCTCTCTTAATGTAATAAGGCCACTAACCATTACTAACATCTTTTATCATCCAGTTGTTTCAAGAATCGTGTTGTTTTATCAATAAAATGAGGCATTTAGTATCATAAGTTCTCTAAAAACAATTTGTCGCTAGGCCTACCTCGGGCACAATGAGGCACCCAAAATTAGGGTGCAATTTATATTCCCACACAACGTGTTTAATATCGCAATATTATCATAATCCGCCCAAACTTTTTACCTTTTGTTTTCCTTTTATTTTTTATTTCCCTCCCTAAATGTTAGTTCAGGAATTCTGGCACCATCAGCATAATCAACAAGGTCCAAGGTTCCTCTACCTCCTCCTCTTCCGGATCCTACTAGAAACAGGAACAAAGGTAAAATGGGAGATACAAGCGCTAGGAAGGAACTCGAGGAAACTTCCTACAACACCACAATCACCAAGGATACTACTGCTCATCTGGAGAAAACTTTGCTAAGATTCCGAGAGGAATTAGACCAAGTTAGAAACCTAGCAAGCCTGTCAATCACTCTTGCTGCTCCTGATGTTAACACTCAGAACCCTGCACCACCACAAAGCATCCCACAATCTCCAATGCAATCAACTCATAACACTCCACTGCACATTCTTGAACAACAAAACACCACAAAAGACCTTAAAACTCCAATCTTTATGGACACCATGCCGCATTATAGTCAGACAATCACCAGTGCAGTCAAGTCAGATGACAAGAGCCTCCTCATTCAGAATTTGGCCGCTGAGATCAAGAAGTTGTCTACCCGGCTCCAAAGTTTCGAAGGTAACAAAAGTGTTGAAGGGTTAAACTATGAAGATCTTTGTGTTCAGCCAAATGTCGAGCTCCCAGAGGGGTACAAACCTCCCAAGTTTGAGATGTTCGATGATACAGGTGATCCCAGGGTCCACTTGAGAATGTATTGTGACAAGTTGGTAGGAGTCAGAAGAGATGAAAAGATCCGTATGAAGCTGTTCATGAGGAGCTTGAAGGGTGATGCTTTATCTTAGTATATTAGCCAGGATGTGAAGGAATGGACTAGTTGGGTGAACATGTCATCTGAATTTATGGATCAGTTTATGTTAAACACTAAGAATGCACCAGATGTTTTCTATATCCAGAATCTCAAGAAGAAGCCTACAGAGAACTTTTGCGAGTATGTTACTCGTTGGAGGTTAGAAGCTACTAAGGTCAGATCGGCCTTGGAGGAAGAACAAATGAATAGGTTTTTTGTCCGTGCTTATGATCCACAGTATTACGAGAGGCTGATGCTAATAGAATGCCAAAAGTTCTCCGACATCATCGATTTGGGAGAAAGGATCGAGAAAGGCATAAACAATGGTATGGTCACTAACCTCGAGGTACTGTAAGCCACCAACAAGACCTTATAGTCTGGTAGCTCATCAAAGAAAAATGATGTGAATTTTGTAATGTCTGCGCAATGGAACAACTCCCCTATAAAGTACCAAAACTATCCCTCAGCTCTACTCACACATCAACCTACCCTAAACTACCAAGCACCATCACCCACTTACCAGATTATACCATCTGCCTACCAATCACCTCCACCACCCACATATCAAACCACTTCACCAAGATATTCCCAACTTACACCAGTGTACCAAGCATATAATTCCCAACCTTCTCACTACCCATCACCACCTACCCGCCAAAACTTTCCTCGACCTAGACCAAACTTCGACCGCAAACCTCCCAGACAATATACTGCCATAGCCGAGCCAATTGACCAATTATATGAGAAACTCAAAGTAGCTAGTTACGTTGGCCCTATCGCAACTGTAACTCCAGAAACCCTTTCCAATGGATCAACCCGAACAAAACTTGCACATACCATTCCGGGATGAAAGGCCATACCATCGATGAGTGTCGCTCATTGAAAGACAAAATTAAGAACCTAATTGACAACAAGATCATTATAGCAAAGGAGCCGACTCCTAATGTCCGTAACAACCCTCTGACTGACCATAAGGGTGGAGGCATCCATATGATTGAGAGTGAAGACGATTGGGACCACAAAGTGTCAATCGGTCTGATTGTGTAGGTAGACGAACCTAAAAAGCAATCAATTACTCCCAATCCCATTATTGTTCAGGTTCAGCCCTCTAAGGGTGATGTGATAAATATGTCCGTGCCGCTCAAGTTTAAAGCACCTTCTACAAAGGCTCCAAAGCCAAATGAAGTGGCGTTCGGGGTTCCAGAGGTGCCTGCACCATTTGAAGTTACTGTGTTACCCAAGGTACCAATTCCAGTCTCTGTGATGGACATAACCCCGTTCATGACAAATGTTATTCCTTGGGATTACACCGCTGAAGCTAGAAGGAAGGCAAGACATACACCGGGGAAGCAATTGCCGCACAAGGCATGACTAGGATAGGTAGGGTGTACACTCTGGAAAATTTAGCTGAGTCCAGCAAGCATCCCTCCAAGCGAGCTATTTAAACTGGACCCGATGACTTTTGAAAAAAGGTACATGTTGATGAGTTGTGATTTTACCACTCATTCTAGCCTCTTTACTTAGCTTTTATGCCTTTTAATTATGAATTGGTGTTGCTTATGGTGGTTATTGCTAGATTTTCAGGTAAATGATGCTATTAGGTGATTTGGGTTGAAGTGAAAAGGAATGGAGCTAAAAAGAGATGAAACCTTGCAAAAATGTTCCAGTGAATCCGCTCCTGCGGAGCATAAGCCGCAGAAGCGATGTCGCCACTACGTAAGGAAATCCGTTACTGCGTTTTAGGCAAGGTTGGAGAAAATCCGCTTCTGCGGAAGGCAAGACACAGAAGCGGTCACGCTTCTGCGGTTCGTTTGGCGCATCAGCGAGATAGCATCCGCGATTATGTTTCCGCTTATGTGAAGACTTGAAATATTCTTTTTTGTTGCTTTTGCGGTTATATTCCGTTTAAACGGAGCCGCACCTGCGAGGTGTTTTCCGTAGGTGCGAGAATAGTGCATTAGACCTAGACAGAACTGGCATTTCACAAGTTTTTACCCCAAATCAATTATATACTCGTCCAAATAGACATTGTAAATATCTTTGGCTTATTTTCAGTTCTTAGAACTAGAGAGAGCATTTTTGGAAGCTAGGGTTCTTGCACACACACTTTGGTCTTGAAGAATTGAAGCTTGTGGTTAAGGCTTTCTTATCCATTTATGTTTATTTCATCATTTCCTTGCTTTGTATTGAATATTTGAGTGTGTAGTATTTATTTCCAACACTGGAATCTTGTTTATGGGAATATTTATATTTAAAGTGTGGATTAAATACCTTGTTGTGCTTATGTATTGAATGATTTTTCAATATTTATGAATTGAGTTATTGTTACATTAATTATTCTTGTTCTTTAATGTTTTCAAAGAGAATAGGTAACTTTAGGACTCGCCCATTTACTTTGAATTAATTTTGGAAAAGATAATTCGGAGTTAGGAAAGATTAATTAACAAGAACTTGAGGCGTTAACCCTCATTTTATAGATTCGACCTAGGGATAGGATTGAACTACTTGTAGCCTATCGGGTGTGCTTAAACTTCTAATTGTGATTAGGGATAATTAAATTAGGAAGTCTTGTTAGTCTTCGGAAGAAGCTAATTAAGAATTATTATCCGTGGCTAATTAACATAAACTCGTTCATATTTGTGAAATCATAAATACATTGGATCGTTACTTGAATGCAATTCCCGATGCAACCATAATTGTAGCCATTGATCATTTCACTTGCTTTCTAGGTTTGTTTACATTTCCGCATTTAGATATAAAAATATTTTCAACCAACATTCTTAGTATTTGGCACTGCGCAACTAGCGATAATTTTCTTACATTCCTAATCGCCTACACATTGTTCTCTGTGGGATTCGACCCCGACTCATAGTTGGGTAAATTATATTGCTGCGACCGTATCTATTGCTTTTTAGCGGTGGATTTGGACGTCATAAAAATGGCGCTGTTGCCGGAGAACAATTTAGAGTAATTTAGGTTGTTTGAGAATTAAGCGAAAGTGCTTTGATCCAAACATGTGAATATTTGTGTAATTATTTTTCTTACCTTGAGTCTATTTTTCTTGTTTATTTCTTTTTTTTTCTTAATTTTGAAAAATGGCATCATACAATGAAAATCGGTCGGATGGTAGTTGCTCATACTTTGATGATCATTTTCCTTATTATGGAGGACCACCCTCGTGGTAAAATTGTTTAAATTCTCCCGGGGGTGGATTGTGCGCACAATTCCAAACCCATGAGTGGAATATTTGTGATAAGTGTGGTGGCCAAAATGGTCATTGGGATTATTGTGCATATTTGTCCTTCCCTTCCCCAAGCCCCTACTATGATGGTTCTACTTGTTTTGATGAGAATTATAGGGCTATGGAGATGGAAGAAGTTGAGCATGGCCAAAATGGAGAGTTCAAGCTCATGTTGGAGTGTTTACTTGAAGAAGGAAACAAGGAAGAAAATGCCTTGGAAGATCTTTTGGAGACTAGTCTCTAAAATGATTTAGCACTTGAAAGGTTACACTCACAAATGGATGAAATGATCGAAGCCTCAAGGGCTCAAAAAGCATCGGAAGTGAATGAAAACCAAGAATCTTCCATGGACATTGAAAATGAAAATCCTTCCTTGGCATTTGATAAAAACCAAGAAGAGCTCTCAAATCCTCAAAATGAGAGAATAATGCTCATGTTGGAGAGCATTCTTGAAAATGAGGATAAGCACAACTTTGAACTCGAGGACTTGAAACAAGGCGTGAATCACAATGATGAACACATCCGTACTTTGGAAGATCAAATGCAAATTTTGGTTGAGGCTCACTATGCCCAACAAATTGCGTGTGCGGATAAAAGCCAAGAAGAGTCCAACTCCGAGGAAGAAAGTGAGCTTTACCTGGAGGAGTCATGAATTGACAACCGCCAACCATCTCAATGAGTGTTGTTGATACCGGCAAAAATATGGAATTGGATTCAACCAGTGTAAATGCAAATGTGGTTGATGTTGACTCGAATCCGGGGGAAAAAGAGGATGTCAACTTAGAAGAATTGCAAAGTGAAGGCTTAAAGTCACATTCCAAGCATTTCTCAATGTTGGAATTGTGTGGCGACACGGAAGTTAAACCACATGAATCAATGAAGGAGTGCGAGGAAGAAAAACTCTGGCCATACATTTTACAGTTTGAGGAGACAAGAAATCAAAATGATATTCCTCACTTGAAAGCCAAGAAGTGCAAAATGAAAATTTTAAGCATTGGCTCGAACATCAAATTAACACCCCCTATCGCTCGTGGTCATAAGCTTGATTCCAAACTAGGGGCCCAGTTCATATAATCCAAGTGGCAAGAAAAGTTTTAATATTGTTTGCGTCGTTCCACGACGTTAAATGCGGCGCTTCGTGGGAGGCAACCCATCGTTTTTCATAAATTTCATCGTTTCTCAAATTTTCTTTTTTGATAATAGCTTAGAATATTATTTTTGACTAATCTGCCAAGTTTGAGAATTTTTGGAGTTGATTTAAGCAGGTTGGGGTAGCCGGGCAGACAGAAACCAGTAGCTGCAGAAAACTGGCAACAAATTCCTGCTACAACTGCTTCTGCGGGAAAACGAATGCATCTGCGGTCATGCAGAAGCGCCTTTATCAATCGTACAAGCAGCCGAATCGTAAAAGCGTCCATTTATACGCATCTGCGACATCGCAGAAGTGATCCACCAAACCTTAAAAGCGGCCCAAAACACAAAAGCGACCCAAATAACGCCTAAGCGGTCACGCAGAAGCGTTAACATTTTGCAGAAGTGGAAGCTGTGCAAGTTTTAATTGTTAAAATAGAGTGAAACTGTTATTTTGTCAAAAACATTCCCCTCACACTGTTTTCCCCTGCCCTAACTCCCCAAATACTGAAATTCTTTTGCAAAGGTTAAAAAAAGATCTCTTGTAATTCCTTATTCTTCTTCAAATTCAGGTAACATCTTCTACATTCTCATCTCATTCTTCATGTCCTTCATAATATTTCCTTAGTCAACAGTTTTTTTTTTTGTTAATTTTGTTTGATTTTTCTTTTTCTTTCTTTTTGTTTTGAATTCTTTTTGCTAGCTTTAGGAAGTGAGGGATTGGTTGAGTGTAGGCTTGTGTGTGCTGTTAGTGTACAACAAATTTTGGGAAGTCTGAGTACCAGAATTTGTTCAAAGAGAGGTCAAGTTTAAATTGCCCGCAAGATGTTTGACATAATGTTTAGAAGAAATCTTGTTGCTTTACATCACAAAATGGGCCTTAATTGAATCATGAATAATTTACTACGCTAATTAAAGGTCTGGAGTATAAAATTACAAGCCAAAAATTTGTTTTGAGAATGAAAAGAATACAAAAATTTTGCAAAAATGTTCTGGGCAACCCCCACTTCCAACCGAGAGGTTGTGAGTTCGAGTCTCCCCAAGAGCAAGGTGGGAAGTTCTTGGAGGGAAGGATGCCGGGGGTCTATTTGGAAACAGCCTCTCTACCCTAGGGTAGGGGTAAGGTCTGCGTACACACTACCCTCCCCAGACCCCACTAAGTGGGATTATACTGGGTTGTTGTTGTTGTTGTTGTTCTGGGCAGTGAAGAAGGAGACGTAAATCGCAGAAGCGAATTTTTCTTCGTAGGAGCGTAATTGCATCTGCTGTAGAACACACGCAGAAGCAAAAATGTAACTGTTGGATAAAACCGCAAAAGCAGTCTTTAGTTCGCAAAAGCGTAGAAATTTTCGCAGAAGCGGCTTCGCCTCTGCGGTCTTGTTTCGCAGAAGCGAAAACTGGGAAAATTTTGTAATTCCAGTAGCTTTGCAACAGTAGCTTCCCGGACCCGTTCAATCTTAAATTTTGGCTAAATTATATTGTTTTGAATTGCTTAACATGGTTCTGTTGCCCGATTGATATTATGTTAAATTTTTGTAGGTGATTTACTTAAAAATGGACCCAAGCACAAGCAGACAACAAAGAGAAATCGAAGAAGAGATTGATGAGCCATATGATGAAACACGCTTCATGTCTGCTGAATGTGAGAGGCGATGTTTGGACGACCTCGTCCATAAGAAGATTATCCTTGAAAAAGGAATACATGAAGATAAATTGGCAGAAAAGCTTCAAGAATTCTATGCTCGACTCAACTCATCAGGATGGTCCTGTCTCATCACCACCCCTTGCAAAGCCAATGAGGAGTGGGTGTGTGAATTTTATGCAAACCTCATGCAGGAAAATTTTGGTAGCCCACAAGTAGTCATCAGAGGGAGGTTAGTAAGGTTTGGAATTGAACAAATCAATGACACTCTCGGTATTCCCAACTTTTCGGTGGACCAGGTACAAGCAAAGGACAATTGTGATAATGGAGCATGGCTTGTCTCCAAACTCTTCCCACCGCAGTTGAGAGAAAAATGGGGAACCAGAAGAAAAGGGTTCAAATCTACCGACTTCTCTGCAGAGGCCAAAATGTGGCTCTACATCCTGAACAATAGAATCTTTCCTTGCGGCAATATGACTGATGTCTCCTACACCGGGGCACTAATCATAGCATGCATTCTGGATGGCACACCATTGAATGTAGGATACTACATTCTGCAGGAGATGAGGCAGAACTTGAGAGAGTACTCGAGCAACAAGAATGCAGGCCTGCTATTCCCCTCCCTTATTACACAGTTGTGCATTCGGGCAGAGGTTGATGTCCGTAGCACCGATCGGTCGCTACCAGCGAACAAACCTTTTCATCCGTTGAGAGTGACAGGATAGGGCAGAGTGGTCAAAAGCAAGAAGAGGATAGTCACCATCACTGCCACCGGTTTGGAGTCTTCTTCGCAGGTAGCTGCTCAAGGGCCATTCATGATTCTTAACTCCGAGCTTCAAACAATTAAGGAGTTAGTGTCACAGCTTTCGAGTGGGCCATCATCCTCTCAGCCCGGGCCTTATTACTTCTCTAGGAAAGATATACAGAGTTACTTGGATGCTCAGAAACTCCAAAATGATAACATGAAGAAAATGGCAGCATTACTGATCAAACTGAAGGGAGCATACAGTACTTTGGCTAAGGCCAATGCCACCCTTCAGTCCGATTTTGAGATAGAGAAGAAGAAGAACAAGAAGAATGGCAAGTTGATGATCAAGATGTGGAGAGGCATCAAGGCGATCTTCAAATGGGGGAGCCCAGATAAGAAGATCCCAGTAGCGACCAAAGATGAAAATGAGGAGTACTCCTTCATGTCAGAGTCTGCTGGAGATGGTGGCGATGATGATGATGATGATGAGGAGGAGGAGACCGATAATGAAGGAGCCACGAGCTTAGCTCAGCAGTGATCAACCTTCTTCCCGCAGTCTTCTAATCTGATGCAGACCTGAGGGAGACCCTCAAACGTTTTATGCTTTACATTCGATATTGTGCAGTGAGGACACTGCAATATTTTAGTTGGGGGTGGCTTTTGTACTATATTCATGCTTAGAGACTATGTGCCCTTTTCAGGCTTATGTTTATGTTATGGATACTGTATGCCCTTGCTGGGCTTGTGACTATGCTGTTCTATACACTGTGTGCTCTTGTCGGGCTTGGTTTGATTAGTTATGTTTGTGTTGTTATTTTGCTTTTGTTATTTATTTTTCTTCATATTAGCCTATAATTTTTTTCTTTCAATTTTTAGTATTATTTCCTTCATTTAGTTTAGTATCCTATATAGTAGTTTCTTTTCTTTTATTAGTATTTGCATAAATAAAATTTCCTTTGATTTTGTTCATGCTATGGTTCTTTCCCAAGGAACACTTTAGTGAACCGGGTGACTTTTCCCTATGAGAGATAGTGTGACAACCTTCTTAAGGGAATTAGTCTTGTTTTGTTAGGATGAGGCTTTTGGATTATTTGGTACTAATAGAATTAGCCTCTTGTATGTAAATTATGAATTAAGAATACCCATCCAAAAATTTAATTTGAACTAAAAACAAGTATGTTGCATGGTGTAAAATAATTTTTGTGATAAATTTTTGGCTCTTTTAGTGACTCTTAGCTCACTAGTTTGATAGAATTGATCCATCTTCATTAATTCATGTGCCATGTGTGTTAGCGATTGTTGAAATAAATCTTGTGTTTACTTCTATCATCTAGAACTTGCCCGGTTGGTTTTTCAATGGTATTGATAGTATATTTGGTTGGAGGAATGATCTTAGGCATTCTTTGTTTTAATTTTAAAATCTCTTTAGCCTTTCAAGCGTACCGTTGCATAAATAATATCACTAGTACCCCTTTTAAGCCTTTAAACCTTTCTTTGGCCAACTCATTACAAACCTTTCCCTTTTTTGTAAAATAATTACCTCTCTTGAACTCGTCCCTCCTTGAACATTGAGAATGAGGCTAAAAGCCTAAGTTGGGGGTGGTGTCAAAGTGGAGATTGGTAAGGTTGTTCATTGAGTCTAAGACCACATGCCTCAAAGTATTTGTATTAAAGTATTCTAGCTGCAAAATATATATATATATATATATATATATATATATATATATATATATATATATATATATATATATATATATATATATATATATATATATATATATATATATATATATATATATATATATATATATATATATATATATATATATATATATATATATATATATATATATGTGTGGGGGTGTCTGTGTGTATACATTATGGAGCCTTGAATAAAATTAGGATAGGTATGTAAGGTGGTTCTATATTGGGAACTAGATGCCAATGAGGCTATGTGAGTTGAATAGAATCAAAGTGCAAAGGAATGAAGCTTGTAAGTAGTGTTCAAGGAGGGTGAAGTCACATGTACCCAAATGCTTATCCAACCTTCCCTAAACCTACATTACAAGCTTAAAATGTCCATGTGGGACCTCCAACGGAACATTCTTGAATAAGCGATGAATTAAAATAAGGGCAAGCTTATGGTATGAGATGTTGTAACACTTGAAGTTTCATTGTGAGAGCGAGTGTTTTCGAAGAAAATTTCCCTTGTGTGGTATCGTAAATATATTATTTTTGGGACTTTCTTTCTTGTGAGGGCACATGAATTAGAAAGATCGGTGAAATTGAGTAAAGTTAGCAATTATAGTGAACTAGTGCTTTTGAGTCACTCATTGAGGCTTATTTTTGTCACTTGATTGTTTTGGAACTCCCTTGCACATTGTTGAAGTTGTTTTTCTTTAGGAGGGAGTTATTCGAAAAAGATATACATACTTGAGCCTAATTGTTAGTATCAACCAAATCCATAAGTATGGTGTTTAAATGGGAGAATGTGATATGTACATAATAGCAATGCCACCTGTTTTTTTAAATGGCGAATCATCATTGAAGTTTTGGTTTTGATTTGCTTGAGGACAAGCAAAATCTTTAAGTTGGGGGTACTGATGAGTGGTGATTTTACCACTCATTCTAGCATCTTTGATTAGCTTTTATGCCTTTTAATTATGAAATGAGGTTGCTTATGGTGGTTATTGCTATATTTTCAGGTAAATGATGCTATTAGGTGATTTGGGTTCAAGTGACAAGGAATTGAGCTAAAAAGAGATGAAACCTTGCAAAAATGTTCCAGTGAATCCGCTCTTGTAGAGCATAAGCCGTAGAAGCGATGTCCCCTTTGCGTAAGGATATCCGTTTCTGCATTTCAGGCAAGGTTAGAGAAAATCCGCTTCTATGGAGGGCAAGATGCAGAAGCGATCACGCTTCTGCGGTGCGTTTGGCACTTCAGTGAGATCGCATATGCGATTATGTTTCCACTGATGTGAAGATTTGAAAGATTCTTTTTTGTCGCTTCTGCGGTTATATTCCTCTTAAGCGGAGCCGCACCTGCGAGGTGTTTTTCGCAGGTGCGAGAATAGTGCATCAGACCTGGACATAACTGGTATTTCACAAGTTTTTACCCCAAATCAATTATATACTCGTCCAAACAGACATTGTAAATATCTTTGGCTTATATTCAGTTCTTAGAACAAGAGAGAACATTTTTGGAAGCTAGGGTTCTTGCACACATACTTTGGTCTTGAAGAATTGAAGCTTGTGGTTAAGGTTTTCTTATCCATTTATGTTTATTTCTTCATTTCCTTGCTTTGTATTGAATATTTGAGTGTGTAGTATTTATTTCCAACACTTGAATCTTGTTTATGGGAATATTAATATTTAAAATGTGGATTAAATACCTTGTTGTGCTTATGTATTGAATGATTTTTCTATATTTATGAATTGAGTTATTGTTACTTTAATTATTCTTGTTCTTTAATGTTTCCAAAGAGAATATCTAACTCTAGGACTCGCCCATTTACTTTGAATTAATTTTGGAAATGATAATTCGGAGTTGGGAAAGATTAATTAACAAGAACTTGAGGCGTTAACCCTCATTTTATAGATTCGACTGAGGGATAGGATTGAACTACTTGTAGCTTATCGGGTGTGCTTAATCTTCTAATTTTGATTAGGGATAAATCAATTAGGAAGTCTTGTTTGTCTTCGGAAGAAGCTAATTAAGAATTATTATCCGTGGCTAATTAACATAAACTCGGTCATATTTGTGAAATCATAAAATACATTGGATCGTTACTTAAATGCAATTCCCGATGCAACCATACTTGTAGCCATTGATCATTTTACTTGCTTTCTAGGTAAGTTTACATTTCCGCATTTAGATATAAAAATATTTTCAACCAACATTCTTAGTGTTTGGCACTGCGCAACTAGCGATAATTTTCTTACATTAATAATCGCCTACACATTGTTCTTTTTGGGATTCGACCCCGACTCATAGTTGGGTAAATTATATTGCTGCGACCGTATCTATTGCTTTTTAGCGGTGAATTTGGACGTCATCACATGCCTAAGAGTACTCAGTCACTGAACAACTGAACAAGACGCCAGCACAGAATTCCATTCTGGCTCTTCTACAAAGCTTTGAGGCACATAAAAATGCCTTACTGAAAATAATAAGTGGGGCGTATGTTCCCAGCAACATAACAAGAGGCAAAATGGAAAACATGTTGGGGCAGGTACTGTAAAGTCATAAGATCACTTTCCACGAAGATGAACTACCGCTAGAATGGCTAGGTCACAACAAAGTGTTGCACATCACTGCACAATGCGAGGATCACATTATCACCAGGATTCTAGTCGACGAGGGATCTAGCCTCAACATTGGCCCATTGGTAACTCTTAGTACATTGGGTAAAGGATTGCACACGATCAAAGACGGGGGGCTATCAGCATCAAAGCTTTTGATGGGTCTCAATGGTCCACCATTGGAGAAATTTGCTTATGTCTGCAAATGGGATCCACCTGGTTTGATGTTGAGTTTCAAGTCATTGACATACTAGCATCCTACAACTTGTTGCTGGGATGACCCTGGATCCAACCCGCTGGGGCTTTGGCATCATCTTTGCATCAGGCTAAAAATTTTGAATGGAATCATCAGGAAGTAATCATCCATGGCGATGGTAGCAACCCCATATACAGCCGCTAGGCTATCCCGATTATCGGATGAAGAAGATGGATAGGTGGAGAAACATATCATCATATCGAGTGAGTCAACGCCATAGACAAAGTCAAATGGTGGGATAACAAAATTGAGAGCATTATGAATTGGAGCGGATACGAACCCGGAAAGGGACTTGGCAAGAATCTTCAGGGCATCACCAAACCTATCAAGTTGAAAGAGCATGGAACTACTTTTGGCTTAGGATATGCGTACACTAGGAATGAGTTCAACAACTGGTTGCCACCATGGCACGGTCCCTACTACCCCATGAAGTAACCTCTACCTTAGTTGGAGCAGACTTTTCAGCCGACCGACATTATATATGGATCAGAGGAAGATGAAACACTGGCAGCAATGAAGAACCTATTTCTGGAGGATGACATGGACTGTTGTATTATCTTCGAGGAGGAGGAGGAAGAAGGATCTTCCATTTAAGCTGTGAATCAAAGAGAATGCCTCACCAATTGGTCAGTCATGACCACTAGTGCTCGGAGAGCTTTAGGGTAGCAAGGCTAAATGATGCATTATGCATCGCATTTTACTTTTTAGTCAATTTTACTTTCCCGCATTGTCTTTACTTAAGAGCCCTGATGTTTCAAACAATTATGAATTTTATCAAAATCATTTTCCCAGTTTATCTTTATATCTCGCTCTTTTTACTTTATCTATCATTTAGTTTATTTTACACATCATTACTATTACATATCTTGATGATGAACCAATGACTATAACTTGTAATGAGGCAATGCAACAAATAGACATAGATTCAAAACAGGACGAAATACCAGAAGAGATTGTCAGGGGGGTCGAGAACTTTGAGAATAGGCCTAAGTCTAATTTAGACGAAACTGAGGTCATTAATTTGGGAGATGCAAAAAATGTTAAGGAAACACGTATCAGTGTACACCTATCACTGTCAGAAAAAAAAGAGTACATAAAGTTCCTGAAAGAATATGAGGATATATTCGCGTGGTCGTATGACGATATGACCGATCTTAGCACATCCATTGTGGCTCACAAGTTTTCAAAGGATCTGGCGTGCCCACCATCAAACAGAAACTCAGAAAGTTCAAGCCAGACATGAGTTTTAAAATCGAAAAAGAGGTTACCAAGCAGGTCAAAGCCAGGGTTCTCAGAGTGGTTGGGTATCCGACATGGTTAGACAAAATTCTGCCGGTTCCAAAGAAGGATAGGAAGGTTAGAATCTGTGTCTACTACTGGGATCTCAACCGGGTCAGTCCCAAGGATGATTTCCCTTTGCCAAATATACACATCTTGATTGACAACTGTGCCAAACATGAGCTACAGTCATTCGTTGATTGTTTTGCTGGATAACACCAGATATGGATGGATGAAGAAGATTCATAGAAAACGGCATTCATCACGCCGTGTGGAATGTACTGTTACAAAATGATGTCATTCAGTTTAAAGAATGCTGCTACTACCTACATGATGGCCAAGACCACTATCTTTCATGATATGATACATACAGAAATTGAGGTGTATGTGGACGACGCCATCATCAAATCCAAGAAAGCTACAGATCACATAGGATACTTGAGAAAATTCTTCAATAGATTGAGGAGATACAACTTAAAACTAAATCCCACCAAGTGTGCATTCGGGGTTACCGCAGGAAAATTATTGGGTTTCATTGTGAGTCGCTGGGGAATAGAACTGGACCCGTCAAAGGTCAAAGCGATTCAAAAGTTGCCACCACCAAAGAGCAAGAATGACGTGATGAGTATTCTGGGAAGACTCAACTATATCAGTTGGTTCATAGCCCAGTCCACTGTCATTTGTGAACCCATTTTCAAGATGCTAAAGAAGGATGCCGCCACTAAACGGACTGATGATTGTCAAAAGGCTTTTGACAGAATTAAGGAATACTTGTCAACACCGCCAGTCTTAGTTCTGTCAATACATGTTGTATTTTGGGACAACATGATGAAACCGGAAGAAAGGAGCAAGCCATCTATTACCTCAGCAAGAAGTTTACCCCGTACGAGGCTCGATACTCCTTATTAGAGCGCACTTGCTGTGCTCTAACCTGGGTAGCTCAAAAGTTGAGGCATTACTTTTGTGCTTACACAACTTATCTCATATCTAGAATGGACCCATTGAAATATATCTTTCATAAGCGCATGCCTACCGGCAAGCTCGCCAAATGTTAAATCCTGTTAAGCGAGTTTGACATTGTTTATGTTACCTAGAAGGCTATCAAAGGGCAAGCCATGGCAGATCACCTCATCGAGAATCCTGTAGGATGAGAATACGAACCTTTAAAGACGTATTTTCCTGATGAAGAGGTAGCCTTCATAGGAGAAGACATTGCAGAATCCTATGACGGTTGGAGGATGTTTTTCGATGGAGCCGCGAATTTCAAAGGAGTTGGTATAGGAGCAGTCTTGATGTCATAAATCGGTCAGCATTACCCAGTGTTCGCCCAGCTTAGATTCCTGTGTCCCAACAGCATGGCCGAATACGTAGCCTACATCCTAGGGCTCAAACTAGCAATTTACATGAACATTCAGGAACTATTAGTGATCGGAGACTCGAACCTGCTCATACATCAGGTTCGTGAAGAATGGGAAACCAAGAATTCAAAAATACTCCCCTATCTGCATCATGTACAGGAGTTGAGGAAAAGATTCAAAAAAGACAGAATTCTAGCATGTTCCCACAATGTAGAATGAGTTCGCCAATGCTTTAGTCACTTCATCTTCTATGATCCAGCATCCCGATACAAAATTTATTGACCCCATCCAAGTCAAGATTGATGACCACCCGACTTATTGTGCTCACATCGAGGAAGAAGCTGACGGAAAACCTTGGTTCCACGATATCCGAGAATAGCCGACAAAAGGAGAATACCTAGAACTTGCCAATGCTACTAAAAAACGAACACTTCGGAGATTGTCCAACAACTTCTTTCACGATGGAGGAATCCTGTATAGGAGGACTCCTAATTTGGGATTATTAAGGTGTGTCGAGGCAAGAGAAGCAACCAGACAATTACAGGAAGTGCACGCGGGAGCCTGCAGACCGCATATGAATGGTTTCATGTTGGCGAAGAAGATACTCCGAGCAGGGTATTTTTGGATGACTATGGAAATAGACTGCATCCAGTATGTCCGAAAATGCCACCGTTGTCAAATACATGTAGATATGATAAAGGTACCTCCAAACGAGCTTACTGTAGCAAGCTCTCCTTGGGCATTCTTGGGAAGTAGATGTCATTGGACCAATCGAACCTACCGCATCTAACGGGCATTGGTTCATCTTAGTGGAAATTGATTACTTTACTAAATGGATTGAAGCAACATCATACAAGGCAGTCACCAAGTAGGTAGTAATAGATATCATCTGTGATCGTAAGGTCTGCCGGTTTGGGATTTCGGAATAAATCGTCACTAACAATGGTTTTAATCTTAATAACGAACCGATGAAGGGGATGTATGAAACATTCAAGATTAAATACAAGAACTCTACGACATATAGACCTCAGATGAATGGAGCTATAGAAGCGGCCAATAAGAACATCAAGAAAATACTAAGGAAGATGATCAAAAAGCACAAGCAGTGGCATGAGAAGTTGTCATTTGCCTTACTGGGTTATCGTACCACAGTCCGCACATCAATTGGGGCCACTCCCTACATACTGGTTTATTGTACAGAAGCAGTCATCCCCGCCGAGGTATAAATTCCCTCCTTGAAGGTCATACAAGAAGTAGAGCTAGATGATGTAGAGTGGGTCAAAAGACTCTACGAGCAATTCTCTCTCATTGACGGAAAGAGAATGAACATTGTCTGTCACGATCAACTATACCAGAACAGAATGTCCAGAGCCTTCAACAAGAGAGTCAAGCCGAGCAAGTTCTCTCTAGGACAGTTGGTATTAAAGAAGATATTTCCGTATCAAGATGAAGCCAAAGGGAAATTCTATCCCAATTGGCAGGGTCCGTACATGGTTCATCGAGTTCTGACTAGAAGAGCCCTTATTCTCGCAGAAATGGACGGAGAAGTTTGGCCAAAGCCGATCAACTCAGACATAGTGAAAAGATACTACATTTGATAAAATGCTTTTCTTTCATGATGTATTTTGAAATACGCCTGACCTGATTCTCGTTTAAGAGGGGATACATAGGCAGCCCTATGGGTCCGGTCACCTCTTAATAAAAATTCCATCTTTCCCCTATAATTGGAACCGGGGAAGAACTTAAAGGAGGATCCTCAAATTTCTGAAGTAAGAAATTCAGTCTTTTCATTAGCACCAACCCATTAAACTGGGGCAGATTTTTGAGAAGGACCTTTAAAATTATGGAATCGATCCGCGTTCAGTTATTCCGCACAGCAGTTAGCAGCACCAGCCTAGTAAACTGGGGCAAAATTTTAAAAAGGACCCTCAAAATTTCGAAACAAGCCAGGTTGCTGTGTCTTGAACCACGTTGCAATTGTTGGTTCATCCAGAATAAAACCATTTTTAAAATTTGTACTTACATTATATTTACTAAGTCATGCATAAGCATCATTTGCATCCCTATTATTTAGCAACTACCCCAAGGATACGCGACGTCAAGGGCCTGGGGATACAAACTAACCTTTCCCCTCTATAGAAATCACAATTTTTCTTTGAGTGCAGGCACCCAAAGTCGCAAATTATTGGATACATTCACACACTTGTGCTCTTCAAGAGTGAGGAACAATCGCTCATTCGCAAAGTCACTATCACACTCAACGCTCCCAAGCAATCCTAATATTGCAAATCATCTACCAGCTAAGGAAACTCACTGGCATTCATTCTTTTACGTTCCTGCACTACATAAGGCTACTATCTGCCTTCCGAGACTAAGCACTGGCTCCATCCGCATTTTGCATAAGGCTACTCTCTGCCTTCCGAGGTAAAGCTCTACCTCTATCCTACATAAGGTTGCTATCTACCTTTCGAGACTAAGCTCTATTGCCATCTGCATTTTGCATAAGGCTACTCTCTATCTTCCGAGGTTAAGCTCTACCTCCATCCTGCATAAGGCTGCTATCTGCCTTTTGAGTCTAAGCTCTGTCTCCATCTGCATTTTTTATAAGGCTACTCTCTACCTTCTGAGGTTATGCTCTACCTCTATCCTGCATAAGGCTGCTATCTGCCTTTCGAGACTATGCTCTGTCTCCATCTCCATTTTGCATAAGGCTACCCTCTGCCTTCCGAGGTTAACCTCTACCTCCTTCCTACATAAGGCTACTATCTGCCTTTCAAGACTAAGCTCTGTCTTCATCTGCATTCTGTATAAGGCTACTCTCTACCTTCCGAGTTAAGCTCTACCTCCATCCTGCATAAGGCTAATATCTGCCTTTTGAGAGCAAGCTCTGTCTCCATATTCATTTTGCATAAGGCTACTCTCTGCCTTCCGTGGTTAAGCTTTACCTCCATCTTGCATAAGGCTACTATTTGCCATCTCCATCTGCATTTAGTATAAGGTTACTCTATGCTTTCCGATGTTAGCTTTACCTCAATCCTGCATATGGCTACTATCTGCCTTTTGAGACTAAGCTCTGTCTCCATCTACATTGCATAAGGCTACCTATCTGCCTTTCGAGACTAAGCTCTGTCTCCATCCTGCATGGCTGAAATATCATCGCTTTATTTTTAAACTGGCTGAAACATCGCCACCTACATTTTAAATTCTCACTTTGGCTGAAACATCGCCACCAGCATTTTAAATTCTCATTCGGCTGAAATATCGCCACCTACTTTAAATTCTCGCTCTTGCTGAAAGATCGCCACCCTATGCATTCATTTGGCTAAAAGATTGCCACCTTCTCATGGGATGAAAGATCGCTAACTCGTTCAAAGGAGTCATAGTTCGGAGGCACCATCTGCATAGCCCGAGAACATTATTTCATGGCCTCTGAACCATTACTTTTATGCTCTTCATGGCCCAGGACATCATAGTCTAATGACATCATCCTAACCGTCCAAAGACAAACATTCACGGTCTAACGGGAACTTGCATCACATTTAAATTATGCAATATATACGCACTACCCATCTGCAGGTACTCCAGTTGGTTCACGACCATCTTGGCAGGGGCAACCCCGCTCCAGTTCTCTACAGCCTGTTTGATTCCAAGCACACTCTTAGATATAACCACAGTGTCCATCTTTTCGAATATCTATCGACATATTTCGTCAACAGTTCCTGAACTACATATGGCCTGATTTTTGTAAAACCAGGGATATGTAGGCAGCTCAGAAAGTAGAGCGTGGTCGAAATCCTTTCACAATTGCTGTTTTCGGTCAAAGTTGGCCATCGTATCTTTACCCGACAACTCTTTCATCCTTCCCAGATAAAAAGGGGCAGCTGTTGATACCCAATTTTTTCCTATGTATTTTTATACTCAAAATACTTTTAAAATAACATGTATATGCATATACAAGCATCCCCAAAGGTTTTGGTATTTTTTCCAAATTTGTAAAAGATTTTTTAAACCCATTTATGGCCTATTTTGCACTATAAAAACCAATAGTTATTCCCAGAACTCGTCATTTTGGTGAATAATTATTATTATTCTCTAATTTGCACAAAAATACAATTTACATGATTTTTACATAACTTTATAAGTTCTTTTGGTATTTTTAAACTAAAGTTGCATGAAATTGCAATTTTAGCCTATTTCTTTATTCAATAGCAATTAAATTACAAAATCAATATTCATGTTTGCTAACCCGGTGCTTTTAATTTGATTTTTAACATCCGATATTTATAAATCCAAAAGGAGAAAAGTTGCTATTTCAATCGCAGCCCATTTCATATTTCAATTTTAGCCCAATTCCGACCCAATTTCACCCAATTAAAGACGCAATTTTAATTTTTAACCCACCCCAACCCGTTTGACAAACCCGTCCGCTTCATACTTTAACTCTTAGCCGTTGATTGTTTTAATCAACGACCCTCGTTCACATTTGCCTTTTTAATTCCACCCAACCTCAACCCTAATTTCATTTACCTTTTAGCAGCCGCCCTCAAACCCCTCTGCTTCTCTCAAACTCTCTTTGACCTTGAAATACTAGTTGCCGTTAACATTTTCTCCGACCAAATCCACCAGCGTCCATAGCTTCCCAGGCCATGGACGGCCTGTGCCTTCCTCCGTTCACCCCAGATCATGAACTCAGGGTTTCAAAGGTTCGATTTCAATAATGCTTGTTCAGATTGTCCACTGAGCTGAGTTCTTCTAGTTTCTCCAGCTCCGTTCTAACGTGTTCGAGCCTTGAAAGTCCTAGCCATAGTGCAGGGCTGTTCGAGACCATTTCCTTTCTAGGCCTTCTCGTTTCTAGGCTTACTGAAATACCCTAAAAAGTTTGTTCGAGGTTCTTTCTTCTTTTATTTTCTTAGATCTGTGACATAACTGTGTTATACTCTATGTTCTATTGCTTTTCCCCAATTTTCCTTTTCAAAATTAGCCTGTTCGATTTAGAGTTTTAAGAAAAAAGATTCTTCTTCTTCTTCTTTCTTCGCGTGAAGCTATCTATTCATGCCATATCTTAGGTGTTTTTTGCTCGTTTTTATATTTTGCTGTTAATATGCATGTTTCTCCATTTTTGCTATTGCACGGGTTTTCTACAGTATGCTTTACATGTCTCCCTTACGTGTCCTTATATTGTTTCTCTTATTGAGCTTGTTTGCCTTTACTAGATTTGTTTGGATTCCAAACTTGTTTCTTTTTCTGTTTCCTAAGTTCGATGTCACATCTGAACTCGCTTAAGTTTGAGCTTTCTATTAAACTTGCTCTCTATGATTCTTCACTCTACTGCTTCTAACTTGCTTCGTATATCTGTGTGTTTTCTAATAAGACCCTAAAAGAGTTCCCTATGTTTTTGTTTGAGGGCTTGCCTTTTCCTTTCTGTAGCCCACTAGAACTAAAACCCTATGTTTGGGATTTTTGCGAGTTTGGTTCTTTAGGGTTCGACTCTAAAACCCTGGACTCTCTCAAAGTCATGTTGAGTTTATAACTAATTTGAAATTCTTCTGCTTGTGATTTGGAACTTCGTGTGCCAGTCCTTTTTCTCTTGTTTGATATTGATATGCTTTATATGCAAAGGTATTTCTTTCAATATGGTTTTTCCAACTCGTGATTGATTCCAATCTCCTTTTACTAAGGCTCGATTGATTATCACTGATTTTATAATTAAACTCTTCCCCTCCTTTCCTGACTAAGTTCATTTAAAGATTTTTAAATTTTTGGCTGTTTCATTCATTTACTTCCCTTATTTTTCTCAAAATCGTGTACCATCAGATCCTTACCTTAAATAATCTCTATATTTTGTAACTGAAAAGGTTTAATTTAGGGTCATTACCTTAATTACTGATGTCGTTTAAAATCAAATCCCTTAAACTAAGGTAGATTCTTATTTGGTTGACTGAAATATTTTTTCCTTGCCTTTTACTTACTCATTTTTTTGCACTATAAAATGAGACAACCTCTCTAATACTTGATAGATTTCTTCTGGCACACTTTTGAAAATATACTTTTACTAATTTATCTACTACTATTTTCTCTACTGAGCACCCTGCTCCTCTTTTCCCTACTGTGGAAATATCCTTGAGTTTCTCAAGTGCTTGCCGAGGTCTCTGAGTTTCTCCTATTGACTACCTGGTTGTTTTCTTGCTTTTGTTTGTTCTGCTGTACTAGAATTGCAATTGGTATGTCTTTCTAGTTCAATAATACATCCTTCACTATGTGTTTATTTCATGCTTTCTTACAGCATATATCTGTATCATAGTCTACTATGCTCCTTCCTTTTATATCTTTGCACCTTCTGTCTGCTATGATTTTTCGCATTTTCCTTAATGTTCTATATATTCTCTTCTATGTGAATCCTCCCCTTTGACCCCCTCTCTTATGTGTAAGTGCAATTCTAAGTCATGTTGGTATTCAATTATTTCCACTAATGACTTAGAATCAAGTTCTCTTGAGCCTCTACTCAAATGAGATCCCATCCCCTCTACCCCTTATGTGTTGAGCCTTGACATAGGTCTGGTGGTTGCCTAATCACTATCAAGACCCAAGTTTGACTTTTATAAGTATGCTCTTATTTGTTTGGACCTATGTAAAGGGTCAGGGGTGTGCCAACCTATGCCATGACTGGGTACGACCACCCTCTGCTATGGCTCCCTCTCTCACTTTGCACTTATTCCTATTTTCTAAGTTATGCCCCTCTTTGGCAAGCCATGCATTGCAACCTTGGAGTTCCCCCTGGACTTGGATGCCTGAGGGCTAGTAATTCCATACTGCACTATTCTGTTACAACAATTATTATTCGGAGAGTAAACATTGCTTGAGATTCTTGAGGTCCCTTGGAACATTGAAACACTTTGAATAAGAGAAGGCCTTGAAATCCGAATTTGGTGAAACACATGTTATTAGATGTCAATATTGAAATAGGTTGCTTGGATCTAGCTGTAGGCTGTGATATATTTTCTGTTATTTACTTTATTTCTTCTGGTTTAGTAATAATCTTGTAAAAAAGAACTCGGGGAAGTATTAGTAAAGGGTATGGGAGGGTTTTATATTTACTTCCATATGCTAAAGGGTAGATACCATGTGTATAGGTTCAATGCTTTAAATCACCTAGATATCATGTCTATAGGTTTTTAACATTTCTGAACTCAATCATTTAGAAACCATGTCTACTAGATTTAATGTTCACTCATACTCAATCATTAGAAATCATGCCTATAAGACCTAATAATCAAACAATTAGTTGCATATAGAAATCATGCCTATAGGAAATGCATAAATTCTAGGAAAACTGTAGGGTAATCAAATACTCATTTCGTTTCAGTTTAATAACAGTAACGAGTCATAAAAAATAAGGTATAGATATCCTGCCTATAGGGTTTCAAACTCGCTTAAATCTGTGTAAGTAATAACCCGACAATTGGCTTCAGCGCTTTTCGACAAAACTCATCCAAACTTGTTTATATCAGAAACTCTTACCAGTCTACAATGCTCTTAAATTTTCTAAACTTGCATCTTCTTTCTTGAAATAGTTTTCAAATTTTCGCCTGAATTTTTATTCTCTCATGAAGCTACTATTTCGAAACAATCTTTAAATCACTCTTACTTCCAAAGTCTTTTCACTTTCGGAACTCTTCTTTACAACTCTACTGTATTTCACTTATACAACTCTGCTAATTTTCAAAGCCATCTTTAAGTTGTGCAATTTTCAATGTGCTATTTCAAACTCTTCTGCATTAGGTTCTTAATCAATAACCTGTTTAAAATACCTCAATTTCTGACAATTGGATCCGGGTTGCCTAATGTAGACTTTTTATCCAACTCTATGTGTTAAACTAGTCCATCCGTTGTGAGCACGTGATTTTTGCCCTATATGAGAATTACTCCCAAAAATTTAAAATAAAAGAGTTTTGTGTTGTTTGCAATTGTTGTGAATTTAGTGTCATTTTTAAAAATAATGACAATATATATATATATATATATATATATATATATATATATATATATATATATATATATATATATATATATATCATTTGCATTTAGGATTTAATTCTACAAATAGGAGTAATTAATTTTATCTTACAAAAATGAAAATCACAAAAAATAGGCATCTTTTGCATTTTGGCCTTTAATGTCCAAATTGTGTGATTGTATTTTAATTACCATTTAAAATTAGGTGACAATTATTATTATGAGATTAGTATTTCAAGATAATTTTAGTTTTTATAAATTAATCTTAGTATTTTGGGCTTTATTAATTAGGAAGTTGAATAATGGAGAAGAACAAATTGGAAAAAATTTGGATTGGGCCATCTTGCAAATTATGTTACAAGCCCAATCCTAAGAACCCTTACCCAACCCAAAACTCCTTGGCCCAAGAAGAAAATTTCAGATTTTTTTAGCAAAAAATTACATGACATAAAGTAGTGGGGGGCAAGGAAATCAAGGAAGAAAACAAGGAGAGGAAAACATGGATTAGTGGGTTTTCTTTAAATTAAAAAAAATATTTTCTTTTTAATAAAAAATCTGAAAATTTTCGAAATTCTTGCCTATAAATAGAAGAGAAGATTTATGAAAAAAGAGGGGGAAAAAAAGAGAGGAAAAATAGGAAGAGAAGTAAAAATAAAAAAATTTCCTGCTGTAGTATACACTCGATATACATTCTGGACACAGAAGTATACATGGCGAAAAATTCAATTTTTGAGAGTTTCTTTTGAGAAGTGAAAAGAGTTCAAAGCTAGAAAGCCAAAACAAAGAGAAAATCTAGAATATATTTTTCTTTTCTATTTTTTACTGTTTTTTTTTTTTTTGTTTTTCTCCGTATTGCTGGGATTTTCGGGATTGAGGTGTTGAAGCTACTGCTGGTTGTTACTGTTGTTGTTGATGTATTTCCACCGCCTTGTTGATTTGCCGTTTTCCCATTCCTTTCAAAACCAGGTACACTTCTCTACAATTGAAGTTGTATTGATGATTTGGATGAAATAAAAATGAAGATTCATTTTAAGTTTTCGTGTTAACAAATGTGTACTGTTAGCTTAATAGTTGTAGTGTTAGTTTGAATTTGAAGTTTATTTGTAGTGTATTACAATAGATTGTAGAGAAAAAAAAAACAAAACACAAAAGATGTAATAGCTTAGTGATAGAATAAGTAGTATAATAGTAGTATCGTAGTAGTAATAGCATATCACTTAGTTTAATTAGGTAAAAACATTAAAACATAAGTTAGCATATCATAAGTTCCCAAATCGTTAACTGTTCTTCCCAATAGTCTCATAAGCCATGATCACGTAGATAATCATCTGGTGTGGATCTACATTTTAGTATAAGTAAGTTTTAGAAGATAAAAGACATTAGTTCAAGTCATGCATAACTGATTTAATAACGTTGTAATGAACTAAGTCACTGTAAAATCCACTGTTTGATCCTGTTTAAACCCTTAAATCGCTTAGATATAGAGACTCATATAGTTATTGCTTACATAATTAGTCTGCTTCTGTGAATCTAGGTTCAAATCCGATTGAGTTTTAAAAGGGAAAATAATTAGATATTGAAGCAATTCAATTAGGATGAACCGGTGATGATGAGAGGTATAGCTCGCAATGAAACTGGTAATATAGCAAACATCTGTGATTAATCGTTTAGTTTCTCTTTTGATGTTGTGAATAATTAGTTAAATCACTTTAATTTCCTAGTTAAGTAGGTTGTGTTCTAGAATACCTCCTTAGCAAATAATTAGATATTAGTATAAATTCTTAATTTTGAGCGTATAGTGATAACAATGGATTGAGCTCTTCATGTACATAGTCCATTAACTTAAGACTACTGTTTTTGTGTATTGGTTTCCTTATTAATAAATAAAGGTGATTTGATTTCATTTCCAATTATGAGTATTTATTTCTTTATATGAATTTTGTGTTATACTCTTTGTTATTACAATTTGGTTCGGACCCTATGTGTAACGTGGGCATGAACTGCCATACGAAACTGACTGGTCCATTGAAAGAAAGCCTGAAGACCGCCTGGACTTTAAGGCCTGGGCTTCGCCCATTGCTGATCTAATTAATTGACGTGAAGGTCCAGGCCCAAATAACAATAGAAATCGAAAGGGTCGGGAATGCTTAGTATTAGGAAACGATTAAGGAAAAAACACAATTAGAGAGACGTAGTATACACTTCTTAGGATCGAACTTTAAAATTGAATTGGGACGAGCCTCGCCCAACGTTAATCAAGCGGGGCCCCCATTTAGTAATAAGATAATAAAGTAGACTCGGGAAAGCTAATAGCAAATTCCATAGCTTCTCCCAAAAGATTTAAAAGCCGATAGACGTTATTTAGGGCACGATTTAACGTAGTTTCCTATGAACGAGTGTGCACTTGGTGCGACTCAAATCCAAATCCCGGCAAAGCTGAAATACATCGAAAGTCACAGGCGTATTGGTTGCGGTGTGACTCGAGGCATGTTTTCGCGATGCTGCAAATTCCATAAAAATAATATTTAAGTAAAAGGCACAATATGTTGTTAAAATCTATGTTGAGCCAAACAAGAGTCGAGAACGACAATTGAGCGACCGTGCTAAAACCACGGAACCCGGGAATGCCTAACACCTTCTCCCGGGTTAACAGAGTTCCTTATCCGGATCTTTGCTTCGCAGACATTTTTAAGAGTCAAAATTCCTCGGATTCGGGATTAACCGGTGACTTGGGACACCATTATCATTCCCAAGTGGCGACTCTGATTAAATCTCAATAAAATCCCGAACCGATTGTCCTTTAATTGGAAAAACTCCTTCCCTTACGTTATTTTATCCATTTCGGATATTTGAGCGTCGGGGTATACCCTACGAGCGTATTTATATTTATGCTTATGTGGGGTAGTAAAAAGGGAGGTGTGACACCTACGACTCTGCTGGGGATCCCAACCCCGAACCTCGGTTTCAGGGTTTAAGAACTCGAGCTCATTAGAATTGCCGTTCGCGTTATTGTTTGACTTCATTATATGATTTGAACAACATGCTATGTGCTTTATCGCTTTGATATTTTGTGAATTGTATATAAAATTGTGCCAAAAACCTTTCTCTCTTCACCCCCGGGGATGTGCTTACTGGTTGAGACTCCCCTTTCTGTTAGTGTCAATACCAAAAATAAGAAAAAGAGGCCGGACAAGTTACAAAGCCGATTGACTCCGCGGGTCACCGGTACGTAGCCCCTCCTCGATCCGAGTTGTCCGCTCGGGTACACGGTCTAGTACCATTGAAAACATCAGGATATTGAGCCTAGATTTAGGACGTTTATTTGCATCATATCTGACTTAGGGGACTCGACACAGGGGTTGGGTCCGTCTAGGACAGGTGACCCGGTAACCAAAAGACCGAGCATGTTATATGTTGCATTTATTTGTCCTATTATGCTGATTGGCTAAATTCCTGAAAACAAAAAAGAGAAATTTTAGATATCAAAATATTGTCGATTGCTTGAAAAGAAAATTTGAAAAATAGGTAGAACAATTTTGTTGAAATAATTGGTCAAATAATCTGACCGAACTACGCAGGTTTGATTCTCGCCATTAGGTGGGATACGTAGGCAACCCTCATCGGGTCCAACCACCCCCTTTCAAAAAATCAAAAAAAAATGTGTGTGTTTGTGTCAATAAAATCAAAGTGATGCCGTTTTTGAAAATAGCCGAATGTTCCGAAAGGATGCCGGAAGGCTGTTTTTGCAAAAATGGCCACTTTGAGACTTTTCTTTTTTTTCTTTTTGAATAATGGCCTCGAAATATTCCATGTGGAAATGTTGAAAGGCCACCCCTTTTAAAAAATAAAAAAAAATGTGTGTTTAATTTTGTCAATAAAATCAAAGTGGTACCGTTTTTGCAAATAGTCGAATGTTCTGAAAGGACGCCGGAAGGCTGTTTTTGCAAAAATAGCTACTTTGAAACATTTTTAATAATTTGCGGGCACAGCCTTGAAATATTCCTTGTGGAAATGTTGCAAGGCCATAGCCGCAAAAATCAAGTCCGAGTTCACACCTCTTTTGCAAAAATAACCAAAAAATGTCAAATTTTGATTTTTGTTATAAATAAGTCGAGTGATGCTATTCTTGTTTAAAACAAGCCGAATGTCCCGCAAAAGGACGCCGGAAGGCCGTTTTTGCAAGAATAGCCACTTTGAGTCTTTTGTAAATAATTTTTGGGCACAGCCTTGAAATATTCCCTCGCGGAAATATCGAAAGGCCGTATCCGCAAAATCAAGTTTGAGTCATCACTCAATTTGACAAAAAATAAATACTTTATCAAATAAGCCATTACATGGCCGGTTTTGCTGAAATAGCCACATTTTTGTATTTTAACTTTCTCAGTCTGGTGTTGTCCTGTGTCGGTGCTGAACGATGCCCCATGATAAAATTTTGAATTTGCATCTTCTTAAATAAAAATTTTGCAAAAAGAGCCACTTTGTCTAAATAAGCCATTACATGGCCAATTTTTGAAAAATAGTCTTGTGTTGGTTTATGGTGATGCCGAACGATGCCCCATGAGCCACAGGATAAAAAAAAATCTAGTTTATCTTTCTTAAATAAATTTTGCAAAAATAATCATTTTGTCAAATAAGTCATTATGTGGCCAATTTTGTAGAAATAGTCATAATTGACACCTAAAATATTCTTATTCTTGTAGAAATCTCCTACACAAGTTTGTAGCTGGAGTCGGCTTCTATAATTTTCCTTCAAAGAAAAAAAATCAAAAAAAAATTAAATAAACATCTCTTTATTTCTTGCATTAATTTGCAAGAACTACGCTCAGTCTGATTCATGCGGGGTCATGATACGTAGGCAATCCACATAGGATTCGACCATATCCATAACCAAAAAAAAAATGAAAAAACTAAAAATGAAAATGAAAAAAAAAAATGAAAAAAAAAATCACAAAAAGGAAAAAAGAAAAGAAAATAGCAAAAAAAAAAGGGAAATCAATAAGCGGAATACCTTAATGCTGACATGCTGGCTTCGTTTTGTTGTGTCCATTTTCAGAAAGGTGGTTGGTTGTGGTTCCAAAATAACTCTTCCCTATAATACAACGTCAGAGAACAATGGCAAAGAATCTCAAGACTGAGTGGGTTGGTACCGGTACCCGACAACAGCTGGTTGAACGGAACCACATGTTAGTGGAAGAAGTCAAAATATTAAGACAACACGTGGCTGAAATGTATCGGGCATGGATGGATGGAAAAACACCACCCCCGCCACCACCTAGTTTCATGGACCCGGTCCTTACACTGAACCCGATGCCAAATATACCTGCCTACCGCAGCCTTTCTAGCCGCTCGAGTAGCTCAATTAATCGTCCCCCAGCTATGCTTTCCCAACACTACTTCCATCCCCAACCCCACTACTCTCCCGGGGCACCCAAAATCGCACTTCACCTTCCAAGTACCCAGTTCCACAGAAAGCCTACCAACCCCCACAAACATACCGGAAACCCCCTGGGTCAGGTTTCAGGCCAAACAAGGCGTTTAGGGAGGAGAGGTTGCTGAAGCGAAAAAGGCTTTCACCCGTATCGGAGAATCTTATGCGAGTCTGTTCGAAAAGTTGAATCATGTTGGCTTGATTAAGCCGCTCGCCAGATGTATTCCAAATCCTCTTGCAAGAAGCTTCGATCCTACTGCACGATGTGTATACCACTCCAATGCTCAGGGGCATGATGTTGAAAGATGTTGGAATTTGAAAGAGGAAATAGAAAGAATGATTCGGGCAGGAATGATTGCGGTCCAAGACACTGGCACCCCTGAACATTACACAGAATCCTCTACCTGCATGTGACGTTGTGCATTTTGTGGGGACGATGCCCGATGACGAGGGTGAAGAGATTTTTCTTTAGAAGCCGAGGATATTGAAATAGAAAGCGATCTTAATGCAGAATACAGTGGCTAAGATGCCAAGTTTGTCAATTGGGAAGGTGCTCCAACTCTTGGAGTTTTGAAAGTATTATTTTGGTGTCATTTCTGTTACCCAGGTTATTTCAGGGTTGTAATCCGGACGTTGTCTTAAGAGTCAAAACCCTTCTATCTTTGCTTTGTTTAGTAATAAAAATTGTTTAGTGCCGTCTAAGTTTGTAATTCTAGTCTAGTCTGTTCGTTTTGTTTCAACCCATCTGTTTAGTACAACTCTTTGTTTCCCATCATTCCTAGTCATTCCATTTCTGATCACTTTGCATTTCTTCTCATACTGACTTTAGCAACATGACATGCACATAATTCTAAGCCTGGTTTTTAAAAGTCAATGAAATAATGTTAAAGATGTAATGATACTCGGAAGAAACATTGGAATACTGTGAAGCCGGAATCAAGTGAAAACTGGAAAGGGTAACATAAAAAATGCCTTGGAAATGCATCATCGGTTAAAAGCCAAAGGCAAAAGTACCCCAAAGCTAAAGGAACCATTCGTGGTATCGGGATTGTTGCCCAATGGCACTAAGCGTCGTCAAGGCAAAATGTGAATCAAAGGTGTTTAACCGTATAGTTTGTACTTGGTAGGTTTTAAAGATTGGAATGACGAAGGCGTTTCGTTCGGCTATCCAAACACTTCGTCCATTGCTACCCCTTTGAGCCATATTATATTTTCTTTCATATCCCTCTTTCGAAATCAACAACAAAAATTGAGGATTGAGCAAGAAACAAAAGAAAAAAAAGAAGAAAAAGAAAAAGAAAAAAAAAAGAAAAGAAAAAAGAAAAATCGGGAGAAGTCAAATCATAACAAGGAGGCGATCTCATAGTCTGAACTACGTCTGACCTGATCCCGAAAGGGTACGTAGGCAGCCTCACTGAGGTTCAGTCACAATAAAGGAAAAATCCAAAATATCCCCCAAGAAGGAAACTGGGGCTTGATTTATGGTTGTCGAAGAAATAAGATTCCGAAAGTTGTAATATTTAAACCACATTGAAATAATTTTGAGCCTTTCTATCTTTTTTTTTTCTATACCCCATCCAAAAGCATGCATTACAGTCCAAAGGAAGACCTTCCGATCAATCTTCAAGAAATGCCGAGTCAAACAAATAAAGGTGAATCACATCAGGGGCAACACTCGATTCCGAACAAAGGAGAATGAAGAATTCAAGATGATGAAAACCACCACGAGACTCCACGATAAGAGAAATCAAAATGAGAGAGTCTTATCGGTGAAAACCCTCACGGGCACAGTAAGGCGGCAATGAGTTGAGAGAAAAATCAAATGAGAGAGGCTTGATGGTGAAAACCCTATGGGCACTACAAGTCGATTAAAGAAATGAAGTATTGAAGACCGGTTTCACAGCAGAACTTTGCAACAAGAGTTGAACATCAACTTTGCTATACGGAGAAAGGCCAAAAGTGCATGTCAAGGTCGCTAGAGTCGGTATTTAAAATCCATTAGGTCATTCTTCTGTAGGTTTCTTGTTAGGAATTGTATTTTCCTTTCTCCTTATTCTTCACACTTTGTTTTACTCTCCCTCTTATCGAGTCAGTCGGGTCATAGCCGAAGCTGAGATAGATGACGATGAATGGGTAAAGGCCCGGTTGGAACAATTGAGTTTGATCGATGAGAAGAGGTTGGCCGCAGTTTGGCATGGGCAATTGTATCAACGAAGAATGGCCAGAGCATACAATAAGAAGGTACGACCTCGAAAGTTTGAAGTCGGACAGCTTGTGTTGAGGCGTATCTTACCGCATTGGGCCAAAGCAAAGGGCAAATTTGCGCCGAATTGGCAGGGACCATTTGTGGTATCACGGGTGTTGACCAATGGAGCATTATATTTAACAGATGTTGAAGGAAAGTGCGTAGAGACTGCTATCAATTCGGATGCGGTCAAAAGATACTATGTATGATTCCTTTTCAATTATGTGTTTTGTATTTTGTTGTGATTTTGGAATTGAAATGACGAAGGCATTCTATTCTCTATCCAAACACTTTATCCATTGTTAACCCCTTTGAGCCTTAATGAATGAATTCTTTCATATCCCTCTCTCGGAATCGCTCTAGTGCAATAAGATCAAAATTGCCAGAATAAAAATGAAAAAAAAATGAAAAAATGAAAAAAAAAATGAATGAATGAAAATGAAAAATGAAAAAATGATGAAAAAAAAAAAGAGAGAAAAAGACAAAAATCGGGAAAAAGTCAAAAAGAAATCCATCTAACTTATGAAGTTGGATGAACTACGTCTGACTTGATCCCGAAAGGGTACGTAGGCAGCCTCTCTGAGGTTCAGTCACAATAAAGAAAAAATCCAAAAATTTCCCACATATTGAAACTGGGGCAGAAGTTATGTTTAATAATTCCGAGAGTGGTAAATATTTTTAACCCTCGTTGAAATTTTGAGCCTTTATATCTTTCTTTCTTAACCCACCCAAAAGCCACGTTACGGTCCAAAGAAAGACCTTCTGATCAATTTTGAAATGATAACAAATACAACGAAGGAGGAGCGAAGCGTCGGATAATACCTGTGGTACATAAAACAAAATACAAAAGGAAAAAATGAAAAAAGAAAATATAAAAAAATGAGAGAGTCTCATCGGTGAAAACCTTAGCCGGCACTGTGAGACGATTGTGAGGTTGAGAGAAATAAAATGAGAGAGTCTCATCGGTGAAAACCTTAATCGGCACTGTGAGACGATTGTGAGGTTGAGAGAATAAATGAGAGAGTCTTATTGGTGAAAACCTTTCGAGGCACCGTAAGGCGATCGTGAGGACTATCAGAAAAGAGAAAAGCAACAAAAAAGAGTATCGGTTTTGGGTCAAAGGCAATCCAGAGTGAGAATAATGATTGGAACGAGTTGGGTCAGAGTTTAAATACATGGCATGGTCAGCGGAATCAGCCAGCAAATACCCAGATAAGTTCTGTCATCTCTCCAAAATACCCTTACCTTTCTTTCATTTTTCTGCATTTCATTGTTTACCTTTTTGAGAGCTAACTACCAGCTCCTGATAACGGAAGTTGAAATAACACTGGATCAGAAAGGATGGAAGATTGGGGAAAGAAATAAAGAAGTTTGGCAAACATGGCCAAAGGAAAAGAAAACAAAACAAAAATGGAGAAATGAGAAAAATACAAAAAAAGAGTCTGCAAGGGACGAGAAGTCAAAAACCATGCAACATGAGAAAGCAAAAACAAAGGAAGCAATAAGAAGTGGGGACGGCAGATGCCAGTTGCCAGCAGTTTATATCTAATAAATTTTGTTTCATGCAGGAACAAATTGTCACTAATCACTTTAAAGTGAATGTGACCAATGTGGAAAATTTAAAATACCAAAAAGAGAAAGTCTGCCGAATAAGTGGAGAAATTCACGGGCGAGAGATAAGTTGGTAAAAGAAAATACCAAAAAGAGGAAGGTAACATCTTTTAAAATCCACTCCCCGGTCCTCAGGCTGAGGGAATACTTTTCTGCATTGCACGTTTAATTTCTGTTAGGCGCCCACCTTCAAATACGGGAATATTTTCTGCATTCGCATTGCACGTTTAAATTCTGTTAGGCGCCCACCTTCAAATACGGGAATATTTTCTGCATTCGCATTGCACGTTAGGCGCCCACCTTCAAATACGGGAATATTTTCTGCATTCGCATTGCACGTTTAAATTCTATTGGGCGCCCACCTTCAAATACGGTAATATTTTCTGCATTCGCTTTGCACGTTTAAATTCTGTTAGGCGCCCACCTTCAAATACGGGAATATTTTCTGCATTCGCATTGCACGTTTAATTTTTGTTAGGCGCCCACCTTCAAATACGGGAATATTTTCTGCGCATCGCTTGGCAAACGTGGCCAAAGAAAAAGAAAACAAAACAAAAATGGAGAAATGAGAAAAATACAAAAAGAGTCTGCAAGGGACAAGAAGTTGAAAGCTATGCGACATGAGAAAGCAAAAACAAAGGAAGCAATAAGAAGTGGGGACGGCAGATGCCAGTTGCCAGCAGTTTATATCTAATAAATTTTGTTTCATGCAGGAACAAATTGTCACTAGTCACTTTAAAGTGAATGTGACCAATGTGGAAAATTTAAAAATACCAAAAAGAGAAAGTCTGCCGAATAAGTGGAGAAATTCACAGGCAAGAGATAAGTTGGTAAAAAGAAAATACCAAAAAGAGGAAGGTAACATCTTTTAGAATCTGCTCCCCAGTCCTCAGGCTGAGGAAATATTTTTTGCATTGCACGTTTAAATTCTGTTAGGCGCCCACCTTCAAATACGGGAATATTTTCTGCATTCGCATTGCACGTTAGGCGCCCACCTTCAAATACGGGAATATTTTCTGCATTCGCATTGCACGTTTAAATTCTATTGGGCGCCCACCTTCAAATACGGTAATATTTTCTGCATTCGCTTTGCACGTTTAAATTCTGTTAGGCGCCCACCTTCAAATACGGGAATATTTTCTGCATTCGCATTGCACGTTAGGCGCCCACCTTCAAATACGGGAATATTTTCTGCATTCGCATTGCACGTTTAAATTCTATTGGGCGCCCACCTTCAAATACGGTAATATTTTCTGCATTTGCATTGCACGTTTAAATTCTGTTAGGCGCCCACCTTCAAATACGGGAATATTTTCTGCATTCGCATTGCACGTTTAAATTCCGTTAGGCGCCCACCTTCAAATACGGGAATATTTTCTGCATCGCATTGCACGTTTAAATTATGTTAGGCGCCCACCTTCAAATACGGGAATATTTTCTGCATTCGCATTGCACGTTTAAATTCTGTTAGGCGCCCACCTTCAAATACGGGAATATTTTCTGCATCGCATTGCACGTTTAAATTCTGTTAGGCGCCCACCTTCAAATACGGGAATATTTTCTGCATCGCATTGCACGTTTAAATTCTGTTGGGCGCCCACCTTCAAATACGGGAATATTTTCTGCATTCGCATTGCACGTTTAATTTTTGTTAGGCGCCCACCTTCAAATACGGGAATATTTTCTGCATCGCATTGCACGTTTAAATTCTGTTAGGCGCCCACCTTCAAATACGGGAATATTTTCTGCATTCGCATTGCACGTTTAAATTCTGTTAGGCGCCCACCTTCAAATACGGGAATATTTTCTGCATTCGCATTGCACGTTTAATTTCTGTTAGGCGCCCACCTTCAAATACGGGAATATTTTCTGCATCGCATTGCACGTTTTAATTTCTGTTAGGCGCCCACCTTCAAATACGGGAATATTTTCTGCATTCGCATTGCACGTTTAATTTTTGTTAGGTGCCCACCTTCGAATACGGGAATACTTTTCTGCATCGCATTGCACGTTTAATTTATGTTAGGCGCCCACCTTCAAATACGGGAATATATTTCTGCACATCATGGTTTATATAGCTAAAAGCCCACACTGGGGCAGAAAAAGAAAAAAAGTAGTTTGTTGTTTTTGTTTTGAGCAGGTTCAGCTCGAGGGCAAGAAGTACCATTGAAAATCAAAAAAAAAAAAAGAAGAGGAAAACAAGAAAGAAAATCAACAAAAAAGGGAGAGTGAGCATCTCAAAAAAATCAAAGAAGAAGAGACAAGGAGAAGCAAACAAAAGCTAGGATAGGAATAATTGTAATTGTAGAATCATAGCTTAGAATAACTTCTTCATTTTACATTCCCCCCGGTGTAATAAGGAGGTCAACAAGCAGTAACCGCAACAGCAGCAACAGTAACAGCAAAAAATCGCAGTTTCATTGGTAGTCCCAGCTACCAAAATTTTCCGAACTACATTGACCTGATTCCCTTTTAGCCAGGGATATGTAGGAAACCTCTTGAAGCAAAGGTTCGGTCAAAATTTTGAAAAAAAAAAAATGCTTCTCACGGAGTGCTCAAACGGGCAAAAATCGCTCGTATCCGCTCACTTGTCTTTGCACAGAAACTCTTCGTGTTTACGCGCAAAGAGGGGCAGTTGTGAGCACGTGATTTTTGCCCTATATGAGAATTACTCCCAAAAATTTAAAATAAAAGAGTTTTGTGTTGTTTGCAATTGTTGTGAATTTAGTGTCATTTTTAAAAATAATGACTATATATATATATATATATATATATATATATATATATATATATATATATATATATATATATATATATATATATATATATATATATATATATATATATATATATATATATATATCATTTGCATTTAGGATTTAATTCTACAATTAGGAGTAATTAATTTTATCTTACAAAAATGAAAATCACAAAAAATAGGCATCTTTTGCATTTTGGCCTTTAATGTCCAAATTGTGTGATTGTATTTTAATTACCATTTAAAATTAGGTGACAATTATTATTATGAGATTAGTATTTCAAGATAATTTTAGTTTTTATAAATTAATCTTAGTATTTTGGGCTTTATTAATTAGGAAGTTGAATAATGGAGAAGAACAAATTGGAAAAAATTTGGATTGGGCCATCTTGCAAATTATGTTACAAGCCCAATCCTAAGAACCCTTACCCAACCCAAAACTCCTTGGCCCAAGAAGAAAATTTCAGATTTTTTTAGCAAAAAATTACATGACATAAAGTAGTGGGGGGCAAGGAAATCAAGGAAGAAAACAAGGAGAGGAAAACATGGATTAGTGGGTTTTCTTTAAATTAAAAAAAATATTTTCTTTTTAATAAAAAATCTGAAAATTTTCGAAATTCTTGCCTATAAATAGAAGAGAAGATTTATGAAAAAAGAGGGGGAAAAAAAGAGAGGAAAAATAGGAAGAGAAGTAAAAATAAAAAAATTTCCTGCTGTAGTATACACTCGATATACATTCTGGACACAGAAGTATACATGGCGAAAAATTCAATTTTTGAGAGTTTCTTTTGAGAAGTGAAAAGAGTTCAAAGCTAGAAAGCCAAAACAAAGAGAAAATCTAGAATATATTTTTCTTTTCTATTTTTTACTGTTTTTTTTTTTGTTTTTCTCCGTATTGCTGGGATTTTCGGGATTGAGGTGTTGAAGCTACTGCTGGTTGTTACTGTTGTTGTTGATGTATTTCCACCGCCTTGTTGATTTGCCGTTTTCCCATTCCTTTCAAAACCAGGTACACTTCTCTACAATTGAAGTTGTATTGATGATTTGGATGAAATAAAAATGAAGATTCATTTTAAGTTTTCGTGTTAACAAATGTGTACTGTTAGCTTAATAGTTGTAGTGTTAGTTTGAATTTGAAGTTTATTTGTAGTGTATTACAATAGATTGCAGAGAAAAAAAAACAAAACACAAAAGATGTAATAGCTTAGTGATAGAATAAGTAGTATAATAGTAGTATCGTAGTAGTAATAGCATATCACTTAGTTTAATTAGGTAAAAACATTAAAACATAAGTTAGCATATCATAAGTTCCCAAATCGTTAACTGTTCTTCCCAATAGTCTCATAAGCCATGATCACGTAGATAATCATCTGGTGTGGATCTACATTTTAGTATAAGTAAGTTTTAGAAGATAAAAGACATTAGTTCAAGTCAAGCATAACTGATTTAATAACGTTGTAATGAACTAAGTCACTGTAAAATCCACTGTTTGATCCTGTTTAAACCCTTAAATCGCTTAGATATAGAGACTCATATAGTTATTGCTTACATAATTAGTCTGCTTCTGTGAATCTAGGTTCAAATCTGATTGAGTTTTAAAAGGGAAAATAATTAGATATTGAAGCAATTCAATTAGGATGAACCGGTGATGATGAGAGGTATAGCTCGCAATGAAACTGGTAATATAGCAAACATCTGTGATTAATCGTTTAGTTTCTCTTTTGATGTTGTGAATAATTAGTTAAATCACTTTAATTTCCTAGTTAAGTAGGTTGTGTTCTAGAATACCTCCTTAGCAAATAATTAGATATTAGTATAAATTCTTAATTTTGAGCGTATAGTGATAACAATGGATTGAGCTCTTCATGTACATAGTCCATTAACTTAAGACTACTGTTTTTGTGTATTGGTTTCCTTATTAATAAATAAAGGTGATTTGATTTCATTTCCAATTATGAGTATTTATTTCTTTATATGAATTTTGTGTTATACTCTTTGTTATTACAATTTGGTTCGGACCCTATGTGTAACGTGGGCATGAACTGCCATACGAAACTGACTGGTCCATTGAAAGAAAGCCTGAAGACCGCCTGGGCTTTAAGGCCTGGGCTTCGCCCATTGCCGATCTAATTAATTGACGTGAAGGTCCAGGCCCAAATAACAATAGAAATCGAAAGGGCCGGGAATGCTTAGTATTAGGAAACGATTAAGGAAAAAACACAATTAGAGAGACGTAGTATACACTTCTTAGGATCGAACTTTAAAATTGAATTGGGACGAGCCTCGCCCAACGTTAATCAAGCGGGGCCCCCATTTAGTAATAAGATAATAAAGTAGACTCGGGAAAGCTAATAGCAAATTCCATAGCTTCTCCCAAAAGATTTAAAAGCCGATAGACGTTATTTAGGGCACGATTTAACGTAGTTTCCTATGAACGAGTGTGCACTTGGTGCGACTCAAATCCAAATCCCGGCAAAGCTGAAATACATCGAAAGTCACAGGCGTACTGGTTGCGGTGTGACTCGAGGCGTGTTTTCGCGATGCCGCAAATTCTCTAAAAAATAATACTTAATGTAAAAAGCACTATATGTTGTTAAAATCTGTAATTAAGTCAAACAAGAGTCGGGAACGACAATTGAGCGACCGTGCTAAAACCACGGAACCCGGGAATGCCTAACACCTTCTCCCGGGTTAACAGAGTTCCTTATCCGGATCTTTGCTTCGCAGACATTTTTAAGAGTCAAAATTCCTCGGATTCGGGATTAACCGGTGACTTGGGACACCATTATCATTCCCAAGTGGCGACTCTGATTAAATCTCAATAAAATCCCGAACCGATTGTCCTTTAATTGGAAAAACTCCTTCCCTTACGTTATTTTATCCATTTCGGATATTTGAGCGTCGGGGTATACCCTACGAGCGTATTTATATTTATGCTTATGTGGGGTAGTAAAAAGGGAGGTGTGACATCCGTATTTAATTTTAATTTTAAGACCAAATTAGTATGTGCAAGACATGCTAAATTAAGTGCTAGCTGATTTACGGGGTTTTTCTGTGAGCCTTGCATATTGTTTGTTAATCCCCTCTACTTGTTATGTGTTTTGTTTGTCTCCACTAGTATTTTATCCTTTTAAACCCCATATATGCCTCTACCCCTTTTCCTTCCCTTTAGGATTAAAAGCCTTAAACACCCAGGGACAAATAGATTGGAATGGGTAATATCACACAATAAGAACTTGTGACCAATCCATACGTTAAAATAACCTTTACGGGGCGGGAAGGGTGGACATAGAGATGATCACAAGGGTGCGCTAATATCTTGTGCGAGAATGATTGCTCGATATTGCACCGACGTGATCCATATTGTATTTAAACCTAGGACCCTCTCCCTTTATTTATATGATATGATGTTTTTCTAAATATTTTATGCTTTCTTTCCAAAACCATCTTATGTCTTTTCTCTTTCTTCTTTTAAAAAAACTTTCATCTTATTTGTATTACTTATGTGCAAACCTTATTTGTTCACTCCTACTCTTGTTAAAGTCACAACTAAGCAAGGCTGAGAACCGCACTAGTGGATCTTGAGGGGTGCCTAACACCTTTCGCTCGAGATAATCTCAAGCCCTTACCCGAACTCTGGTTTTCCCTTCAAATCCTTTTTGATTCTCTAAAAAGTGTCCTAATGCACTATAATCATTAGGTGGCGACTCTTCAAATTCCATAACCCGGTTCCTCAAAAGGGAACAAGAGTTGTTTTGTCTATAATGTTGTAAATTGGATTCCGCATCTTTGGGCGGGGGGGGGGGGGGGGGAAAAGGGGGGCACCGATAGGAAAGTCTATGTGCCAATACACTACTAGAAGCTTCTCAGTGTGTCACTTCCAAGGCCGAGGCCTATGACAATGGGCAATGCGAGGCCAAGGCAAATGTGTAAATATTTATTTTTTTATAACTTATAAGGACATAGCCGTGGCATGTTTTGGAACATTCCAGGACATTGTAGGATAGGGCAGGATATGTCCATCACACATGCCATAAGACGTGTCAGGACATGACCATGGCACATGTCAAGACATCATAGGACATGACAGGGCGTGGTCATGGCATGGGTCAGGACGTGTCAGGACATGGCCATGGCACATTTCGGGACGTGTCAGGACGTCACAGGACAGGGTAGGACGTGGCCATGGCACGGGTTAGGACATGTCAAGAAGTAGTAGAATGTGGCCATAGGATGTGTCAAGATGTCGAAGGACATGGCAAGACGTAGGCATGGATGGGTCTGGACGTGTAAGAACATGGCCATGGCACGGGTTAGGACATGTTAGGGCATGTCCATGGCACGTTGCAGGACATGGTAGGGTATGGCCATGGCACGAGTCCGGACATGTTAGGACGTCGCAGGACTTGGTCATGGCACAACTCAAGATGTTTCAGGATATGGCCACAGGACGTGTCAGGAAGTCATAAGACAAGGAAGGACGTGGCATGTCATGGGTCAGGATGTGTTAGGAATTAATAGGACGTGGCCACAAGACGTGGCAGGGTATCACCATGGAAAGCCACAGGACGTGTAATGTCTTGGCCATGGAACGTGTCAGGATATATCAGGATGTCACAAGAAATGATAGGACGTGGTCATGGCACGGTTCAGGACATCACATGACATGGCCATGGCACGTGTCAGGACGTGTCAGGACATCGTAGGACATGGTAAGACATGGGAATGGAACGGTAAGACGTAGCAGGACATGTCCATGGCACGTGTCAGAACATGTCAGGACATCGTAGGACATGGCAGGGCATGGCCATGGCATGGGTCAGGATGTGTCAGGACGTCGCAAAACGTGGCCACATAATGTGTTAGGACATCACATGGCATGGCAGGACGTGAGCATGGCACGACCCAGGACATGTCGGGACATGGCCATGGCATGTGTCAGGACGTCGCAGGATATGGCAGGATGTCAGAGGACATGGCCTACGTGGGCATGGAACATGACAGGACATGTCAAGATATGGACATGGCACCTTTCAGGGCGTGTCAGGATGCCGCAAGGCATGGTAAGGCTTGGCCATGGTACAAGTCAGGAAGTCACAGGACATGGCCATGGAACATTTCAAGACATGTCAGGACGTCATAGGACATGGCTGTATGTGGGCATGGTACAGGTTAGGACGTGTCAGGACATAGACATGGCACGTTTCAGGACGTATCAGGACGCCGTAGACATGGCAGAGCGTGGCCATGGCACGGGTTAGGACGTGATAGGATGTGGCCATGGCACGTGTCTGGACGTGTCAGGCAGTCACAGGACATGGTAATGGCTCGTGTCAGGATGTGTCAGGACTTCGCAGGACATGGCAGGACGTGGGCATGGCACGGGTCAGGACGTGTCAGGACATGTCATGACATTGCCATGGAACATTTTAGGATGTGTCAGGATGTCCCAGGACATGGCTGGTCTTGTCCATGGAACGTGTCAGGACATTATAGGATGTGGGCATGACATGTGTTAGGAAATCGCAGGACATGGGCATGACAAGGGTCAGGACGTGTCAGGACATCGTAGGACATGCGCATAGCATGGGTCATGACGTATCAGGATGTCACAAGATATGGGCATGGCACGGGTCCTAATATGTCAGGACATTGCATGACATGGTAGAATGTGGCCATGGCATGGGCCAGGACGTACTAGGACATCATAGAACTTGGCCATGGCACGTGTCATGACGTGTCAGGACGTCGTAGGACATGGGCATAGAATGGGTCAGGACATTGCAAGAGGTGGGCATGGCACGAGTCAGGACATGTTAGGGCGTCGCAGGACATGGCAGGGCATGGCCATGGCATGGGTCAGGACGTGGCGGGATATGGCAGGGCGTGGCCATCACATGATGTCGCACCAAGCCGCACCATGTCGCTCTACGCCCCTCCATGCCACTCTATGTCTAGTGCAAGCCAATGCTTAGCAACATGTCAAGCATAATGATGGTGGTGGTCGTTGAAGGCGGTGGTGGAAAGTAGCTGTGGTTCGGGCGGTAGCGACCGACTATGGTTGGTCTTTGGTGGTTGCCGCCGGTGATTTGAAGTCGAAATCACTTATGGAGGTTGCGACAATGGAAGTTGCTTATGATTAATAGTAATTGGTCATCCATAGCCTTTTATAATAATATTATGTATTTTACCTATTTTTATCTAATTTTTATTATCTTTTTGGATTTTTTGTAATTTTAGATAGGTTTATGTTAGTTTTTATACAAATATTTACTCTTTGATGTGTAATATTATTACTAGATGTATTGGAAATTTTCTCCATTTTTCCTATTTTTTGTAATAATTTACCTATTTTTTTACTATTTTATTAAGTATTTTTGTTTCAAATAAAAAAATAAATAAAAAATATGTTTTTTGTAAAAAATATCATTTACAATGTTTAGAAGTCATTTGTGAATATATTAGTTAAGTTGTACCTTGATTGTGCTATTTTGTGTTGTACAACTCCATTATGATTCTCTGGCCAAAATATGTCTACCCCTGAAACTTATTTTTTTAAAAAGTATATATAAGGGGGGTAGAGGTGTTGAAAGGCACTTCAGGTGCTTGCTGCCAGGCAGTGCCGGCATGCATGGGGGACGTTGGCATGGGGCGTGGGCATCGGGGGCATGCATGGCTTGTCCGTGCTACATCCCCGAAGTTCACAAACTACACCGACAAGTACTCGTGTAGGCTTGTAGCATGCCTGGTGGTGACACCTCTTATGGAAAACATTGGCTTTTTGCAATGAATGACGGATCATCATGCAAGTAGTGCCACAAGGTGCCGTGCGCAGGGGACGAAGCTGAGTAAGTGGCGATTGCCATTAGATGTTGCGGGCAAAATTGGGAGGCGACATCGCTCATGGTGATTGATGGATTTTAGCAATGAAATGGAAAAACATCGTGCAAGTAGTGACGCAAGGTGCCATGCATATGGGGCGAAGTTTAGTAAGTTTCCGATTGCCATTGGTTATTGCGGGTTCTATCTGATACCGCTCATGGCAACTAATGGCTTTTCACAACGAACAGTGGAGCATCGTGCAGGTAGCGTCACAAGGCGCCATACGCATGGGGTGAAGCTCAGTAGATGTCGATTGCCATCAGGTGTTTCGGGCAACATCGCTCATGGCAGTTTATGGCTTTTGGCATTGGAATTTCTAAATGTCATGTAAGTAGCGTTGCAAGGTGCCATGTGCATGGGGTGAAGCTTAGTAAGTTTTTCCATTGTCATCGATTGTTGTGGGTTATGTCTGCAAACCTCCCCCCACCCCCATGGCAGCTGATGGCTTCTGACAATGAATGGCGGAGCGTCATGCAAGTAGCACCGCGTGGTGTTGTGTGTATGGGGCGAAGCTTAGTAGATGCCCATTATCATCAGTTGTTGCGGGCAACATCGGTAGGCGAGATTACTTGTGGCGGCTGATGGCCTTTTGCAAAAGAACGGCAAAGCATCGTGCAAGTAGCGCTGCAAGGTACCATGTGCATGGGGTGAAGCTTAGTAAGTTGCAGATTTATATCAATTGTTGTGGGTTGTGTCTGGCACCGCTCATGGCAGCTGTTGGCTTTTAACAAATAGCAGAGCATCAAATAACTAGAACCGCAAGGTGCCATGCGCACAAGGAGAAGCTGAGTTGATGTCCATTGCCATTCGTTGTTGCCGGAAACATCAGGAGGGGACATCGCTTGTGACGGCTGATGGCTTTTGGCAATGGAACGGCAAAGCACCATGCAAGTAGTGCTGCAAAGGCACCATGAGCATAGAGCAAAGCTTAGTAAGTTATAGAGTGCCATCGATTGTTGCGGGTTGTGTATGGCACCGCTCGTGGAAGCTGATGGCTTTTGGCAATGAACAATGGAGCATCGTGCAAGTAGCACCACAAGGTGTCGTGTGCATAGGAAGAAGCTCATTAAATGTCGATTTCCATCGGTTGTTGCATGCAACATCAGGAGGCAACATCGCTCGTGACAACTTATGGCTTTTTGCAATGGAACGGCAACACGTCGTGCAAGTAGCAAGGTGCCACACACATGGGGTGAAGCTTAGTAAAGTGTCGATTGCCATCGGTTATTATGGGTTTTGTCTGGCATTGCTCCAACCCCCTATTTGTGCTTTGTGAGGCTTGTCTTGGCTTTGCAACATTGGCATCGGCAACAACACATGACTGAGGGTCGCGTGTTATTGGCTTGTTTCGGTGAGGAAAGTGTACGTATGGAACATCAATGTTGTTTGTCTTGTGTGGCTAGGTTGGATCCCTACTTGAGAAATGATGTCCTAGCCCACATGCCATCTTAGTCATGGTACAAGCACATATTCTGCTTGTTCGGTGTCGGTTTTCTGTGTTGCATAACTAATGCCAAGGCATTATCAAGCACAATTGGTTGCCTTTCGCCCCTCGCGTTCGACGTGCGGGGTGAACCAATAGTCATATGATTGTCTCAAATATTAAGCCATACGTGTGTAAGTATGAATAAATTTAGACTGTGAAATTGTGAATGGCTTATCAAATTAGTTATAGTTTGTTTGATAGTATCTACTACTCGGAAAACTGTAGTAATTCTAGAGCTAATACGGGGCAACAAACCCCAACTTCTAGAAGGGGCTTTATTAGATAAAAGGTCGACGTAGGCTTTTCCCATTGCTGCAAAAATTCATGATAACTCGACGGATGGCACGACTATCGTGCCGGCGATGCATTATTCAAATTTCTGCCCTATCAACATTCGATGGTAGGATAGTGGCCTAATGATAGCCCCTTGACAAAGGTCCTCGGCAGTTGTGGGTTGTGACAAGTATTTTCATGATGGACTTGGCACAACAACTCAAAATTGGGGCAACATCATGACGGGCAACTCGGCATGATGGACTATGAGGGGCTTAACAAAGGCACCTTGAACGGAGGCAAGGCGCATTTCATTTAGACATGTGTGTTGGAAAAGAAATGGCAAGGAAAAGCCATGTAAAGTAGGGACAAAGACATGACAAGGTAGTGTGGGACAAGCAATAGGCATTGATGTTGGAAGATTTGATCAAGTTGGGGGCGACTTGACATGAGCGGGCAACTGTGACAATGAACATGTGCAGCTAGGTCATTGGGTATCGAGCTATGGTATTGGCATTGGCACAGAGTAGTGTCAAGGGCAAAGTTGGGTGCAATGCCAACCTTGGGCACAAGGCAGATGGTCAAAATTGGCACATGCTGCGCACAAGCAGCAGTTGGGAAACATCTGCCAATCACATGGGAAGTAGTTGGCGGTTGCAACTTCCTCCAAGACTTGCTAATCATGGCCCAAAAACATGGGGGCGCGTTTTTTTACTTGTCCAAAATTATTTTCCCATCTGTTGGAAGTGACGAGTGATGGAGATTTAGGTTTCGATTCTGGAGAGGGAGGCTGAGAAACGGCTACCAAATACAAGGAAATCAGCAGGCGCGTAAATTACCCAATCCTGACAAGGGGAGGTAGTGACAATAAATAATAATACCGAGCTCTATCAGTTTGGTAATTTGAATGAGTACAATCAATAACCCTTAACGACGATCCATTGGAGGGAAAGTCTGGTGCTAGTAGCTACAGTAATAACAGCTTCAATAGCATATATTTAAGTCGTTGAAGTTAAAAAGCTCGTAGTTGGACTTTGGGGGCCGGCAGGTCTGCCTTAGGTGTGCACCGCTCATCTCGTCCCTTCTACCGACAATGCGCTCCTAGCCTTAATTGGCTGGGTCATGCCTCTAGCATTGATGCTTTGAAGAAATTAGAATGTTCAAAGCAAGCCTACGCTCCATATACATTAGCATGTGATAACATTATAGGATTTTGGACCTATTACGTTGCACTGCGGGATCAAATTAATGATTATCAAAGACAGTCAGGGGCATTCGTATTTCATATTCAAAGGTGAAATTCTTGGATTTTTGAAAGACGAAGAACTGCGAAAGAATTTTCCAAGAATGTTTTCATTAATCAAGAATGAAAGTTGGTGTCTCGAAGATGATCAGATACTGTCCTAGTCTCAGCAATAAATGATGCCGACCAGGGATCGACGAATGTTGCTTTTAGGACTTCGCTGGCACCTTATGAGAAATCAATGGTTATGGGTTCTGGGGGTGTGTGGTTGCAAGGCTGATACTTAAAGGAATTGATGGAAGGGCACCACCAGGAGTTGAACCTGCGTCTTAATTTGAACCAACACGGGGAAACTTACTAGGTCCAGACATATAGTAAGGATTGACAGACTGAGAGATCTTTCTTGATTCTATGGGTGGTGGTGCATGGCCATTCTTAGTTGGTGGAGCAATTTGTCTGGTTAATTCCATTAACAAACGAGACCTCATCCTGCTAACTATCTATGTAGAAGTATCCCTTCGCGGCTAGCTTATTAGAGGGACTACGACCTTTTAGGCCATGAAAGTTTGAGGCAATAACATGTCTGTAATGCTTTTAGATGTTCTAGGCCACACACGCGCTACACTTATATATTCAATGAGTTTATAGCCTTGTCTGACAGGCACGAGTAATATTTGAAATTTCACCATGATGGGGATATATAATTGCAATTATTGGTCTTCAACGAGGAATTCCTAGTAAGTGCGAGTCATCAGCTCGAGTTAACTATATCCCTACCCTTTGTACACACCGCCGTCATTCCTACTGATTGAATATTCCAGTTAAATGTGTGGATCACAGTGACGTGGGCGGTTCACTGCTAATGACATCACGAGAAGTCCATTGAACCTTATCATTTCGAGGAAGGAGAACTCGTAACAAGGTTTTCGTAGGTGAACTTGCAGAAGGATCATTATCAAAACCTGCAACGCAGAACGACTCGCGAACTTGTTTAAACACTGGAGAGTAGTGCGTCGGGGTGCTTCAGCCTCTGTCCACGTGGCTCCCTCAAATCCTCGGCATGCTCTCGCATGAGTGCCAGGTGAGTAATGAACCGCAGCATGAAAAGCGCCAAGGAATACCAAATTGAAAGACTGTCCCTCAAGCCCTGTTCGTGATGCGCGTGGGTGGACTTGTGCTTCTTTTGATACACAAACGAATCTTGGCAATGGATATTTCGGCTTTTATTGATGAATAACGTAGCATAATGCGATACTTGGTGTGAATTGCAGAATACCGTGAACCATTGAGTCTTTGAATGCAAGTTGCTCTCGAAGCCATCAAGCCGAGGGCATGTCTGCTTAGGTGTCACGCATCACGTCGCCCCCGCACACCTTGCCTATTCTTATGGTTGCGGCGGTGTCGTGGGGCGGATACTGGCCTCTTGTGTGCCTCAAGCATGTGATTCACCTAAATGTGAGTCCACGACAATGGACGTCATGACAAGTGGTGGTGGAAACTCAACTCTCGTAATGTTGTGGCTCCAACCTGTTGCACATTTGGGCTCCCCGACCTTTAACGCGCTTAGGCTCTCCGACCATAACCCCAGGTCAAGCGGAACTACCAACAAAGTTTAGGCATATCAATAAGTGGAGGAAAAGAAACTTACTAGGATTCTCCTAGTAATGGCAGTCGAACCGTGAAAAGCCTATCTTAGAATTTGACGGCTCTGTGATCTGAATTGTATTCTGGAGAAGCGTCCTCAGCGACGGACTGTGCCCAATTCCCCTGGAAGGGGGTGCCAAAGAGGGTGAGAGCCCCGTTATGCTCATACCCAATTGCACCATGAGGCGATGTCTATAAGTCGGGTTGTTTGGGAATGCATCCCAAATCGGGCAGTGAATTCCGTCCAAAGCTAAATACGGGCGAGAGACCGATAATGAACAAGTACCGCATGGGAAAGATGAAAAGGATTTTAAAAAAAAGAGTCATAGAGTGCTTGAAATTGTCGGGAGGTAAGTAGATAGGGGCCGGTGATGCACCCCGGTCTAATATGGATCAGTGTTGAGCTGGTCCACCAATTGTCTTGGTGCGTGGACCAGTCTGGATTTAGGGGGGAGGGGGCCAGCCAAAGCTCGAGCTTTTGATATGCTCGTGGCACGCCGTCTCCTTGATTGTGGTAGGTAGCGCGCGCCTATGGCGTTGTTCGGCATCAATGCACTCCAGTCACTGGCCTGAGGTTGAAACACAGACCAAGTAGTCTAACATGTGTGCGAGTGAATGGGCGAGTAAACCTGTAAAGGGTAAGGAAGTGTATTGGTGGGATCCCCCTAAGGGGTGCACCGCCGACCGACCTTGATCTTTGTGAAGGGTTCCAGTGTGAGCATACCTATCGGGACCTATAAGATAGTGAACTATGCCTGAGCGGGGTGAAGCCAAAGGATACTCTGGTGGAGGCCCGTAGCGATACTGACGTGAAAATCGTTCGTCTGACTTGGGTGTAGGGGCAAAAGACTAATCGAACCGTCTAGTAGCTGGTTCCCTATGAAGTTTACCTTAGGATAGCTGGAGCTCGTGTGCGAGTTGTATCGGGTAAAGCCAATGATTAGAGGCATCGGAGGCGCAACGCCCTCGACCTATTCTCAAACTTAAAATAGGTAGGATGGCGCAACTGCTTTGTTGAGTTGCGCCATAGAATCAAGGGTTCTTAGTAGGCCATCTTTGGTTAGCAGAACTAGCAATGCGGGGTGAACCAGAAGCCAGGTTACGGTGCCAAAAAGCGTGCCAACCTAAATCCCACAAAGGGTGTTGGAGGATTAAGATAGCAGAACGGTGGTCATGGAAGTCAAAATTCACTAAGGATTGTGTAACAATTCACCTGCCGAATCAACTAACCCCGAAAATGGATGGCACTTAATTGCACGTCCTCCACCCGACCATCGGGACAGGTACCAGGCCCAGATGAGTAGGAGGGCGTGGCGGTCGCTGTATAACCTTGGTCGTGAGCCTAGGCGGGGCGGTCGTTAGTGCATATGTTAGTGGTAGTAGCAAATATTCAAATGAGAACTTTGAAGGCCGAATTGGGGAAAGGTTCAATGTGAATGGCACTTGCACATGGGTTAGTCGATCCTAAGGGTCGGGGGAACCATAAAATATAGCGCGTTTCGCGTGTACTCTGAAAGAGCATTGGGTTAAAATTCCTGAACCAGGACGTGGCGACTGACAGCAACGTTAGGAAGTCCAGAGACGTCGGTCGTGTCACACCTCCTTTTCAACACACCTACCCCGAAGGATAATGTATAAGGGAGTTTTTCTATTTAAAGTGACATTATTCGAAATGGGATTATTTATTACTTTTAGAGTTTCCACTTGGGAAAGGATTGGATTTTGGTGTCCCAAGTCACCGGTTTAACTTGAACCCCAAATCGAGGAAAATTTCGACTACCTAATTGGAGTGTATGAACTAATAAATTCTGTCTAAGGAATGCTATTGACCCGAGGGAAGGTGTTAGGCACTCTCGGAACCCGTGGTTCTAGCACGGTCGCTTATATCATAAATGGCAAAAATCTAATTCTTTATTCATGATTCAATCTATAGTGTAATTTTATAATTATTTACCACTTTATATTTTTTTTACGAAAGTGAACGTCGTTTAAAAATGTATTTTCGGATCACGTCACATGATATGCACCCGGATCCTCGACACATTCTTTATTCAACATTTTTGGATTTTGATTTAGGTCGCACACCCGTATTTAATAAGGTAAGATTATTAAAAGTGCGCCTAAAACGTCTAATGGGTTGTTTTCTTTGTGGGAGGCCGTGAAATTTGCTAAACGGGACGCCCCAAATTCTAAATATTTTTATATAGACAATTAATGAGGGCCCCACAATTTATGGGTTTTGTTTGGTTAGGCTCATCTCATTTTTATTTAAATGCCAACCTACAGTAACTACGATTTTTCTATTTATTATTTGTCTCTAAAAAGGCTAATTAATTTACATTTACAAATTCAAGCTTTGAATTCATGACCGAATTAAAACAAAAGGGAAAACCCTCTTAATTTGAACCCACCACCTAATTCGAAACCCAAATTTATATTTTCGAATTAATCCCCACATCCCTACATAATCATTAAAGGGTTTTGACTTATAACATTTTTTTTGTTGCACCAGAACACCAAATAGAGATCCTTTCATTATTTAAATGAAAGAAATTGCAAACTTACCTCGACGCCAAATACAACTCAAAATTAGCCGGAGAGGCAGGACAGTGATGAAGCCAACAAGAATTTGCCTGAATAGAGTTTCGGAAACTTGAAAACGGAGCTCAACAACTTTGAATCAGCAACAATCATAATAACACCATACATTTGAGGTTCAACAATTTGTAGAAACCTAGAAAAGACGAACTTGAATTTTTGAAACTTCAGAAATTAATTACTTCACCCAATCTGCTTTGTAATTCCATTTTTTTCATTTTCGTTTTGTATTTCAGTGAGTTTTTCCAAAATCTTCGCAGTTGCTTCTGAAATTTCTCAGCTCAGTGGGAGAGGAGCGCCTCCACAGACTTCACAGCCTTAACATGGTTCACAGGGTCAGCATGCCATCATTTGAGCTCCAGCTGCCACCCCACCTGCCCACCCAGCCAGGGGCGGGGATCAGGGTGATAGAGGCCGCCCTCGAGTGAGGGGCCGGGCCAGATTTTATGCTATTCTTGGTCACGCCGTAACTGTCTCCTCTGATTCTATTATCACATGTATTATCTTGGTTAGTCAAAGAGAGGCATCGGTTCTATTCGATCCTAGTTCTACCATTTCATATGTGTCCTCTTATTTTGCTTCACATCTGGGTGTGCCTCGGGATTCATTGAGTGCCCCCTGTTTGGGAGATTCTTTGGTTGTGGACCATGTGTATCGGTTGTGTTTGGTCACTATTTTTGGTTTTGAGACCAGAGCTGATTTTTTATTGCTCGGTATGGTTGATTTCGATATTATTCTGGGCATGGACTGGTTGTCTCCCCATCATGCTATTCTTGATTGTCACGCCAAGACCGTGACGTTGGCTATGCCAGGCATTCCACGTATTGACTGGAGTGGTACTCTAGATCACACCCACAGCCGTGTTATTTCCTTTCTCAAAGCTCAGCGTATGGTTGAGAAGGGGTGTGCTTCTTATCTAGCTTATGTGAGGGATGTCAGTGTCGACACCCTTTCTATTGATTATGTCCCAGTGGTACGCGATTTCTCTGATATGTTTCCAGCTGATATCCCGATCATGCCGCCCCATAGAGATATCGATTTTGGTATTAACTTATTGCCGGGCACTCAGCCCATTTCTATTCCTCCGTACCGCATGGCTCCTCCTGAGTTGAAGGAGTTGAAGGATCAGTTACAGGAGTTGTTGGGTAAGGGTTTCATTCGACCCAGTGTTACACCGTGGGGTGCTCCTACGTTGTTTGTGAAGAAGAATGACGGTTCTATGTGTATATGCATTGAATATCATCAGTTGAACTAAGTTACAGTAAAGAACTGGTATCCTCTGCCACGTATTGATGACTTATTTGATCAGCTACAGGGCGCACGGGTGTTCTTCAAGATTGATTTGCACTCTGGTTATCATCAGCTAAAGATTCAGGAGCCAGATATCCCGAAGACTGCCTTCAGGACTCGGTATAGTCATTACGCGTTCCTCATTTTGAACTAATGCCCCAACAACTTTAATGCATTTGATGCACAGTATATTCAGGCCATATCTTGACTCGTTCGTGATTGTTTTCATTGATGATATTTTGGTATATTCCCAGAGTCGGGAAGAGCATGAGCAACACTTGAGGATAGTTCTTCAGACTCTGAGGGAGAAGCAATTATATGAAAAGTTCTCTAAAAGTGAGTTTTGGCTAAGTTCGGTGGCATTTCTATGCCACGTGGTGTCGAGCGAGGGTATACGAGTGGATCCGAGGAAGGTGGAGGCCGTGCAAGGTTGGCCCAGGCCCTCCTCAGCTACTGAGATTCGTAGTTTCTAGTTTGGGGGGGGGGGGAATTACCATCGCTTTGTGGAGGGGTTCTCTTCGATCGTAGAACCTATGACCAGATTGACCCAAAAGGGTGCCCGTTTTCAGTGGACACAGGAGTGTGACGCAAGCTTCCAAAAGCTCAAGACATCTTTGACATCGGCCCCTATCTTGATGTTGCCTACTGATTTGGGGTCCTATACAGATTATTGTGATTCCTCACAGGTTGGACTCAGAGCACTATTGATGCAAGACAGTAGGCTGATTTCCTACGTGTCTCGACCACTGAAGGTGCATGAAAAGAACTACCCTGTCCACGTTCTTGAGTTATCTGCCATTGTTCACACCTTAAAGATGTGGCATCATTATCTGTATGGGGTTCCTTGTGAGATTTACACTGATCATCCGTGTTTACAGCAGTTGCTTAAGTAGAAGGACATGAACATGCATCAGAGGAGGTGGTTAGAGTTGTTAAAGGACTATGATATTACTATTATTTATCACCCGGGCAAGGCCAATGTGGTTGCCGATGCCTTGAGTCGACGGGCGTAGAGTTTGGGGAGTTTGGCATATCTACCAGCTTCGAAGATACCTATGGCAATGGATGTTCAGGATTTTGCCAGATAGTTTGTTAGATTGTATCTTTCGGAGCCCAGCCGGGTTCTGGTCTATGTGGTTTCTCGGTCTTCTCTATTTGATCGCATCAGAGAGAGATAGTTTGGTTACACTTATTTGCTTGATCTTCAGGACAAAGTTCGGCGTGGTGATGCTCGAGATGTTACCATCGGGGATGACAGAGTGACGAGGATGCAAGGGCATATTTGTATGGCCAATGTGGATGATCTTCAAGAGTTGATTCTAGCTGAGGCCCATAGCTTGCGGTATTCCATCCATCCGGGTGCCGCAAAGATGTATCAGGACTTGTGGTAGCACTATTTGTGGAGTCGGATGAAGAAGGATATAGTTGACTATGTTTCTAGGTGCCTCAACTGCCAGCAGGTGAAGTATGAGCATCAGCGTCCGGGTGGGTTATTACAACAGATTGAGATCCCATAGTGGAAGTGGGAGCGTATCACCATGTACTTCATATCTGGACTTCCACGGACTGTGAGAAAGTTTGATTTTATTTGGGTTATTGTGGATCGATTGACTAAGTCCACCCATTTCATACCTGTGTGCAATACTTACTCATCGGAGGGGTTGGCGGAGATCTATATCAGAGAGATAGTCTGGTTGCATTGTATTTCAGTTTCCATCGTTTTAGACAGATGCACTCAGTTTACTTCACAGTTTTGGAGAGTCGTGCAGTAGGAGTTAGGTACTCGGGTGGAGCTGAGCACAGAATTTCACCTCTAGACGGATGGACAGTCTGTGTTCACTATTCAGATTTTGGAGGATATGCTCCGTGCATGCATGATTGAGTTTGGACGTTAATGGGATCACTTCTTGCCACTGGCGGAGTTTGCTTATAACAAAAACTATCAGTCCAAGATTTAGATGGCGCCGTATGAGGCCCTATATGGTAGGAGGTGCAGGTCCCTGATGGGTTGGTTTGAGCCGGGTGAGGCCAGGTTAATAGGTACTGAGACGGTCTAGGATGGAATGGGCAAGGTAAAGGTGATTCAGGATAGACTCCATGCAGCCCAGTTCAGACAGAAAAGTTATGCAAACAAGAAGGTTCACGATATGTCATTTATGGTTGGCGAGCGGGTTTTACTTCCGGTCTCTCTCATGAAGGGCGTCATGAGATTTGGGAAGAAAGGGAAGCTGAGTTGGAGATTTATTGGGCCTTTTGAGATTTTGAGGCGAGTTGGGGAGGTTGCATATGAGCTTGCCTTACCTCCCAGCCTAGTCGGAGTCCATCCAGTATTTCATGTTTCTATGCTCCGTAGATACCATGGTGACCCGTCGCACGTGTTGGATTTCAGTTCAGTCCAACTTGACAAGGATCTATCTTATGTTGAGGAGCCAGTGGCCATTTTGGACAGGCAAATCAGAAAGTTGCGGGCAAAAAACATCGCTTCGATGAAGCTCTAATGTTGGGGTCAGCTGGCCGAGGAGATTACTTAGGAGACCGAGCAGGATATGCGCAGCCAATACCCTCATCTCTTCACTACTTCAGGTATGTTTTCTATGCTTGTTCAAGGACGAACAAATGTTTAAGTGTGGGAAGATGTAATGACCTGGCCGGTCGTTTTTGGAATTTACGCCCCAATCCCAAATTAACTGGTTTACCTAAGTTCATTTCTGCTATTTTGGTTTGCCGAGATGTTCGGTTCTAGAATTCGGAGTGTTTTGGGACACTTAGTCCCTAAATGAGAGCTTTATAGTTGAAAAATGACGTGTATTCGGAACAGTGTTAAGATGACTTCATAACGGAAATCCGATGGTTCTGTTAGCTCCGTTAGGTGATTTCGGGGTTAGGAGCGTGTTCGGAATGTATTTTGGAGGTTCGTAGCTCATTTAGGCTTGAAATGCCGAAGTTTGAAATTATTAAAAATCCGGTTGATAGGTGAAATTTTGATCCGGGATCGGAATGGAATTCTGCCAATGCCGGTAGCTTCGTTAGGTGATTTTGGATATGTCTACAAATTTTCAGGTCATTCAGATATCGTTTGGTCGGGTTTTTGATTGGATATTGGCTTTGGAAGTTTTAGTTGAAACTTAGGCTTGAATCCGTCTTAATTTGATGATTCTTGTGTTTAAGGGTATGTTTTTATGATTGGGACAAGTTCGTATGATGATTTAGAGTGGATTTGTATTTTTGGTTGAGGTCCCGGGGGCCTCGAGATAATTACGGAAGGTGAAACGGGGAAATTTGGAAGTGTAGCAGGTTTGTGTTTTCTGCCTTCTATTACTTTCACTTCTTCGGAATTTGGACCGCAGAATTGTGTCCGCGGAAGCGCCAAATGGAGCGCAGGTACAAATGTTGAGAGGGTCAGCTGAGTCCGCAAAAGCGGACATATGATCACTTAGGCGAGCCCGTAGAAGCAGGCAGATGCCCGCAGAAGCGATATGAGTCAGGTTGGAGATTTCCGTAGAAGCGGACTCTTGTCCGTGCAAGCGAGGTCGCGAAATTGGGGTCCTATCCGCAGAAGAGGAAGTCAAGATTTTAAGTTAAAGTCGCGGAAGCGGCAGCTTCTCCATAGAAGCGGGATCGCGGAAGCGACCCTAGTGTCGCTAAAGCGAAAAGTCACTGTAGGTTAATGCTTCAGCTCATTTCGAATTTCAGTAGAATAAAATACTTGGGGGCTTCGAACTAGGAGAAGAATTTGACGATTTTGAGGAGGATATTGAGGAGTATCATCAAGTAACAACTCATGGACCCAAATTATGTCATTACATTGATAAATCATGGATTAAATCTCTGAAAATGGAGGATTTTAAGGTGTAAAAATGGGGGATTTTGCTCTAAGCCTAAGAGATTGAAAATTTATTATTTGAATGGGCAAACAGACTCTGATTTTGATAAATTTTATATGGTTAGACTCATGAGAGTGCGAGGGTTCTTAAAACGTAAAAATATTTCAATTTTGAACCGATGGCTGGAAGGTATTTTGGCCATTTTACCTATTTTTGCGCGTAAGCTTTAATTTTAATAATGTAATTAGTTACTTGCGATGTTATTTACACTATGTAATTTGTTTGAATAGATTTGGGCCACTCGGAGTTGGATACTCATGGCAAGGGCATTATTTCTTAGCGTTTTTGTACCGGGATTGAGGTAAGTGACTTGTCTAACCCTGTGTGGGGGGCGTTTTCCCCTAGGATATATTATGTGTTGATTTAAATGCCTTGTGCACGAAGTGACAGGCATGTACTTGCGCAATTTTCTAAAAATCCACTTTACTTGAATTGTTCAATCAGTGCTATTTCTGTTATTTGGCTGGTTAATTGCAAGACTTATACGGTGTTAGCTAGAGAAGCATGATTAGATAGGATTAACTGTCTAAATGCCTATTTGTCTTAATTGAATTTTGTGGAACCTATTGAGATTGAATTTAATCGTTAATCATAGCAGTATATTTCATTTTTCTCTACTTATTCTCTTTATTTGATTGTGTTTGTTCTATGGACTGCGGCTTCAATTCCCGGAGCTCCAAAAGGACTACGGGTTCAAGTCCCAGGGATCCTGGTTACTGATAAAAGGACTGCGGGTTCAAGTCTCGCAGACCCTAATTACTAATAAAAGGATTGCGGGTTCATGTCCCGGAGATCCTGGTTACTAATAAAAGGACTATGGGTTCAAGTTCAGGAGATCCTGGTTACTGATAAAAGGACTGCGGGTTCAAGTCCCGGAGATACTGGTTACCGATAAAAGGACTGTGGGTTCAAGTCCCGAAGATCCTGGTTACTGATAAAAGGACTGCATGTTCAAGTCCCGGAGATCCAGGTTACTGATAAAAGGACTGCGGGTTCAAGTCCCGGAGATCCTGGTTACGTATATATTGGAATGCGGGTTGAATTCCTGGAGATCCTGTGCTACTGAGTTACATGGATTGCGGGTTCGATTCTCAGAGATCATGTGCTACTGAGTTACATGGACGTGGGTTCAATTCCCGGAGGTCCTGTGCTATTGATTCTGTACTTGTTGTGTTAAATTTTCTTTGTTAGTTTAACTGTAGATGATTTGTAGTTCTACCTTCTTTTGCTTTTATTTCAGATTTATTCCTGCTTTACACTGTTCGATATTTTATTACCATTATTCTCTGTAGGGCCCTAACCTTCCTCGTCACTACTCTATCAAGGTTAGGCTTCGCACTTACTGAGTACCGCTATGGTGTACTCATGCTACTCTTCTGCACACTTTTTGTTATGCAGATCCAGGTCCATCTGATCAGACGCACTACCGGTGATCGAGGTTATACTCAGGAGACTCGAGGTATGCATCTGCTACATCCGTAGATCCGCAGAGTCTTCTTCAATTCTTTCCTAGTGGCACTAGATATTCCTTTTTGTTTTCGGTCATATAGATACTCTTGGTGGATAGAGCCACAGTTTTTACTATCTTAGCATGTGTTTGCCCGTGAGTTTTCGGGTCTTGGTGGTTATATATTCTAGAATTTTGGTAATGTGTATGTGTCAAGAGGCACCTAATACATTTTCTATGTTATTCCGCTGATATTTCTTGTTTTTCGTAAAAGTTGTAAATTTTGCATTGTGTTAGGCTTACCTAGTCGCGAATACTAGGTGCCGTCATGACAGGTTCACAATTGGTCAACTAGGGTCGTGACAGGCATGAAGTGCCGTGATAATATTAAAGTGGCCTATGACCTATATTATTTATGATTATAAAATGAGGCGTCACACGGTGACCTTTACCTAAAAGAATTATATTCGAAAGATGCTAACTTGGAATATACTTATTTGAAGGAAATGTATTCGAAATACATTTATTGAGAAGCATATTATCTTAGAGATTATTACTTGAAGGATTTATAGGCAAAATATTTATATTTGAAGAACTCGATTAATTGATTGCATATGTATTTATTATTTGTTGAGAAGCAATTATGGTATTCTTGTTGCCTGCTAGTTGTATCACTGGTTGATCATTGTTTCCATTATTATTATTTTCTTCCTATTATTTTGGATGCAATAAACTGCACAGGTTTATGTGAGTGTCTGGTCCTAGCCTCGTCACTACTTCGCCGAGGTAGGCTAGACACTTACCAGCACATGGGGTCGGTTGTGCTGATACTATACTTCTGTACATTTTTGTGTACAGATCTGGGTATTCAATTGATGGTAGCCATCATTGTGGTGGAGACTCAAGGTAAACCTGCAGCATTCACAGTCCTTAGAGTCACCTTCTATTGTAATTATTTCCATTTGTTCTGTTTGTTTCGGAACAGTGATGTAATTATATTTTATAACTACTCTTACAAAGGCTTGTGACTCGTACTACCTGTTTTGGGAATTGTAAATGATTTAGAGAAAATTTTATTTGATGTTGATAGATATCGATGTTATTTCAGTTAATGTTAGGTTTACCTAGTTTAGAGACTAGCTGCCATCACGACTCTTCCGGAGGGATTTTTAGGTCGTGACATTGAACTTGTTAATAAATTCAATAGCTAATCCTATACCTCTTCCTTAAAGAACTCTTCATAATCTATGACCTTATAATAATATCAAAGTAGTTTAGGAAAATAATTATAAATACATAAAATAAAATAAAGTTTAGATGCTTTTTCAATATTCGCCCATGTGTTCATGCCCAAACCTTGGATTGATATTCTTAAATGATAAAAGGATTAGTGCACATTCCAGCATCTCGATGCCTTTGAATTTGAAATAATTATATTTTAACCATGTGTACATTCCCGTACCTTGGTTTAACATCCACCTTCAAAGAAGAATACCTTGTGTGCGTACTGCACCTAGGTGAACACACTAAAAATATATACAATAACTAATTAAGCGGCAATAGATAGCCATAATAAAAAAAATACAAAAATAGTCATGAATTGATTTATGCCTTACATTAGTCAATAAAAGCAACCGTGCTATAACCACACGGCTCGAGGGGTGCCTTACACCTTTTCCTCGATCAACAGAATTCCTTGCTCAGTCTTCAATTTTTGCAGACCATTATAAGAGTCAAACATTCTTTTGAAAGGGGATTAAAATAAAAGGTGGCTTGGAACACCTAAACTCAATTTCAAGTGGCGACTTTAAATAATAAATAATCCCTTTTCAAAATGTCACTTTAATTGGAAAAACTCTTCTAACTCAACCTCGTAATAAGGTTGTTTGGAGAAAAAAGAGGTGCAACATTTGTTGTCGAGCAAAAACCATGGATCGCTACTGGCTATAAGCGTTAATTATGTCTAGACACCCCAATGGGATATACTCGCCATAAGTTATCGATCACGTTAGCCATGTATTATGGTCGTATTTTACCAATAGAGTTTAATGATACAATGTTTGTGTGATTATCTAAAGGGTCATCACCGGATTTCTCTTTTTTTTGCACCTCTGAGGCCTTGAAAACCTCACTTATAGTTGCCTCGATTTGCATGCGCAGTCCGGGCGCGTAGCCAGAAAGATTTTGTGTTGAAATATGTGAATTCTATGAAAAATTTAAAGAATTAGATATTAATATGATAAAAGTTGACTTTGGTCAATGTTTTGGGTAAATGGACCCGAACCCATGATGTGACGGTCCTGAAGGATCCATAGAAAAATATGGGACTTGGACATGTCCTTGGAGTCAAAATCCGAGGTCTAGAACCCGAGTATAAGAGTTTTTTTATTAAATAGTTTTTCTGAGATTATTAAGGAAAATAGAAATGAAAATTTATTAAAAGACTATGGTATCGGGCTCATATTTTGGTTTTGATGCCTGGTACAGGTCTTAAATATGTGTTAAGCGCTTCCTGTGAAGTTTGGTCGAAATCAGACGCCGTTTGACGTGTTTCGGACCTAATTCTCTAGAGTTATAAGTTTAAGAAGTTTGAAATGAAAATGATGATTTTGAAGCTTAATTCATTGATTTTGATATTGTTTTGGCGATTTGATCACTCGAGTAAGTTCGTTGTTTGTTGTTGAGTTAGCGTGTGTGTTTGGTTAGGAGCCTCGAGGGCTCGGGAGTGAATTGGAGGTGGTTCAGGATGTTTTTACGCTTAGGAAAATAGCAGATTTTTCTGTAAATTTTGCACAGTTCTTGGCTTCTTCGGGTTCACGGTCTCCAGCTCGCGTTCGTGTAGCTGTAGGCTCCCCTTCTTCGTATTCGCGTAGCAGTCCCCCATGTTCGCATAGTTCAGCCTCCCCCCTTCACCGCATTCACGATTACCCTGTCGCATTCACGTATCACAGTCCCTGGACCCCCCCAACATTTTTTTCTACAGTTTGCGTTCCCTTTCACACGTTTGCGATGCATTTCCCAATTTACCCTTCACGAATGCGGCCTCTCTCTCGCGAAAGCGATGGACATTTTTGCCCAGTGATTTTTAAAGCTCAAAAACAGACCAGTGACGGGATTTATTCATTATTTTCACACGAGCTCTTCTCCTTCACCCTCCATAGACAAGTTTGAAGAACCTCTTCCTCCATAACTTCATAGGTAAATGTTACTAACTTCATTACTTCTAATTTTCTTCAACTAATCACTAATTTCCTAGCCCTAAATCATGAAATCAAAGTATAAATTAGGCATTTTTGGGTAGAGTTAGGGTTTTGGGAATTTTGGGTGATTCAACCTCAATTTGGGGTTGAATCTTAAAACAAATTATATATTTAAACTCGTGGGGCTATGGGTGACTAGGTTTTGGTCCGAGCCTCGTATTTGGACCATATGGGCCCAGTGTCGAATTTTGGTATTTTTGGAAGAATGTTAGGAAACTCATTTCTAGGCTATGGTATTATGTTGTTGAGCCTTTATTGATATTATTGAATTATTTATTCCTAGATACCATTGTTTCGGAGTCGGGTTGTAGAGAAAAGGCGGTATTGGGGAGTTGATTGCTATTTTTTGGACCGAGGTAAGTGTTTGATCTAACTTCGGCTTGAGGGAATATGATTAGAGTGTTATTAATTGCTAATTGCTAAATGATCTAGTACGGTGTATAGTCATGGTGATGAGTATCTATTCTATACACCAGTGTCTAGCATGGCCGTGAGTCTTTGTTTATGCTTATTTTGGTATATTTTGGGACTCTTCCAAGCTAAACTAGTGATCTCTACATAATGTGAAGAGTATGGGAATTAATTATGAATTGTGAATTGTTTGGAGCATTGGATCGAACAATAAAAATATTATCGGGTAAGAAATGAAAGAAATGGAAAGAGATATGATTAATCCCTTGTCAGGATGGTTTGAGTATATTGATTATCTCCCTTTCCGGGATGTAAAAGTTGTTGTTGTTGCTCTCTTGCCAGGATTTAGCTGTTTAATTGTGTTTTCCCTTGTCGGGATATTTCTTATTATTATTTATTCCCTCGCCCGTTTAGTTGTGATTGTTGTTTGGGTGAGGAAGAGTGATAATGCACGAAGGGTCATTCCGTGCCATGTTTGATTATATTTGCACGAAGGGCCATTCAGTGCCACAATTTTATTATTTATGAACGAACGGACATTTCGTGCTCTGATTTGATTATTGTTGCACGAAGGGTCATTCCGTTTTATGAAATGAGATTTACGTGAGGGAAGACACGAAGGGTGATGCCGTGCATTTTAATTGATTGTTTTGGGTGAGAATGAGAGTAAAAGCACGAAGGTTGATGCCATGCAACTGATGATTTTTCCTTCTTTTGTTAATTATTGTTGTGCCATGTTTCTTACTTAAGTTGGTGACTTTTATATCCCTATTGTACTCCCCCATAGCATGTTTTCCTCCCCTTTTAACTGTTTAGTTGTCGGTATTCTTTCTTTTTTATTGCACACACACATATATATATATATATATATATATATATATATATATATATATATATATATATATATATATATTGAACTGCACGAGTTGATTTGGTAGTCTGTCTAGCTTCCTCAGTACTTCACCGGGGTTAGGCCATGAACTTACCAGCACATAGGGTTGCTTGTGCTAATGTTACACTTCAGTGCTTTTTGCACAGATCATGGTACCAGAATAGCCTTTGAACCACAGCAGTCGCATACTGCACGGGAGTTGACTTCAGTCCAGAGACTTACAAAGTAGCCTAGCTGGCATTCGTAGGGCCGAAGTCCCTTTCCATATTTTCTGTTTGTTTTCATTGTACCGAGACAGACACTATGTATTTTTATCTATCGGACTTATTTGGAGCAATCTTTAGTGGTTCATGAGATAGCGACCACAGTCTTAGGTAGTGAAATATTAAACTTCCACATTTAATTACAGGCTCATTATTTTATTATTGTTGTGTTGTTATCCGAAGTTGTTTAAATTTTTCGCTTGCCTAGCTCCGACAGTAGGCACCATCACGACTCACGATGGTGTGAAATCTGGGTCATGATAGTTTGGAATTAACTAACTTGAATAATTCGAATATGAGCAAGTGAATACATCAAGGGGATAGAGAACCATCTAGGGAAATATTTTATGATTCCAGGCGTCCGAATCATACTTAGAACCTCAACTTTGTCAGTTTAGCCACACCTATTAATGGTTTTTTGTCGATACCTGGTTAACAAATATCGTGTGATGACCCGGCCCAACGTCACATGAGTTACCACCCCAATTTCCCCATATTATGTTTCTCTATGCTTCGTTATCGGTATTTGAGGTGCTCGAGTCGAATTTGATTGGTTTTAGATGGAAATGAGACACTTAGTCTCTTAAAGCAAAGCTTATTTTGGAAAAGTCAACTAAGAGTTGACTATTTAGTTAGAGGTATTGGATGTGATTTCTGGTAATTCGGTTAGCTTCGAAGGATGATTTGTGACTTATGAGTGTGATCGGAATTGATTTTGGAGGTTCGGTGTAGAATTAGGCTTGAATTGGTGAAGTTAGTATTCTGGTTAGCTGCGGTAGGTAGGTGTGATTTTCATCCGGTGGTCAGAATGGAATTCTGATAGTTGCAGTAGCTTCGTTAGGTGATTTTGGATATGCGGGTAATATTTCAGGTTATTTTGGAGGTGTTTTGGTTGAGTGTTTGATCGAATGCGTTTTTCAGAAGTTTTGAAGAAACTTAGGCTTCAATCCGATGTGAATTGATGATTTTGGTATTGTTTAACGTGTGTTGATTATTGGAACAAGTTTGTATGATGTTTTGGGATATGTTGGTGCTTTTGGTTGAGGTCCCGGGGGCTCGGGGTGATTTCGAATGGCTAAACGGAAGATTTTTGGACTTAGAATATTGCAAAAAATGCACAGCTGTTGCAGGACAATTTTGGCCTTTGCATTCGCGGGAGGGACCATTGAGTTGATGTAGTAGAGTCTCCTGGGCCATCGCATTCACGTGGTTAGCCTCGCTTTCGCATAGAAGGGGCCAGGGACCCTGCCTTGTTTGTGTGACGACCCGGTCCGTCGTCATGAGAGTTACCTTCCTATTTTCCCCACATTGTGTTCCCCTAAGCTTCGTTATCTGTAGTTGAGGTAATCGAGTTGGATTGGTTTGATTTCGGTAGGAAATGAGAAATTTAGTCTCTTTAAGGAAAGCTTGTTTTGGAAAAGTCAACCGGAAGTTGACTCGATAGTTAGAGGGATCAGCTGTGATTTCTGGTGATTTGGATAGCTTCGGGGTATGATTTATGACTTAGGAGCGCGATCAAAATTTGGTTTTGGAGGTCCGGTGTAGAATTAGGTTTGAATTGGTGAAGTTAGTATGTTGGCGAATTCCGGTTGATGGGTGAGATTTTGATCAGAGGGTTAGAATGGAATTTCGAGAGTTGTAGTAGCTTCGGTAGGTGATTTTGGATATGTCTGCAAATTTTCTAGTCATTCGGACATCATTTGGTCGGGTTTTTGATCGAATGCGTATTGCAGAAGTTTTGAAGAAAACTTAGGCTTGAATTCGATGTGAATTAATGGTTTTAGCGTTGAGTGATGTGTTTTGAGGATTGGAACATGTTTGAATAAGGTTTTAGGATGTGTTGGTTCATTTGGTTGATGTCCCAGGGGCTTCGGGGTAAGTTTGAGAAGTTAAACGAGAGTTTTTGAAGCTTGCTACAGGTCTGTAAGTTGCTATCATCTAGTATTTCCGCCTGTGCGAAAATGGGCCGTAGAAGCAGTTCCACAAAAGCAGGTATGAGGGTGCAGAAGTGACCTTGGTGGTTGAATGAGGAGTTCCGCATAAGTGGACCCCATTTCGCGTCAGCGGGTACGCAAGAGCATGTGTGTAACCGCAGAAGCAGTCTTGGGAAAATCCGCAGAAACGAATAGTGAATCGCAAAAGCGGAAACTGTGTAATTAATGAAAAACCGCATAAGCGGTCATTTGGACGCAGAAGCGGTCCGCATAAGTGGTAGCGGGACCGAAGAAGCGAAAAGGATTGTTGGCAGAATATTTTAAAGGGTTTATTTCATCCGCGAGCTCCACCATTTTTCCTCTATTGTTGAATGAGTTTCGGAGCTATTGACACGATTTTTAGAAAGTTTTGACTGGGAATTAATTGGAGGTAAGTCCTATGGTCTAGAAATATCATTTTATTGAAAAATCTACCTCTGATTCTTGGATAATTGGGTAAAATTTGGAAGAACTAGGGCTTAAGTTTTGGAATGAATATTTTGGATTTGAAGGGGCATTTGAACACAAATTTTAATGCATTTGGTATGTATAGACTCTCAGTGAAACGAGGAATCCGGTGATATGAATTTCGTAATTTTTGGAGAAGTGGGCATGGGGTTCGGGTTTTGCTAACTTCGTGATTTTGTTGTTTTTAAGTCTTTTCAATTGTGTTATGATTTATTGTCCTAATGTGACATATCCCTTATAGTTTAAGTCAGATCCTACGCACGAGGAGGTTGATGCGAGAGGGAAAGGCTTGGCGAGCTAGGTTATCGGCCGACTAGAGGTGAGTAATGATTTTGAATGACGTCCTGAGGGTTTGACACCCCATATATGCACAACTTGGTTCTATGTTGAGATGAGACACGCATTCCACAACGAGTGTGAGGTCATTTACTATTGGGGACTGTGACTTGGTCCAGTCTGGAGGATATTTTACCGCATATTAGCAATGACTTGTTGTTTTCATTATGATTTGAGCTTATTGCCATACCTGGGGGCTTGTTGCTGACTGTTTGAACTCTTATGAACTATCATCATTGTTTTCCCTCACTATTTGAAATATCATTTGAACTCAGTCCATGTAATTTACACTGTTTTCTTTAACTCATACATATTTACTCAACTTGGAGTTTTAAACTGATATTTGTACTATTGTTTGAGCTGAGTATTTGTGCTTTACTGTTGCCTGAAGGCTTGTTGACTATTTCTGGACTGACTGAGCCAAGGGCCTTTTGTGAGGGCATGATGAGTGAGGTGAGGAGGCTTTCAGGACTCGTACTGATATTGTTGAGGCATTCATGCCTTGTTGATAGCGCTTGGGATGTAGGAGCCCCTTTGGAGTCTACACACCTACAGTGAGCGCAAGTGCCCATTTAGAACTGCACAGTGTTAACAGTGACATTGTCATACGTGTTTTGGTCAGGTAATAATGACTGACCAGCCAGGTAACAATGACTAACTAGTGGTAACAATTGTGAGCACACGATTTTTACCATACATGTGAGTTATTCCCATAAAATTCAAAATAAATAATTTCTCCTTATTTTTTTAATTTGTGTGAATTTTGTGTTGATTATTGCATGTTGTTTGCGTAAGATAATACAAAAAATGAATTTAGAAATTAATTCATTTTGATGTGCTTTAATTGAGAAATTATTATAAAGTAGAAGTTAGTTAGTTTGATAATTTTAATCAAAATAGATAAAATACAAGAAATACAAAAGGAATACGAAATACAAAACAAAATAAAAAAGGAAATTAAAATACAACAAAATACAAAATACAAAGAAAATGCAATACAAGATACATAGGGCTGAATTTTGGAATCAGCCTACCAGTGGCCCAAATACCCAAACATCCCCAGGCCCTAACGTTTTGTATCCACCCAGGCCCAACTTATCTAAAACCAGACCAGCCCAGTGATGTCCAAACACGGTCCAGCCATGGAAGGCTTGAAACGATGCCGTTTTTGCATCGTTTAATTTCAGCCCTTGATCTCAATAATCCAGAGACAAGAGGGGTTGCTCTTGGTAAGCAACCCCCACTTCCAACCGAGAGGTTGTGAGTTCGAGTCTCCCCAAGAGCAAGGTGGGAAGTTCTTGGAGGGAAGGATGCCGGGGGTCTATTTGGAAACAGCCTCTCTACCCTAGGGTAGGGGTAAGGTCTGCGTACACACTACCCTCCCCAGACCCCACTAAGTGGGATTATACTGGGTTGTTGTTGTTGTTGTTGTTGTTGATCTCAATAATCCTACGGTCATCAATCATTCCCAAATAATTAATACTATAACACTAGAATCTAATACAAGACCCCCCTTATCTCATATACTCATCTTCATCTGTAAAACGCTGGAAAATATCACCACCATGGGCCACCGTTTAAACAGCATCTCCCACCGGCAGTGTAACCCTAATCCCCACCAAATTCACGCCACTTCTTCTCCAGCATCCCCTCATCACTGTCCCATTACTAGTTTGCCTCAAAGAGTGACCAAATGCTCCCAATCTTGAAAACCCTAGCGCCGCCACCACCACCTACGGCGGCGCCACCACTCCAAACCTCTCAGAACTCACACCCCACCATTCTTTACCCATCAACAACATTGTGACAAATCCTCAAGCCTTGGAAATCGCTGGAAAATCTTCAAAAGTTCAAGAAAGATCGCTGGCAACTAAAACTTTCAAGAAAAGGCTAAAAAAGGGGGGAAAACAGAAAGTTAAGTCCTCTTTTATCTTGATTTCATTTCAGTTTCTTTATGTATGTTTCCTTCTATTCTGATTTTTGATTAATCTCTAATTTTTAGCTTTAAAATTTGTCTATTAAAATTAGAGTAATTAGAACTTTGAAGTTAATAAGTTCTCTATTATTGAAATAATTTTTCTTTTGAAATTAACAAATATAAAATAATTTGGATTTTTTGTAGTTGGTACTGATAACACTATTTTCTTAGAATAAAATTAATTAATTATTATTAATTTTTTAATTGACTATAAATTGTTAGTGTTAATTAGTTTCCTACATAACTGTTTTAATTTGTAATTGATTGGTTAGCTTAATATGATTTGGGAAAGGGGTTTAATTGATTGAGCTGTTTAGGTATGGATGTTTAAACTTCAAATAGAACTTGACTGCTTAAACATGATTGAAATTAGGATGTAATCCTGAAATATTAGTATGGGATTTTTGAGAATAGATAATAGTTCACGAATATCACTGATTACTAAATTACTTCTCGTTTCATAATTGTTAAATGATTTTGTGAGTAGATATCATATTAATTACTCTTGCATGACTAATTAGTTTGTATCAGTAATTCTTTTGATATTTTTCCTTAGAGGTTGAACCTGGTTGGTTTATAGCTTGATAGATCATATATTAGTAGGTCTTAGTTAATATTTTTAGCTAAAAATGAAAGGTTGGAAAGCGATTAACATTGGATCAAAATTTCAGATTAGTAAAAGAACAGTTTAGAGTATAAAATGGTTAATGGTTATTATAAAAGGTTTCAGGGGTGTTTTGGGCATAGAAAATAGGGTGAGGGTAATAAACCTTAAGCCATAGGGGTACAATTGGGAAAGAAATTGGTATAATTGTAATACATATAGAGGATTAAGGGTAATTTGGGCATAAAAAGGGCAGATTCAGTAAATAAAATATGCAAGTGGGGGTATAATAGCTATTCCAAGGAAATAGAACATGGTAGAATTAGCTAGAACCTTCTAGAATGGGTTCTACTACAATTTTCAAGAAAATAAATGTAGTGATCTGTCTAATAAGCTAAAAAATGAGGGATTCTTAGATAAATATTAATTTTGAAATTCCCTCTCATTTTTCTGCTTTTAAATTGGCAGTAATTATACTGAATTAAAGGATTTTTCTTCCAGATTTTTAAGCTTCTCTAGATTTTTGAACTCAAAAATTCCCAAAAAATACTTGTTAAGGTTCCAGATCTGAAATTAACATTTTCCGGATTGTATTCTTCTCTTCCTACATCTAAAACCACTGAAAAAATCCAAAAACAATGAGAACTAGTAAGAATCTAGAAGAGATACTGTTACACTAAACTTCACAGCTTGAATCTCAATCTTAAAGGCACAATATAGATTAGATGAATACTGTTTTGGTTGCTAAAATTCTGGTTGACTATCAAAGACGTGTAAGTGGTTGTTTTAAAATGATGTTGTTGGATTCAAATTGGTGATCTGTTGTTGCTGTTACTGTTGTGTTGGGACTGACTTTTCTCCTTTGTTTCTAACTCAATTTACAGGTACACTCCTTGAAAGTCATTATTGTGTAAATTTCATTTGAAATGTGATGTGAAAATTGATGCTCATTTTGGATGAGAATTCTGCTCTAATTCTTACATTTTAGCTTAGTCTTTTTTTGTACATAATATAGATTGAACACTTGAAATCGTTTGGAGTTTGGTTTACCGATCAGCTTAGACATTAATTGAATTGAAGTCGTTTATAATATTTGGACTGTTATTATATTCATTGAGTTGTATTAATGAATTGTATTGCAATATGAATGATAATGAACTATTAAGTTTTTTTGTTTCAAATTCGAAATTTCTCTTTCTGAAGTAATAGTTTCTATAAGAAATTATGATAAATTTATATGATTTTACAAGTAGAAATTACAGTGTAGATAACTTTTATTCAAGCTTTGCATATATTTCTAGGTGTTAGTCCATAAGGTTAATCAACTATTGTAACTATTATTCAGAAATATATATCGATTAAAGTCAAAGTGATAATGACTGAATTCAAATCAAGGTATTGGTTTATATAAAATCTCAGTGTATAGAATGTTCAAAAAATAATTAATGAAGTAGGAGGTTAGCTGTGAAATACATGGATTCTTCTTTGCTACTGGGCATATACGGGCATGTGTATTCAATTATACACAGGTTGGTCCAGCATTGATTTTGGTCCATAAAGCGGGTATGTTGCAAGGCTCAGAGTTAGTATCAGTTTGTTAAATAACAGGTAAAATATGTCATGTTAAATAAGGGTTTCTCACATACATGAATAGGATTAATGTTATTAATAAAAAAATTTCAGTAACAATGGCATCAAAGTAGATTGGATATGTTGTCCATTAGCTTGGATTGAATGCATTTCGGTCTCTGAATTCGAAGCCTGTTTTGACATCCTAATAATAACACATGAACTCATGACCTCAATTATAATAATTAATAGGTAATGGATAAACAATTTAGGGTATTTTTTATGATTAGAGATGAAACATGTAGAAAATTTAGTACTCTAGGATTGACCTTCAAATACAATTAGGACAAGCCTCGCCCATTAAAAATAAATAAATTGCGGGGCAACCTAAATAAGTTTCAACATAAAAACATAGATTTGGAAGGACCGTTTAGTAAATTTCACGGTCTTTCCCAAAGATTAACAAGACGTAGACACTTTAGGCGCGATTTTTAATATACATTCTCAAATACGGGTGCACAATTATGTGACCCAAATCCTACTCTCAACGATGTGGATATGTATCTAAAGCCACAGGCGTACTGGTACGGTGTGGCCCAAAATGCATTTTCACGACGTTACAATTCTTTAAAAATGATAAAGCGGAATATTAATAAATGCACATAAATTGAAATATATAAAGAAATCAGATGAAAACAAACACAACAGTTCAGCGACCGTGCTAGAACCACGGAATCCGAGAGTGCCTAACACCTTCTCCCTGGTTAACAGAATTCCTTATCCGAATTTTTGATTTCGTGGACTGTTAACAGAGTCATAATTTTCTCGGTTCGGGATTAAACTAGTGACTTGGGACACCATTATTTTCCCAAGTGGCGACTCTGAAAGTTAATAAATAAATCATGTTCCGACAGTCCTTTAATTGGAAAAACTCCTTCCCTTTTATTATTATATCCCTTCCCGGGGTATAGTATTAATAAGTGGTAAGTAAAACGGAGGTGTGACAGCTCTGGCGACTCTGCTGTGGATAGGAAACCCAGAACTTCGGTTCGGGGTTTAAGAATTCGAGCTCAGTTAAATTGTTGTTTTTGTTTATATCTGATTTCCTTATATGCTTTGAGTAATGTGCTACATTTTTACCGCTTTGATATTAGGTGAACTGTACATAAAAATTGTACCGAAAACCCTTCTCTTCTTGCCTCCGGGGATATGCTTACTGATTGAGACTCCCTATTATGTTAGTGTCATACCAAAATAAGAAAAGAGGCCGGACAAGTTACTAAGCCGGACGATCCCGCAGGTCCCCGGTCGGTAGCCCCTTCTCGACTCGAGCCATCCGCTCGGGTGCATAGTCTAGAACCATAAAAACTGGGATATTAAACATAGAATTAGGACGATTATTTGCATCATATCTGACTTAGGGGACTCAACACAGCGTTTGGGTCCGTCTAGGACAGGTAACCCGGATATGAAAAGACCGAGCATGATTATATGTTGCATTTATTTGTCCTGGGGTATGATGCTAACCGTCTAAATACCTGAAGAAAAGAAGAGAAAAGTAAAAATTTTTAGAAAAACCAATGTCGAAATACTAACGAAACGCTGTCGAAATTTCAAAAAAAAAATTATCAATAATATTTGAAATAAATCAATTTTGTCAAAGTAGTTGGTCTAAAAATAATTTGACCGAACTACACTGGTTTGATTCTCATCGGATGTGAGATACGTAGGCAACCCCCATCGGGTCCAACCACCCTTTTTGCAAAAAGAAAAAACCAAAAAATGTCAAAATTTTTATTTTGTTATAAATAAGTCGGGTGATGCTATTATTGTTTAAAATAAGCTGAATGTCCCTCAATGGAACAACGGAATGTCGTTTTTGCAAGAATAGCCACTTTGAGTCATTTTAAATAATTTGCGGGCACAGCCCTGAAATATTCCCTCGCAAAAATATCAAAAGGCCATATCCGCAAAATCAAGTTAGATTCATCTATCATCTTTATAAAAACAATCACTTTGTCAAATAAGCCATTACATGGCCAATTTTATAAAAATAGTCACAATTGACATTAAAAACTTCTCAGTCTTGTGTTGGCTTGTGGCGATGTCGAAAGATGCCCCATAAGCCCCAGCATGAGAAAATTTTTGAGTTTAATTTCTTAAATAAAATTTTGAAAAAATGGCCACTTTGGCAAAATAAGCCATTACATGGCCAATTTTGTCAAAAAATAGTCACATTTGACATTAAAAATTTCTCAGTCTTGTGTTGGTTTGTGGCGATGCCGAATGATGCCCCATGAGCCCCAAGATGAGAAAATTTTCGAGTTTATTTTCTTAAATAAATTTTGCAAAAATAGCCACTTTGCCAAAATAAGCCATAAGATGGCCAATCTTGTAAAAATAGTCATAATTGATATTAAAAGTTTTCTTAGTCTTGTGAAAATCTATGGCACAAGATGTGAAAGTTTTTCATCAAGTTTGTAGTTCGCGTCGGCTTCTATAATTTTCCATCAAAGAAAATAAATTTAAAAATCAAATAAACATCTCTTTATATTTGCATTAATTTGCAGGAACTACACACGGTCTGATTCATGCGGGATCATGATACGTAGGCAATCCACATAGGATTCGACCATAACAAAAGAAAAAAATAAAATGGAAAATCCACAAAAAAAAAAGAAAAAAAAATAGCAGAAAAAACAAAGGAAATCAATAATCGAAATACTTTAATGCTAACATGGTGGTTTCGTTTTTTTAATTCAGAAAGTTGAGGTGGTTGGTTGTGGTAAACTGGAAAACAAGACCCAAGGAAAATGATAACTGACATCAAAGCTGTTACGAGCGCTCAAGAAACTCAAAATTAAAGGATTCAACAAGGGTCTACTGTGGTTGAGGAAAATAGAACACTGAAACAACAAATGACCAAAATGCCTCAAGCATGGGCTAATGGCCAGGGACAGCCATCTCACGAGTCACAATTTGATATACACCAAGAACAAGACCACTTTACCGCGTACCAATCATACTCATTTGATCTTCCTACAAATATCGAGAAGCCTACCCAAAAGAAGGTACAAGAAGAAATCACCCAAAGAGTGAAAAGATTAGAACAACAACTGAGAAACACGCAAGCAATGGCAGGTCAAAAGAGTGTTGCCTTTAGAGATCTATGTTTGTTCCCCAATGTCCACTTGCCACTGGTTCCCGAATTTGAAAAGTACGATGGACATGGAAACCCCATAGCCCACCTGAAAAGATATTGCAACCAATTGAGAGGTGTGGGAAGAAATAAAAAATTGCTTATAACTTATTTTGGGGAAAGCCTCTCGAGAGTAGCACCTGAATGGTTTTGGGATCAAGACATGTCTTGTTGGCACGTTTGGGATGACCTGGCACGGGCCCTTATCAAACAGTTTCAATACAATATCGACATCACCCCAAACCGCATTTCCCTTTCTAAACTGAAAAAGAAACCAACTGAAAGTTTCAGGGAATATTCCATCAAATAGAGAGAGTAGGCAGCTAGTGCTAAGCCACCCATGGATGATCACGAGTTGGCCACTGTTTTCTTTCAGGCTCAAGAGCCGGATTACTTTCAAAACATGATATGTGTAGTTGGTCAATCCTTTGAAGAAATAATTAAGATGGGAGAAATGGTGGAAGACGGTCTTAAGACAAGCAAAATTATAAGTCAAGCAGCTTTCAAAAATGCAGCTCAGACTGTTCAAAGTGAATTTGGTGATGCGACTGATAGGGATGAAGAAATCATGGTGATATCAGGGTTGAGAAGAGGTCCTATGAGAATATCTCGAAGGAGTGTGCAGCCACATCAGGTTTTCCATGCCCCATTTAAGCATTACTACCTGCCTCAGAACCCTCCATACTTTGTTGATCCAATCCAATATGTTGCCCAATCCTCAAATCACCCAAGAAAGCGAGCACGAACATCACAAAATCTCCACCAACCTCTACAAAATTTCCAAGCACCTTATAATCCACATCCATGTCAGGGGTATGGAAGGGAAGAAAAGTTGAAAGATAATTTTACACCACTAGGAGAGTCCTATGCAAGCTTGTTTGAGAAGTTAAAACAACATGACATGATTTCACCCATTCCTCCAAATCGGGTGGACCAATCGGTAAGAAGCTTTGACTCATCTAAAAGGTGTGAATACAACTCCAATACTCTGGGGCACGATGTTGAAAGTTGCCGGGATTTGAAAAGAGAGATAGAAAGAATGATTCAGGAAGGAATAATTGTGGTCCAAGACAGTAACATTCAGAATATCATGTTGCATCCCTTACATGAGGAGGCACACCTGGTAGGAATGATGCCTGGTGATGAGGGGGATGAGAATTTTCTTGGGGAATCATCAACTGAAGTTGAAGATATTGAAACGAAAAATGGCCTTGGCAACATTAGTGCAGAATTCAGTGGCTAAGATGCCATGCTTGGCAATTGGGAAGGCGCTCCGTCTCTTGGAGCTTTGGTGGTTTATTTTGGTGTCATTTCTGTTGCCCGGGTTATTTCAGGGCTGAAAAGAAGGCTTTGACCCCTTCTAATTCAGAAGATAAAGCTTGTTTTTGTTGCTCCAAGTTATGATTGCTCTCTTGTAAATCCTTATTCTGTTTCTGAGCATCCTTCAGTTGCTCTTGCCAACTGTTTGCTTTATTGTCGGCTTCCCTAGCCTTTTTTTCAGCTTCAAGAATCGCTCGGTCAGCTTCACGAGCTTTCTTTTCCAAAAAAGAAATTCTTCCCATAAGATCCGTGCCTATAAGATTAGCCTATGAAAAATAAAAAGAGGGATAAATATAAGTAGAAATTAAAAGGAAAAAAAAAAAAAAGAGGTGGAAAGAAACATACCTTCAGGGTACTATGAACTATGTCGTTCATTAAAGTTAAACAGCTGTGACTGTCCATTTTCCTCTTATCTACTTCCCCGATTAAGAGCCCAAGCCAAACATCCGGCCCACCTGATTTCCTCGAAAGGCTCCTGTTAGCAGGAACTTCAAGTGTAACACTCCTCATAGCCATGCTTCTATTGTTGGAACTTTCTTCTACATGACTAACAGAAGAATAAGGAATTACAGAAGGAGGTACGGTAGAGGTGGTGAAAATAATAGTGTTAATTGAAGTTGAAATATGTACGGGGTCAGAGGTTGGTAAGGAAATAAGAATGGAAATGGTAGTTGGATTAACGCTTGAAGTGATTGGAGAAACATGAGGAATAGAAATAAAAGTTGGAAGAGGGGTTTCCTCCAAAATTGGACTAAAATTACCATTCTCAAAACCTTCAATGAAAAGGCGTTGAGTGGACTCAGGAGTATCATTCAGGATAGTTTCTTCATCAGATATAATATTAACATGCTCGGAGGTACGAGCAGGAGAAACTTCAATATCATCCTCAGAAACTATCACACGCCTCCTAGACCTAGGACGAGCTGCCAAAGGGGTATCATCATCTTCTTCAACCTCATAATCTTCTTCCAATGATTTCCTCTTTATTAGAATATCCCGTGTCCTCCCTAGAGGTAAGGAAGCATTGGAAGAAGTTCTAAGGGTAGTAGTTACTTCAGTTGACATCCCTCGATTGACAAATCCTGATAAAAAAAAGGATATAAGAGTGGATATACAAAAAGAAAGAATTTACTCTATACAAAAGAAATACTAAATGTATACCACGAGTTTTGACTCTCCAGCAGTGCTTAATAGAAATTGATTTCCATGTACGTGCTTCCATAGGTGCGGCCTTCAGAATAGCATCTACCCAAGCACAGAAGCCAGGAATGATTTCAACATCTCCCATGGTAGCTATCAAAAAGCGTAACAAAAATGCTTTAACGATAAAAGATCAAAATATTAAAAATAGACACGATAAGAAATAAAATACTTACGTGTCATGTTCCACTTCTCTAGGAAAGGCATGTTTGATCCACCCACCAAATCAATTATGGGAACACTAACAAACCGTGTGTACCAACCATGGTCATTGATATCCTCAGGGTTTATCAAAACCTTTTTACCTCTAGCAGTCAATGAAAAAACTCCATTACGAAAGAGTTTGGGATGGTAGAGGTGAATCAGATGAGGAAAAGTAAAATCCACATCCGCTTTGGTCGATAAGAACCTTAAGCATGCCACTGCTCTCCACACCAGGGGACCAATTTGAGCTAAGCAGATCTTAAAGAAACGGAAAAATTCGAGAATGACTGGGTCAATAGCAGGGGTACAACCTAGAGTGAAAGGAAAAGTAAAAATGCAAGAAAAACCGGGCCTATAAGAAGAAATTCTCTGGTTACGGTTGAGAATAACTATGGGGGTACTATTTTTCCAACGACAATCTTTTTGGACGATGGGGATCAACGATTCAGTAATTAAAGAGGGTTATTGGTCAACTTTTTCCAATTTAAGCATTTGCTCACAAAGGGATTCTTTGTCATGTTCAAAAGATAGATCTGACGGTACAATTTCTTCTACCGTTGGTTCCTAAATGGGTTCAGCGGGTTCTTTTCCCTTAGAAGAAGATTTGGTAGATGAAGATCCTTTAGAAGAAGTACTGAAAATAGAAGGGATGTTAGAACCAGATGTACCACCTCGTGTTGATCTTGCACCACGAGGGACATTAGCTCCACCTCTTCCATGTCTTGCAGGAGCGTTGGGAAATTGGTCGAGAATTGGAACATTTCTAGGGTTAGAATGTGAAGATGCCATTGTTTAACAAGTTGTTACAGAAGAAACACAGATGGAAGAAGTGAGTGGTAACTTGGTGAAAAAGATAACTAAAGAAGAAGAAATCGAAGGGGTGTATGGAAAGCAACTGGTGAACTAGGAAAAGTAGTGATGAAATGCCTATAATAAAGGTAACCATCACTTTGCGAATAGTGAAGAAAAATGCTGCAGAACCGCAGATCTAGTTAAGGGGTAACACGTATGTGATGCGTTAAATGGAAGGGATAATTGAAGCGTCAACACTCACATAGCATTAATTGTGACAAAAATTCCCTTTTTAATGAGAATCCACTTCCCAAATATTTAAATGATAAATAAATAAAAAGTGGGGGGACTATCTGTATTGGGAAAAAGTTTTTTTTAACGTGGCAAGACACATGGAAAGTTCAAAAGGTTATCCTTCCGAAAGAGGATAATAAAAGATATTAGAAGACAAATTAGACACGGGATGAAATTCAGCTACGAGTCTCGTATCTATTTAGAGTGGGTTGTAACGTTATTCTAAAGACAAAGGATATCAAGAGCAAACAGATACGAGCTCCGTATCTATTCAAGACATTCAAAGGTAACAGGTCAAAAAACATTTAAAGCATGGATCTGGAGGCAGAAAGAAGTCCAAATTCAATCATTAAATACCTGATATGTTGATGAATTAGCATTTAATAAGAATGATTGTGTAACGACCTATTTAATGTCATTTATTACTCATAATTATGTCATTAAAATCTAGGTTTTATTCTTCTACCTAGAGTTAGCTATAAAAGGAGGAAGTTCTACCAATTGTGGACACGATTAACTATTGAGAGCCTACTGAAATACAATTTTACTTTACTGTTCATTCTGATTATTGAAAGCCTATTAAATTTTTTGATCTATTGATTATTTGTAACCCGATTTTTCTATTATTTTCTGGTTTTAATCAAAGTTCTATATTTTGGTTAAACAGCTATGCCATTGTGAGCAATATAAAATCCAAAAGTAGTAGTTGCACTCCTCACGACGAATGGTGGAATCTGAATTTTCCCTATGTAACAGGCGAGCATAAGGATGATCTTTACACACATGCATTAAATAAATATAAAGCTGCGACTGGCCATTTTTATTTCCAGCTTTTCCTCGAAATTAAGGATTCTGCAGCAAGCTGGTTGGAACTCTAAAGCCTTTATTGGTGTGCATTTGTATTGTAGCTGAACTTGTTATTATTTGAAGTAGAAGCAAAAGCGTTAACCATTCTCTCCTATGTATTCCTGACTTAAGATACATCGCCTCAAATTTCCAGTATTCCCTGCTGGATAGTATGAGCATCAATGTTCTTTTCTTGGCCTCTTCATGCATGCATACCCTTGAGTTCATTTCAAATGAAAGAACCATGTGAAGAACCATCGATAGGTATTTCAATGTTGCCTGATCATGACCTTGAAATCTGTAAGGCCAAAGTTGATCCTTTATCTTATAAAGGATTATGTTTGTACTGTGCTTCTCCAATGTTCACTACAAGAAATGCGCTTTTTAGCGGCGACAAAAGGCGCGGCTAATAACTAAATATCGCTGCTAAATGTGTATAGCAGCGACATTGGACTTGCTACACCTCAAGCCATTACTAAATATTATTTGTGACGACTACATAGAGTCGCCACCAAATGTCTCCATTTAATGGAGACACAGTCGCCACAAAAAGAATACCAAATTGCCACAAATTATGTTCCACAAACCAGTTTCAGGGACAAGTCGCCGCTAAATAGTTGCTTTTAGCAGTGACTGTTGTCACTACAAAAAATTTATAACTATCAGTGGCAGCCTTTAATCGCTACTAGAGAGTTGCTTTTAGTAGCAGTTGAAATCGACACAAAAACAATTGACTATTACAAAAAAACTCAGTAATCAGTGGCGACTATGAACTCGCTGCTATAGAGTTGTTTTTAGTAGCAGTTGATGTTGCCACAAAAAACTCAATAATCAGTGGCGACTATGAGTTCATTGCTGCAGAATGACATTTAGTGGCAATGATAAATGCTACAAAAACTATTAAACAATCAATGAGAACTTCAATATTGCAAAATGAAATTTTGTAGCCACTGTAACATTTAATTCAGGAATTATAATGACCAAAATTATATAAACGCATCCAATAGTACTTCACAAACACCAAAAGAATATCTTAAGTTGGATATTACATACTTCCATTACTAAAATGCAAATTACATATATAATGCATAATACTTCATTGTAATTGTATGCATGTATCCAAAAGAGTAAAATACTAAGTGCCTTGAAGCCCCTCCTTGATTGTCTCTATTGTTTAAGAACCTTGTCCCTGCTATTACACAAAAAAAATACAAGATGACTTTAATGCATGTACCGTAAGTGCACTGCATAAAAAATTTCAGCCACTTAGCAACATTACAAGTATCTCATACAAGAACATAAATGAGGAGAATGCAATTTTTTCACAAATTAGGAAGAGAGTAGAACAATAATTGGTGATGATCCAACCCCCATACTATTCAAAGCCGAATTAGCTTTTCAAACTTTACTTTCAATCAAACAAAATGCCTTTTATTCCAAGAGTTCAAAAGAAACAGTTCTAGATAAGAATTCAAAAAAAAAAAAAAGAAATCCATTTAACTATTCGAATTGTATAGCCTGATAGTAATTTTTAACAACTAACTTCAACCATTGTCCTAGTATTACTTTTTTCCACTCAAACTAGTATAATACACAATCAAATAAACATCTCCTACAAAGAAATATTACCTTCTTTTATGAAATTCCATTTCACCTTGCTGACTAACGACAATATAGGTACACACACTAAATATAATTTGCAACAAAAAAAACTATATATCTACAAATATGGGTAAACATATTGGGTGAAAAAGGGTGTACAGTAACAAATCCCTTGCTTGTAGGATTTAGAGTCATTGAACCAGAAAAACAAGAGGAAATTAAAACGAAAGGTTTACCTGTTCATTCTCGGAAATCAAACTCAAATGCTTGGAATTAGCAAAAGACTCCAAAATATTTCTTAACCAAATGTACCAGCGAGCATTAAGCATTTTGGGTCTTAAATGGAGTTTAACAAATTCCAAAACATTAGAAGCTTTAATTCCACGAAAAGAAGTGAGACCACCATAGTACTCCAAGGATTTTAAGTTAGGATCCTGTAATATTAATTAACCATAGTACTGTTACTACATTAGTGTAACAGTACGCATTCTAGTATTCTCTCAGTTTTCTTGTCACACAGTAACAAGCTCACAAACCTAACAAATCACAAGCCTTTTCTATAGAAGCACATTTCTAAAATATTTTCTCTCTTCATGTACAAATAACCTATTAGAGCCAATCTGCAGATTAGAGCCACTGCAGAAACTAAGAGCCACTGCAGAAACTAAGAATCTTAGCAAATCACAAGGCGTAATCCCGGACAACGTCTAGCAAATTAGAGCCACTGCAGAAACTAAGAAGCCCACATGAGCATAAACTGTCCGATAACAATCTAGGCATATACCAATCACTAAGCATATCAGCCAAGAATGCAGCATGGTTTTGCACAAGAAGCTGGTCTTTTAGGCACTGAAGCAACTTTAAAGCCATGAAATATAGCATGCTACATAGACAGATGTTATAACATATGCTTCATAGTCATATACAACTAATAAGGTAGTCAAATCAGCGAAGGTTTAACAAACAAATAAGATCAGTGTAAACTGAAATGACGGCTCAACAGTTATTAAAATCACACATGGTTCTTCGGAAGCTAAATGCACATCTGATTCAATCGATTATTTGTGTGTTTATCTGCAGAATTCAAGGATGCATGGGTGCAAATGCCAATAATTTAACCATGGCTAATGCTGCATCGTCTGAAAGTGGTGATCGATATATACAGTGGCAAGAGCTATCCAAACACATAACTGTCCTTGGATTTTTCTAATCTCAATATTTTGGATTTATCTCTTGATTGATTTCGAATATTAATTGAAACAGATATAAATTGTATTATGAAAATTATTTGCCTTTGATCTTAAGGGTTCTAGTACTAATAAGAAAAGCAGTTCAGAAGCGAAGGAAGTATCAGGTCACACTACTAGTGACATTTGTCCACCCTTCTCTTTACGCAATAACAGATACAATTTTTTTCTGTTAGTTTAATATCATTGCGGTTCTTATAAGCGTCTTGCTAAATGAAGTAAAAGGAGTGGTCAAACTTCAGGCAAATACAGAATTGTATTTTGTGACATGAATCGAACCAGAACTTCAGGTAAATACAGAACTGTCCAAACACACTAAAAAACAGTCCAAACAGGCAAACAATACAGAACTGTCCCAAACACATAACTGTCCAAAACAGACCAGAGTCGCACCAGAATTTCAGAATAGCACCCGAACATAAATTTCAGAAATAGATCAGAATTTCAGAATCGCACCAGAACATGTACCAAACCAACAACTTATTGTCATAAAGATAATTAAAGAAGGAGAATATGAAGAAAATAATTGTCAAGAAGGATGGGAGAAGATTCAAGTCGCTAAGAAGAAGAAATATAAAAAAGGAAGAGTATAAAAACATTAAGAGTAAATTACCTGTTGCATTTTGGTCATAAGAGCACCCAGTTGTTCTTGGATCTTCTTGGCTACTTCTACACTGACCATGTTCTCTACTTCAAGATTCACATGTTCAAGCTTTTCATCCAACTTTCTTTGTAACTCTTGCTCCATGTTCCTATTCAACTCCGCAGCCATTTGTTCACGTTCCTCTTGCAACTTTTGATCCATATCAACTTGCATCTCTTGACGCATGGTTTCTATTGCAGAAGACACACTAGCCTCTATGTTTGCCACTTGCGTGTGACTACTTTTTGGAGGCTTCTTTCCATAACCTTTACCACGAACATAGCCTGTCCTTTCACCAAGAACAGAGGATAAAATCTCATCTCTAGTCATGGGATGCTCGATCTCTTCAGATTGTTGCTGAGACACAAGTTCCTGGAGCTGGCACTGCAATTACGCATAGCTATTTACACCAAAACTAATAAAAAAGAGTAAAAGATAGTAAGCTATTAATTTAAGAATATTACGTGAATCTGCTGGGATTGTGGATCCACCCACACTGTTTCTCCTCTATCATTTTTACGTGTATGTTGGATCTCCCAAACTCTATCCGGTGGTTCCTTTTCTCCCGTAGCAGGATTTTTCTAATATATAGTTCAATATGGAAATAATACATAATCAAAATAAATGAATATATAAATTACAAAGATTTTTAATTAATAACATGAAAGTAAATATATTTCACCGTCGATTCCTCTACTTCTGCAAAAGACCTCGTACCACAAGCATGCTTAGTTATCTGTTTTTCCCTATTCTTTCTATTTCTCTCGCTTACAACCTACATTAAGTCAATGATTAAGCCATTATTGAAAGGGCAGTGAACCAAACATTGTTATTAAGATACCTTAAATTCCGGACTTCCAAAATACGCTACTAAGTATTTCCAGTCCTTTAGCTGAACATCTATAGGTCGACGAGACAATATGTTTCTGTCACGACCCAAATCCGGTCGTGATGGCGCCCAACAATCAAGCTAGGCAAGCCAGACCAACCATTTCTGATTACATCGAATACCAATCCCAAATGGACAACCCAAGAAGAATATATGAGTTTAAGAACTCCAATAATAATAATAATAAACAAAATACCGACACTCCCAAAGATCCGGAGTCACAAGTCTAGAGCCTCTAACAAAACCTAACAGGAATAAAGAGTACTGTATAGAAATACTCAAGTCTGAATACAAAATACAAATAACAACTGGAAAGGAGAGGAGAAGCTAGGTTTGGCGAACGTAGGCAGCTACCTCAGCAACTCGATATGACACTGCAAACGCTGGAATTGCCTGTCTACTGCTCCTGAGTACCTGAGTCTGCACACAAAAGGTGCAGGGAGTAGGGGTGAGTACTAAGTACTCAATGAGTAATAAATATATACAAGTAGCTGAAAATACGAAATCCACAGAATACCACAATATGAAGCTACACTACAATCCGAATCTCCTACGAACTAGCATCAACAGTACAATTTAGCTACCACAGAGTAATTCAACAAATAAAGATGCAATGCAATGCATATAACCGCTACGGCGTGTAGCCCGATCCAATTTAACGTCGACGACGCTCACTGGGGTGTGTACAGACTCCGGAGGGCTCCTACAGCCCAAGCGCAATACTGCTGCGGCGTGCAGCCCGATCCTCATATCAACCACTGCGGCGTGGAGCCCGATCCATGCTCAGTCCACAATAAGCAAATAAGTCACAAAACAGTTCATTTTTCTTAATTCCAGTTTCCAATTCATAATTTATGAAAAATACTTTAACTTTATTAAATTTGCAAAAGCCGGTGACTTAGCATTTCAATAGGTGTTTTCAATTTCCAGAACTAAGATCAATGATTTAAGCAAATATAGCTATCACATAAATATTGTCCTCTAAGGACACTACAGGTCGGCACAAGGCTCCAAACAAGGCTTACAGCCCACAAATATATCAAATACAGTGTATTTCCAACACTAATAACATATTATTCATTCTCGGGATGGACCAAGTCTAGTTCCCCAGTCACAATCAATCCCGCACCTTCCACGGTGTGCGAGCCACGCCCTACTAGCGTCACAATGTGCTAAGCCGGGGTTTCGAACCCTCAGGCTACCGTATACACAAACTACTCACCTCCAGCCGGTCGTAGACGCATCCGCTATGCCTTTTCCTTTGAATTTAGCTCCCTCGTGCGTAGAATCTAGTCAAATCACAATAATTATATCAAATACGGGTCAAAGAATCATAACCCATTTCAATGTACATGAAATTCGCATAAATACACTAAGTTGGTAAAACCCGACCCCGGGTCCACTGTTCGGAAAATTCCGAAATTAGTACCAACGCGATCCTCGTCTCGCCACGAGTCCGTGCATATAAAATTTATCAAAATCAGAGTGCAAATGGTCTTCCAAAACTCAAAATCCCGTTTTTAGCACCTAGGCCACAATTCTTCAAGATTCTACCCAAATTCATGAAGATTGATGTTAATTCTTCCATAAAATAATGTTTTGAGTCAAGAATCTTACCTCCAACGAATACCCGATAATTTCTCAGTGATTTCCTCGAGTTTTCTTCTCTCTAGGGCTCAAAATTATATTTTGGGGGTGTAAACCCGCGACCCCTCTGTTCTGTGATTTAATTCACTGCCAGAGCAGTTTGCTCTACGCGATCGCGACTCGCCTCACGCGATCGCGATGATCAAAAATCCGGCCTCACACGATCGCGTCTCACTTTCTGCGATCGCGTAGCACAAATTCCCTGGACCCCAATTCTCTCCTACGCGATCGCGTAGATGCTCATACGATCGCGATGGCCACCCGGATAACTCTACGCGATCGCGATTGGTGCTCCTGCGATCGCATTGGTCTAGCCCCTAACCCTACGTAGTCGCGTCCCCCTCCCCGCGATTGCGGAGAGCAAAATCCTGCTGCATTTATGACAGCAAACAGCCTTCTCATTTTTCCCAAAAATGGTCCGTTTGGACCCCCGGATTCATCCCGAGACCCCCGGGACCCCAACGAAAACCACCAACATACTCCAAAACACGATACGAACTTGTTCCAAACATAAAAACACCATACTAAACATCAAAATCACCATTTACACACGAATTCAAGCCTAAGTTTCTTAAAAACTTTCAAATCTAACATTCGACCAAAAACCCGACCAAACGATGTCCGAATAACCTGAAAATTTGCAGATATATCCAAAATCACATAACGAAGCTACAGAAATTGTTGGAATTCCATTCCGACCCCCGGATCAAAATATCACCTACCATCCAGTTTTCACCAAAAATCAACCTTCACCAATTCAAGCCTAAAACTACACCGGACCTCCGAATTCAATTCTGATTGCTCTCCTAAGCCATAAATGATCCCCCGAAACTAGTCGAATCATCGAAATCCGGTTCCGAGCACTCTAACTCAATAGTCAACTCTAGGTTGACTTCCCATATTCAAGCTTCCTTCAAACATGCTATTTGCTTCATTTTCAATCCAAATCACTCCTAACTCACCCGATATACTTTAATACTGATATAAAAGCACAAGATATGTAAATGCAACGTAACGGGATGGTAATTCCCGTAACGACGGGCCGGGTCGTTACATTCTCCCCAACTTAAACAAACGCTCGTCCGCGAGCGGGTTAAGAAACATACCTGGAGTATCAAACAAGTGTGGATATCTGCTTCGCATCTCCTGCTCGGTTTCCCACGTTGCTTTCTCCACGGGACGACCTCTCCGCTGCACTTTCACTGAAGCTATGTCCTTGGATCTCAGATTACGAACCTGTCGACCCAAAATGGCTACTGGTTCCACATCATAAGTCAAATCCTCATCTAGCCGTATCGTGCTGAAGTCTAACACATGAGACGGGTCTCCGACATACTTCCGGAGCATAGATACATGGAACACCGGGTGAACTCCCGACAAACTGGGTGGTAAAGCAAGCATATAGGCCACCTCCCCAACTTTCCTAAGCACCTCAAAAGGTCCAATAAACCTTGGGCTCAACTTCCCTTTCTTTCCAAACCTCATAACACCCTTCATAGGCGAAACCTTCAACAACACCTTCTCACCTATTGAATAAGACACATCTCGGACCTTCCTGTCCGCATAACTCTTCTGACGTGACTGAGCTGTGCGAAGTTTCTCCTGAATCACCTTCACCTTGTCTAAGGCATCTTGGACTAACTCTGTCCCCAACAACCTAGCCTCGCCGGGCTCGAACCAACCGACTGGAGACATACGGTGCCATCTGAATGCTGGACTGATAGCTATTATTATAACCAAACTCCGCAAGAGGCAAATAATCAGCCCACGAACCACCGAAATCAATGACACAAGCACGCAACATATCCTCTAATATCTGAATAGTATGCTCAGACTGCCCATCCGTCTGTGGATGAAATATTGTGCTCAACTCTACACGTGAACCCAACTCTCGCTGAAATGTCATCCAGAACTGGGAAGTGAACTGGGTACCTCTGTCTGATATAATAGAAATAGGAACTCCATGCAATCTCACTATCTCACGGATGAATATCTCTCCCAACCGCTCTGAGGAATAAGTAGTACACACTGGAATGAAGTGAGCTGACTTGGTCAACCTATCTACCACCACCCAAACTGAATCGAATTTCCTCGCTGTCCGAGGGAGTCCACTAACAAAGTCCATAGTTATTCTTTCCCACTTCCACTCCGGAATATCAATACGCTGGAATACACCACCAGGTCTCCGATGCTCATACTTGACCTGCTGACAGTTTAGACACCGAGCCACATGGCTCACAATATCTTTCTTCATCTTTCTCCACCAGTAATGCTGCTTCAAATCCTGATACATCTTCGCGGCTCCTGGATGAATAGAATACCGCGAGCTGTGGGCCTCCTCCAATATCAACTCACGAAGGCCATCAACATTGGGCACGCATATCCGGCCCTACATCCGCAATACACCATCACTATCAATAGTGACATCTCTGGCATCATCATGCTGAACTCTGTCCTTAAGGACAAGTAAGTGTGGATCATCATACTGGCGCTCTCAAATACGATCATATAAAGAAGAACGAGCTACTACACAAGCCATCACCCGACTGGGCTCGGAAATATCCAGCCTCACCATCTGATTAGCTAACGCCTGAACATCAACTGCTAGAGGTCTCTCCCCAACTGGAATATATGCCAAACTACCCATACTAATAGCCTTCCGGCTCAATGCATCAGCCACTACATTGGCTTTCCCGGGATGGTACAAGATAGTAATATCATAGTCTTTAAGCAATTCAAGCCATCTCCGCTGCCTCAAATTTAGATCTTTCTGCTTAAACAAATGCTGAAGGCTGCGGTGGTCCGTATACACATCACAAGATACACCATATAGGTAATGCCTCCAAATCTTCAAGGCATGAACAATAGTCGCTAACTCAAAATCATGAACAGGGTGGTTCTTCTCGTGGGGCTTTAGCTGATGAGACGCATATGCAATAACTCTACCCTCCTGCATCAACACACAACCGATCCCAACTCTAGAAGCATCACAATACACCGTATATGACCCTGGGGCTGATGGTAACACAAGTACTGGAGCTGTGGTCAAAGCCTCCTTGAGCTTCTGGAAGCTCTCCTCACATTCATCAAACCACACAAATGGAGCATTCTTCCGTGTCAACTTAGTCAATGGTGAAGCAATAGATGAGAAACCCTGAACAAACTGGCGATAATAGCTTGCCAAGCTGAGAAAACTCCGAATCTCTGTAGCTGAGGAAGGTCTGGGACAATTCTGCACTGCCTCGACCTTCTGTGGATCAACCCGAATACCATCACTGGACACTACATGTCCCAGAAAACTGACAGTAATAAGCCAGAACTCACACTTAGTGAATTTTGCATAAAGTTTCTCTTCTCTCAACCTCTGCAATACCACTCTCAAGTGCTGTGCATGCTCCTCCTGGCTGCGTGAATATACCAGAATATCATCAATAAACACAATCACAAAAGAATCAAGGTACGGCCGAAATACACTATTCATCAAGTGCATGAATGCAGCTGGGGCATTAGTCAGCCCGAAAGACATCACTAGGAACTCGTAGTGCCCATATCGCGTCCCGAACGCTGTCTTCATAATATCCGAGTCCCTGGTCTTCAACTGATGGTAGCCCGATCAAAGATCAATCTTAGAAAATACACTAGCTCCTTGGAGCTGATCAAATAAGTCCTCAATACGAGGCAATGGGTATTTATTCTTCACTGTTACCTTTTTCAGCTGCATGTAATCAATGCACATTCTCATTGTGCCATCTTTCTTCTTCATGAACAACACCGGTGCACCCCAAGGTGACACACTCGGACGAATGAAACCTTTATCTAGGAGTTCCTGAAGCTGTTCTTTCAATTCATTTAACTCTGCTGGTGCCATGCGATAGGGAGGAATAGAAATGGGCTGAGTGCCCGGCACCAAGTCAATACCAAAATCGATATCTCTATCAGGCGGCATGCCCGGCAGGTCTGCTGGAAATACATCCGGAAACTCCCTCACAATGGGGACCGAATCAAGACTGGGTGTCTCAGCCTCAACATTTCTAATGAAGGCTAAATAAGATAAACAACCTTTACCAATCATTCGTTGGGCCTTTATATAAGAAATCACCCTATCGGACACATAATCAGTCAAGCCATGCCACTCGATCCTCGGATTACCTGGAATAGCTAGTGTGACTGTTTTGGCATGACAGTCAAAAATCGCATGGTAAGGAGATAGCCAATCCATGCCTAGAATCACATCGAAATCTACCATGCCCAGTAGTAATAAATCAACTCGGGTCTCCAGACCCCCAATAGTAATAATACAGGATCGATATACCTGATCCACAGCAACAGTATCCCCCACTAGGGTAGACACATATACGGGCAAAGTAAGAATACCACGGGTCATACCCAAATGATGTGCAAAATAAGTAGAGACATAAGAATAGGTGGATCCGGGATCAAATAAGACAGAAGCATCCATGTGGCAGACTGAGATAATACCTGAAATGACCGCATCTGAAGCACTAGCATCCTTCCTATCCGGAAGAGCATAGAAACGAGCCTGGCCTCCACCAGTACGATCCTCACCCCTAGGGCGACCTCTGGATACCTGGCCACCAGTCCTAGCCGACTGTGCTGGCGCTGAAGAAACAGGAGTAGAAGACGGGGGCTGATCCCTCTGCTGAGACCGCTTACGAAGCCACCGAGGACACTCTCTCCTGATATGGCCCAAATCACCGCACTCAAAACAACGGCCTGAAGATGGAAGAAGGGGCTGCTGAGGTCCCCTCGCTACAGATGAACCCTGTGCTGAGGAAGCAGGAGCAGAGCTCTGAGCTGGAAGAGCACTCAATGCAGGATGACTCTACTGACGGCTCTGCTGACCCTGATAACCCTGATGGCCCTGACGACCACGATCTGGTGAAACCCCACTGGACTCTGCACGTCCAGACTGATGAGACCTGAAAGAACGACCTCTACTATGCTGAGATTGGCCCCTAGACGGAGCACCACTATAACTGCCAGTATCACGAGGCCTCTTAGCCTCTCTCTCCTCCCGCTCTCTACAGCGATCTGTCTCAATATGACGGGCAACATCAACCACCTTCTCAAAGGTAACTACCGAAACTCTCTCCTTGGTCATCAATATGCGGATGGGATAAATAAGGCCATCAATAAATCTCCGAATCCTCTCTCTGTCTGTAGGAACCATCCACATGGCATGACGGGCCAACTGTGTGAATCTCATCTCGTACCTGATTAACTGTCATCTCTCCCTGCTTCAACCACTCGAACTGACGTCGCAGCTCCTCTCTCTGAGACTGAGGCACGTACTTCTCCAAAAATACCGTGGAGAACTGTTGCCAAGTGAGGGGCACTGCCCCAGCGGGCCTACGCCTCTCGAAATCCTCCCACCACCGAAATGCTGCACCCGTGAACTGAAAAGTGGTGAATGAAACACCGCTGGACTCTAGAATACCCGCGGTGCGAAGCATGCGCTAACATCTGTCAAGAAAACCCTGGGCGTCCTCGCCCTCAGCACCACTGAATGTCGGAGGCTGTAGCCTCTCAAATCATATATGCAGGAGCTGGTGCAACGGGTGCAACTGGCTGAACTGGCTCGGGTGTGTGAGCCACTGGGGTCTGATTCCCTCCCTCTGCCTGTGAAGAAGATACTGCAGCAGTAGCTGCAACTACCTGTGCCAAGCCTGTGCACACTGATAAGATCTGAGCCAAGGTCTCCTGAAGACCTGGTATCACAATAGGCACTGACGGTGCCTGAACCTGAGTTGCCGGAGCGTCTACCGCCGGAATCCGGTCCTGAGTGTGATCGGCTGGTGGGTCAGCAGGTGCTGGTGCTGGTGCTGCTGCCCTACCTCTACCAGGTGCTGGCACTGCTTCCCTACCTCTACCACGACCACGGCCTCTGGGTGCCAATGGTGGTCGTCCGCCACGTCCGCTAGCACGTTTTCTCGCCATCCGCGAGAGAATAAAATATGGAAAAATTTAATTTCATGATAACACAAATCGCACGATATGAATCCAAGAAAATAAGGTTTTTCCTAAAGTTTCTGTAGCCCTCCGAGGATAGATACGGACGTCTACGTACCGATCCGCGAAAGCCTACTAAACCGGCTCATGACTCGCGAGTCCTAGTAACCTAGAGCTATGATACCAACTTGTCACGACCCAAATCCGGTTGTGATAGCGCCCAACAATCAAGCTAGGCCAGCCAGACCAACCATTTCTGATTACATCGAATACCAATCCCAAATGGACAACCCAAGAAGAATATATGAGTTTATGAACTCCAATAATAATAATAATAAACAAAATACTGACACTCCCAAATATCCGGAGTCACAATTCTAGAGCCTCTAACAAAACCCAACAAGAATAGAGAGTACTGTATAAAAATACTCAAGTCTAAATACAAAATACAAATAACAACTGGAAAGGAGAGGAGAAGCTAGGTTCTGCGAACGTAGGCAGCTACCTCAGCAACTCGATATGACACTACAAACACTGGAATTGTCTGTCTACTGCTCCTGAGTACCTGAGTCTGCACACAAATGGTGCAGGGAGTAGGGTGAGTACTAAGTACTCAGTGAGTAACAAATATATATAAGTAGCTGACCGTAAGAAATCCACAAAATACCACAATATGAAGCTACACTACGGTCCGAATCTCCTACGAACTAGCATCAACAGTACAATTCAGCTACCACAGAGTAATTCAACAAATAAAGATGCAATGCAATGCACATAACCGCTACAGCGTGTAGCCCGATCCAATTTAACGTCGACGGCGCTCACTGGGCGTGTGTACAGACTCCGGAGGGGCTCCTAAAGCCCAAGCGCAATACTGCTGCGGTGTGCAGCCCGATCCTCATATCAAACACTGCGGCATGCAGCCCGATCCATGCTCAGTCCACAATAAGCAAATAAGTCACAAAACAGTTCATTTTTCCTAATTCCAGTTTCCAGCTCATAATTTATGAAAAATACTTTAACTTTATTAAATTTGCAAAAGCTGGTGACTTAGCATTTCAAAAGTGTGATTTCAATTTCCAGGACTGAGATCAGTGATTTAAGCAATTATAGCTATCACATAAATATTGTCCTCTAAGGACACTACAGGTCGGCACGAGGCCCCAAACAAGGCTTACAGCCCACAAATATATCAAATACAGTGTATTTCCAACACTAACAACATATTATTCATTCCCGGGATGGACCAAGTCTCAATCCCCAGTCACAATCAATCCCGCACCTGCCACGGTGTGCGAGCCACACCCTACTAGCATCACAATGTGCTAAGCCGGGGTTTCGAACCCTCAGGCTACCGTATACATAAACTACTCACCTCTAGCCGGTCGTAGACGCGTCCGCTATGCCTTTTCCTTTGAATATAGCTCCCTCGTACGTAGAATCTACTCAAATCACAATAATTATATCAAATATGGGTCAAAGAATCATAACCCATTTCAATTTACATGAAATTCGCATAAATACACTAAGTTGGTAAAACCCGACCCCGGGCCCACTGCTCGGAAAATTACGAAATTAGTACCAACGCGATCCTCGTCTCGCCACGAGTCCGTGCATATAAAATTTATCAAAATCGGAGTGCAAATGGACTTCCAAAACTCAAAATCCCGTTTTTAGCACCTAGGCCACAATTCTTCAAGATTCTACCTAAATTCATGAAGATTGATGTTAGTTCTTCCATAAAATTATGTTTTTGAGTCAAGAATCTTACCTCCGACGAATACCCGATGATTTCTCAGTGATTTCCTCGAGTTTTCTTCTCTCTAGGGCTCAAAATTGTATTTTGGGGGTGTAAACCTGCGACCCCTCTGTTCTGTGATTTAATTCACTGCCAGAGCAGTTTGCTCTACGCGATCGCGACTCGTCTCACACGATCGCGATGTTCAAAAATCCGGCCTCACGCGATCGCATCTCACTTCCTGCGATCGCGTAGCACAAATTCCCTGGACCCCAATTCTCTCCTACGCGATCGCGTAGATGCTCATGCGATCGTGATGGCCACTCGGTTAACTCTATGCGATCGCGACTCGTGCTCCTGCGATCGCATTGGTCTAGCCCCTAACCCTACGCGGTCGCGTCCCCCTCCCCGCGATCGCGGAGAGCAAAATCCTGCTGCATTTATGACAGCAACCAGCCTTCTCATTTTTTCCAAAAATGGTCCGTTTGGACCCCCGGATTCATCCCGAGACCCCCGGGACCCCAACGAAAACCACCAACATACTCCAAAATACGATACGAACTTGTTCCAATCATAAAAGCACCATACTAAACATCAAAATCACCATTTACACACGAATTCAAGCCTAAAATTCTTCAAAACTTTCAAAACTAACATTCGACCAAAAACCCGACCAAACGATGTCCGAATGACCTGAAAATTTGCAGACATATCCAAAATCACATAACGAAGCTATAGAAATTGTCGAAATTCCATTCCGACCCCCGGATCAAAATATCACCTACCATCCGGTTTTCGCCAAAAATCAACATTCGCCAATTCAAGCCTAAAACTACACCGGACCTCCGAATTCAATTCCGATTGCTCTCTTAAGCCATAAATGATCCCCCGAAACTAGTTGAATCATCGAAATCCGGTTCCGAGAACTCTAACTCAATAGTTAACTCTAGGTTGACTTCCCATATTCAAGCTTCCTTCAAACATGCTATTTGCTTCATTTTCAATCCAAATCACTCCTAACTCACTCGACATACCCTAATACTGATATAAAAGCACAAGATATGTAAATTAAAGGTAACAGGATGGTAATTCCCGTAACGACGGGCCGGGTCGTTACAGTTTCCTTCAGCAATATGGCGAGAGTAGAAAATGCTCAGTCGAGCTTTCCAAGCTCTGAAAAGCAGTCGCATAATATCGATAACAAAGGCTTGAAGCTTATGCTCTCGCACGCCGCCAAGAACTTCAAATTTTTCCTGAACATAGATGTACCATTATATTTTATATTCTAACCACAAAAATAAATGATGCAACATGAAGTCGATACGATATTAAAAATAATGTTACCTTGATCTTAAACCACATTGATTCTCCATGTTTTGAAACAATCTTTTGCCAATTTCCATCACGGAACGAGACAATGCTCCTCATGATTAAACCACAATAATTTACAATATCTCTAGCACCAGGACCTACTGCTCTATCAATATCATCTGGATTGTAATTGTAATTTTTCTGCCATACTTAGTTTTTATATCTATTGTTTTGGATTTATATTTCCCTATTCCTCTCTTTTTACTGCTGGAAGAAACTATACAAAGATAAAATAGTATATGTGATCAGTCTACATAGGTGCAGTCATGTTAGAAAGAAACTGGAAAAATTGGGCAGATAATTAAAGGCAACAAAAAAAAAATCGCCAGCATTTTGGCACTTTTCGGATGTTTAGAAAGAAAAAGAAGAAGAAGAAGAATGAAAATCAAAATTGCAGAACTTCAACTTCAGAAGAAAGAAGTTGCTGGTGAAGAAGAATAAAAACTGAATACTCCAAAACTAACCTGCACCATTATCATTTTCAACTTCAGGAGAGGGAAGCACACTTCTGTCCATATTCCTTGACGATACTGTCTCTATAGAAGGTCTTTGCAAATGGTTACTTGATATTCGTCCTGTCTCTAGAGGTTGTTGACTAGGATTATTTGATTCTCCTGTCTTAGGAGATGCTGCAGTATTCCCTATTGGTTGTACTTCTGGCTGAGACACAGATGTTGCAATATTCCTTATTGGTTGTACTTGTGGCTGAGATATCGCTCCAGCATTACCACGTCCTTTAAAATGGCCACGTCCCCGACCAGTTCCACTTCGACCTTTACCTCGTCCTGTCATTTGGACCCTCCTGCATGATGTAGAAAAACATCAGTAAGGATAGAAGTGCACTGCAATCTGCACATATTGAAAGAGGCAACAAGCAGTTCAAAGGTTCATGCAGGCCAACAACAATCTGCACATAATGAAATAGCCAACAAGTAGTTCAAATTATCTAAATCATTACAAAGGATTCTGCATAACATGGTAAGTTAAATACTTCTTCCAATTCATAACATGGTAAGTTGTTGCTACAAATGCACTGCAAAGGATTCTGCATTGATGATTACAACTTGGCAACTAACGATAACATTTCACAAAAGCTTAATATATAATCTAGTTATGAAACTAAAATTTACAAGCATAATGAATTAATTTCATTTTCATGTTTCAAAATATAGAGAACTTTTGAAAACAAAAAGTAAACATCTATATTATCTAGCTTCAAGTCTTCAAGAGCATCATCAATATCTTATCCATCATTATCAAAGCCAATCTTCTTCGCTTTCTTCACCCTCGGATATATTTATATGATTGTCATTAATAAAATCTTCTTCTTCTTCATCCTCAGATGTATCTATAAGATTGTCATTAATAAAATTCTCTTCATCATCATGCACACTTATTTGTGCTTGTTTGCTTGCATGATTGTTGTTAATAATTTGTGGTTCAACATCATTCCTGTGTAAAGATAAACCAATATCATTTTCATGGTCATTGGTACGCAAAATGTTCAATTCAGCTTCCTCTTATTGATAAGCTCCTTCATTCAGCAATGCTTCCTCGTCAACTTCTACACAATCATCATTTTCGGGCATATTGAAAAGGTCGCAAGGATTTGTCTTTACAACTACAAGCCACTCTTTATCAACCATGTCGTCCAAGTAAAACACTTGTTCACACTGAGATGCCAATACAAATGGCTTGTTTGTGTTCAAGGCATAATGAGTATTCACACTTGTGAAGCCATATTTATCAATCTTATATCCCCGTCCCAATCGAGCCACGTCCCACCAGTGACACTTGAATAAATAAACTTTCCTATTTCCAATATAGGACAACTCGTAAATGTCCTCCAATACACCGTAATACTCTGTATTAGAGTCTGAATCATCTCCTCTCACGAGGACTCCACTATTTTGTGTTTTTCTTCTCATCTCAAGATCTCTTGTATGGAATCTGAATCCATTCACCACAAATTTGGAATAGCGATGCACCATTGGTGCAGGACCAACGGCTAAGCTTATGAGCTCCTCGTTTGCGCGGCCTTGTGCAGCTAGTACAAAGACCTACAAGCCAAACAACATCGTTGTAACTAATAAATTCGTCGTAATATTACAATAATATTAAAAATGTCACTTAACTAGACACCTACACGTGCACAAAACCAATCAACAAACCCATTGTTATGCATCCCATCACTCATTGAACCTTGTATTCCAATCTCTCCTTGGTATTCCCTATAGTTTGACAATGGAGTCAGTCAAGATAATGTGGTTGAAACATTTAAATGTGAGCCTATCTTGAGATTAATATGATACTTACTCCATGAATGGCAGAACCTCTTCACAATTTTGAAGCACATACATACATGCTTGTTTGAACTCATCATGAGAGAGTGTGATGCCTTCTGAACCACCTTTTTTCTGCCCACTTTTTTTGAAGATAGACATCTCCCCATTTGACATAGATCCATCGTCATTCCTGGCGGGTTTGTTGAACTTGGTTGACATATTCTTTAAGTATCTAGAGCAAAATGTGAGACTTTCCTCAGCCAAATAACCTTCAACAATTGAACCTTCTGGATGAGCATTATTGCGAACATATGACTTTTGTGTTCGCAAATACCTATATTAAAATAACTCATCAGTATAATGTGCCAATAAAATTATGACATTAACATTATATAATAACTACCTCTCAAAAGGGTAAATCCATCGAAATTGAGCTGGTCCACCAAGCTTTGCCTCTCTTGCCAAGTGAATTGGCAAATGAACCATGACATCAAAGAATGCCGGCGGGAAAATAGTTTCAAGTTTGCATAATATGCATGCACATTCAGCCTCCAAGATGTCAAGACCTTCGATTGTCAAGGTCTTAGAACATAGATTCTTGAAAAAAATTCCAAGCTCTATAATTGGCTCACACACTTCTTTAGGCAATAAACCACGTATTGCAACTAGGAGAATGTTTTGCAATAATACATGGTGATCATGACTTTTTAATCCATAGATCTTTTTCTCTAATATGTTTACACACCTTGAAATATTTGATGAAAAAGCATCAGGAACCTTCATATTAGCCAAAAAATGGCATAACTTCAACTTCTCCTCTGAGGACAATGCGTAACATGCTGCCGGTAACAATACATTATCCCCATCCTCAATTAGATGCAATTCTTGCCTAATACCAAGGTCCACCAAGTCATATCTACTTTTTAATGTGTCCTTTGTCTTTCCAACCTTATTCATCAAAGTTGATATTATATTGTCAGATACATTTCTCTCTATGTGCATCACATCAAGGTTATGTCGTAACAAAAGAGTACTCCAATAAGGCAATTGAAAAAATATACTTTTCTTCCTCCAATTGTAAGCACTTTTGGGGAAGTCACGTTTTCGCTTTTTTCCCTTCCCAAAACTCACATTGCCCAAGCCCTGTAATTGCATAAGTGCTTCATCGCCTATTAAAGGAATAGGTGCAACCCTCTTTTCTACCTTTCCATCAAATTTTCTCCTATTTCAGCGCCATGGATGCTCCATTAGAAGGAAGCGACGATGACTCATATAACACAACTTACTACGTAAAGAAACTGATTGTGTGTCTTTATGACAACAAGGACATGCAAGCTCGCCTTTTGTTGACCATCCTGAAAGGTTCCCATATGCAGGAAAGTCATTAATCGTCCACATTATAGCCGCACGCATCATAAAATTAGATTTTGAGTAGGAATCATAAGTTTCGACTCCATCCCACAATTCTTTCAACTCTTCAATCATTGGTTGCAAGTATACATCTATATCATTTCCTGGACACTTAGGGCCTGGAATAAGAAGTGTCATCATGAAATATGGATCCTTCATGCAATCCCATGGCGGCAGATTATATGTTGCTAGTACGACTGGCCAAATACTATGATTGGCACTCATGTTCCCAAAAGGTTGGAACCCGTCACTTGCTAAACCTAATCGAACATTTTTTAATTCAGCTGAAAAGGTGGGATGTCGCTCATCAAAGGATTTCCATGCTATGGAGTCAGACGGATGTCGCAAGACACCATCATCAAAATTTTTATCCTTGTGCCACCTCATCTTTTCTGCTATCTCTCTTGCCATGTACAATCTCTGAAGCCTTGGTTTGATTGGAAAATGTCGCAATACTTTACAAGCTACTTTCTTGCCTTTGTTTTCTTCTGACTTCCATCTAGGCTTACCGCACTTAGGACATAATTGGGCATTAGCATAATCGCGCCAATATAAAATACAATCTTTCTCACATGCATCTATTTTGGTGTAACCCAAGCCTAGGTCACGAAGAACTTTCTTCGCTTCATAGAAAGAACTTGGCACAAATGAACCCTCCGGAAGAACTTCTTTAAAGAAACTCAACAGTTCATCCATTGATTTGTTGCTCCAATGATTAAGGCACTTCAAGTGAAGTAGTTTAACAACAAAAGATAACTTTGAGACTTTACTACAACCAGGATAAAGTTATGTCTGAGTATCTTCTAACAATTTGTAGAACTTTGCTGCATGTAAATTTGGCTCTTCATCGTCCATAGAAGTATTATTATTATCCTCCACATTCATATGTCCCCACGCATCGTGAATCGTTTCTATAATATTATCCTCTTCAATGTTATCATCTTCTACTTCATTATTGAGTATTACGTTAGAATTTTCAACTCTAACTAACACTTCTCCATGCAAGTCCCACACTTTGTAAGAATCCCAGAAATCCTTTTTCAATAAGTCTCCTCTTACGTCAGGCTTTAGCTTGAATGCAGTATTCATACACCCTTTACAAGGACATCGAATCATAGTACTTTCCTTTGGTTGACTAAATGCCCAATTAAGAAAGCCATCTACTCCATCTCTGTACCTTTGGTCACCTCTATTCCTAATATTCAACCAACTTTTATCCATTCCTATATTTAGAATAATGGAAAGGTTAGTCCCTTATTATATTCCAGATTATAGTACAACCAAGATTTTACAACAACAACAACAACAACAACAAAGAAATTTACCAACTCCAAAACAACTTTAAAACCAAAAATTCCAGCTAACGAACCCAAGAAAGATCCTCTACTTCAAACCATATTTTTAAGATTGTAAAAAAAAATCAGAAATAAGAAGTTTTGAATGTTTTCTAGAGTTCTTGAAATCTGATCTTTTTAGAGAAGAAGAAGAGAGAACTTTTTTGAGCAGTAAAATGCTGCTGAATTTGAGATTTTTGGGCTGTTTTAGAGATAGGTTAAACAAAAAATAGTAATTTGAGATTTTTCGGTTGTCTCATCCTCTAGTCACATCCTGAACCGAGTGGACTATAACAAGCATTGGTACAACATTACATTTTTAAGGTATATATATACAACATTACAACAATCCCTATCGTTTGTTCAACGTGTGTAGGGTAGCAGCAGAAGTTGCAGTACAGTAGAGAGAGAAGTGATGATGAGATTACAAAGACCTTTAATCTTTGTTACTGACCAAACACTGCAACCCATAGTAGCGGCATCAAAAGGGCTGTAATAAGGAGATCCTCTGCTCTTCTTAATTCACCTTGAATGTAGCGGGATATCATAATGTAAAACCATATAGATGGAAGAAATGAGGCTTCTTTTTATCAATAATCAGATCGGCTAACTCAAGTTGAAGTGTATCTTCATTTTGCCCAAAGACTACTAGATATATCAAAATCATGGAACATTGCACTTTGTCAAGTCTAATTAGGCCTTTACTGGTAATAGATCATTACATCTCATTTTCTAGCATTTGATTTTTTTTTTTTGCATGTTTACATTCAATTAATTCACTAACTCATTGATTTCCTACGACTTTTATAGACTAACTCCTTCACAATTCAATTTAAGTATGGTTTTTCCATACCATTCTTAACTGCAAAAGGACTTGATTGATCTTGTTCTTTATTTTATTAATTTACCAGCTATTAATCACACGTAATACCATCATTATTGCAGAAATTTCTAACTTGATTCTTGTCACTAAGAAAGGTATGGCATTCTTCTATTCCATTTAATATTTCATTTCTTACTTGGAGATTAGTTATGGTATTGAAAACTACTTTCTGATGATGTGTTAATCAACTTTGGGAAATAAATGGATTCCATATGTAGTTCTCTTGCGATAATCAGTACATTCGGTTGTCTTGCTAGATCTATTTGTATTATATTCGCCTTAGAATCTTCAGTTTATTAAGATTACTTAACGTCTAGGATCTGACCAAAATCACAAGGGATACATCACATTAGGATAATAAATCATAACCCAATCAAAAAGACTCAAAAAATAACAAAATCATGAAGTTGGCAAAACCCGAGCCCCGGGCCCACTTCTCAAAAAAATTTAAAATTCACATCACCAGATTCCTCATTTTTCCATGAGTCTATACATATCAAATTCATCAAAATCGGAGTTCAAATGCCCATTCAAATCACAAATGTTCATTCAAAAACTTAAGCCCTAGTTCTTCCAAATTTTACCGAATTTTCTAAGAATCAGAGGTAGATTCTTCAATAAAATGATGTTTCTAGTCCATAGGACTTACCTCCAATTAATTTCTAGTCAAAACCCTCTAAAAATAACGTCAATAGCTCCCAAGCTCGTTCGACAATGGAGGAAAATTAGTGAAGCTCGCGGATGAAATAAACCTTTTAAACCCTTCTACCAACAGTCCTTTTCGCTTCTGCGGTCCCGCTACCGCTTATGTGGGACCGCTTCTATGGACAAATGACCTCTTATGCGATTTTTCATTAAATACACAATTTCTGCTTTTGCGATTCACTATCCGTTTCTGCAGATTTTTCCAAGACTGCTTTTGTGGTTACACACAAGCTTCTGCGTACCCGCTGATGTGAAAAGGGGTCCGCTTATGCGGTACTCGTCACTCAAGCATCAAGAATTATTTTGCACCTACATACCCGCTTCCACGGCCCATTTCCGCAGAAGCAAAAATACCAGATGACAGCAATTTACAAACCTGTAGCAAGCTTCAAAAACACTCGTTTAACCACTCATACTCACCCCGAGGCCCCTGGGACCTCAACCAAATGCACAAACAAATCCTAAATCCTTATTCAAACTTATTTCAATCATCAAAACATGTCAATCAAAGCTAAAACCATTAATTTACATCAAACTCAAGCCTAAGTTTTCTTCAAAACTTCCGCAATACGCATTCGATCAAAAACCCGACCAAATGACGTCCGAATGACTTGAGAAAATTATAAGAAAATTGGCTTTTAAGGAAGTGAAATGTGGTCCCTAAAAGTAAAAATTTGGTCCTAAAAGTGTAAATAACGACGAGAAAGGGCTAGTCACAACCCGTCGTAGTAGCCTCCGTTGATAAATGTCAACAAGGACGAGTCTTAATATCTGGTCGTTAAATCACTTTAGACATGAGCAAAAAAACTAGTCTTGAAATACTTTTAGCAACCATATTTCTTGTCCTTGGTAAGCGACAAGAAAATATATATTCCCGTCGTGAAATCATTTTAGCGACCCACTGTATATGGTCCTAAATTGCCTTTTTGGGGACGAACAGAAAATCTGGACGTGAATAACATTTAGAGACTACATTTGTCGTCCCTAATAGACGATGAAAAATATATATATTCCTTTCGTTAAATCTTTTTAGCGACTAACACCAACTGGTCCTAAATTATCTATTAGCGACCGACAAAACATCTGGTCGTTAAACTTTTTTCGCGACCAACCTTTAACTGGTCATAGATTATTTTTAGACATGATGTCCCTATTTAAAATAATTTTGTAATTTAGCGAATTATTCATGGTCTATTAATAACCACGAGTAGTTCTAAAATCTCAATGCAACAAAAAGTAATTTTTATCAATAAATATCAAATTGTTATCGAACAATCTTGATATAAAAAGATAAGATATCAAGTTTAAATCTCATGATGATGTTACTTTCTATGTTTTCTCAACAGCTCAACAAAAAAACTTCACTATCATCCTAAGCTAGACTATGATATCAAGTTTTGCATAATATTTTAGTAAAATAATAATGAGCGTGTGCATCTTGTAAGCTTATATCTTGACTTGTAGCTTCAATCTTCAAAACCTGTAAGTACAAAAGATTAAAAAAAAATGATAAACAACTATTGGTAAAATAACATTTATAATTTAAACTGAGCAATAGTTAAACCGCTTACGCAAAAGCAGTCTAAATTCATGAGGTGTTATCCAGCAACATCAACAAGGCTACACGAATATAAGAAAAATTAATTAGAAAAGCTTTGGAATGGTTAATCTTACTTTTATTTGATAAATTCCAGTACGACAACTCGAGATTTATCATTCATGATACCAACTATTACGAACAGACAACATCATTAGGCTAATTTCTAGCTTGACCAAGAGCCTGGGAAGTTCAATTCAATTTAGGCATTCAAGTTGTGAGAATTCAGTCAATGACAAAATACTACTATTTCTTCATTACAGTCATTTAAAACCTCAAAGATTCTAACTTAGGAAATTGTTGCATTTGGCAGACATCTACCAGAGACGCTAGCGATAAACAACCATGTTAAGTAGCCATTGCTTGTCCACAAATAGACATCTATCAGATACGCTACCAATCACTCCAATGCTGGTCCACAAATATCAATGTTAGACCAAACAGTAGTTGAACAAATGGAAAAATTAGCAGCTAATGAAACTACTACTGTACAAGATGTTGGCTTGGAAAAAATAGCTGGACAGGTGCATGATCGTGGCAAGTCTGGTACAAATCCAGCTGACGCAACTGATGTTGTCAATACAAGTTCGGAGTCCTCTAATGTTGTGAATGCAACTAGTAGTATCAATGAGTTTGAGCAGACTAAAAATCTAATAGCTGATCAGGCTTTTGCTGGTGCTCAAACAGCTAATCGACTTAGAGTTGGGCAACAGGAATTTAAGCCAGCTTATGATCCTAAAATACATACTGCTACTGTCAGAGTAACTAAGGTGGAGAAAGCTATGTTTAACTGAATTCAACAAGGATTTTTTCTTGTAATGCTTTAGAATCTGCTATTGTTAGGAAAGCTATTGTCCTAGTTATTTCGATTTTTATCAACTAGTTTGGTTGATATAGTTTCCTTTAAGGGTTCATCAACTAGGCCACCAAATACAGCACTGTTACAATCCTCAACAACGTATAAAATATGGACATGAGAGAGACACAACTAGAATCTTGTACCATTTTTAATAATCTGTAAGCCTGACGTCTTAATGACTACATCCACAATTCATAGTGACAGAAAAGAAAAAGACACCAGACACATGAATGCTTTTAACTTCAATAATGCAAAAAAGATATAGAGCGATCAGACTCGTACAGAAAGAGCAACCAGCTAGAACAATCTAAAGCGACAAATTTACTGCCCTTCGACTTTAAAAAATGGCACATAGCGAACTTCAGAGATGTTTCCAGCTCATAATCTATTTAACGCTTAACCTAGAAATCTTGAGTTCCAGAAATCAGAAGGAATAAATTACCAAATTATGAGTTTGTCAGCCAAGATTGACTATACTCAAATCTTGAATAAAAATTCAAAAGTTGGGTATATAGTCAATAACTTGGTTAACAAACAAAAACAGTGGTCATTCAGTTGAAACATGCGATATCATCACAAGCGGGACATGTGAATGTTGAGCAACGAAGTACTCTCTCATTTTCCTCATTTCTTTCATTTCATCTTCTAAGGTAGACAAGTGCTCATTCAAGGATTTGTTTTCCTCATTAAAAGATTTGTTTTCTTCTCAAGTTGAACGTAGCGCAGACAGTAATTCAGCTCCACCTTTCAAGTCTTTCGCCTTCACTCCACCCCCAAATCCAAACACATGGCTACGAGTTAGAGGTCTGCAACATTTTTCTACAATCTCTATGCTAGGTAGAGATGGATCAGCTTGAACTATTTCTCCGATTTGAGCCTACAAAGTATATAAAACACAATTAAAATCTGAATTCACTATAATTTCAAGTAATTTACATGTTCAATTTACCAAACATACATGTTTTTCAATTGCTTCAGGCTCAACAAGCTTGTTATCTTTTTTATGGGTCTCAAAGAAAATTGTTGCCAAATCCAGAGGGTTACCATCTTTTCCTCCCTTTACATCAAAGGCAAATCGAAGTCTGAGGAAAACATAACAGCTCGTAAATATTTTTCTTAGGAAAATCGAAGTTTTATGATAATACATTTTGATAAATGATCTCACGAATAGGCTTGTTACCAATATGGTGAAACATCTTCAACTTAGCTCGATTTGATGCATTCCTTCTACTTCTCGCCTATATTTGTGATTACGTGAATATGAATGTGGAGTTTGAATTCATTCTGTTGATCTAAGCCTTTTTATAGCTTTATCATAGTTCCAAATTATTAAATCACTAGGTATATTTGAAAACTTTCTCAAGAAAAATATTCCTTTACTAACCACTCCCATTCTTTCTTATCTACTCCTTGTGGAATATTCTTAAGAGCATGTTGGATTGGCCTATCCTGCATATATTTTGCATGTAAGTGTTCTCTCCATTTGTTCCATAAATCTTTCATCCATCCGAAGATATGTTAATGATGATCATTCATGTCGACACTCTCAAATTTATCCTACAATATTCAAAACATGAGTTAGAGTTAAATATTAGTTTTAGTAAATAATCATGATATTGTGTTAGGAGCACATTAAACTGAATCCGTCGCATTTTGATACTGTTAGGAGTACATAATCTTGTATAGGCACCAGCACAAGGCATAGGCATAAAGGAACAGATAACAGGAGTCGGTTGTATTTACATTTTTATAAGGTTGTCACCTACATGTTCAATTTAAGTTTGTTATTTTAGATGGACTTTACTGCTATTTTAGAATATATATGACCTTGGGATGCATAACTGTTCCTCCAGATTATAGGGCTAGCAGCAAAAAAGGCAAATAATGTTTGGATCCAATTTTTCGCCTTTTCGATGAATAAAGCTCTTGTGTGTCAGGCTTTGAATTATTAACTTATTTGCTTTAGTGTGAAGTTTAGGTTCAATGGTGGTTATTTCTAGATGTATGAGTTATAAAAGGTGCAGATAGACATGTTGATTGTTGATTCCCCCCTCATATGCATCTTATCCTCCTTCTAAATGCATTTCCTAATATTGTGGTATTTTGTTATCTTCGGAAATATAATCTGGAAATTTAAAAAGTAGAACTTTAGTTGCCTAGGCACCAGCAGTATCCTAGGCTGGACAAGAACAAATAGTGAACAATAAAGATAGAATCCCTAAGCAAAGAGTACAGTGGATTTGCAGGTTTGCAGGTTTGAGATTGTAATAATTTGTTATATCATTTGCTTCACCCGCAGAAGATTCTTTTTATGTTGATAGGGATTCAGATTCATCCCTAACTCATCATTTTTAGTCTCTTAAATGTTTGTAGTCCACATACTTAAGCCATTCATTCCTAACTGATTCCTAAGCATTCAGCAGTATCCTTGTGTGTTCTTTGATAATAGAACACACAAGGCATATGCATAGACTATAAAGTAACAGATAGTGAACCACAAAGCATAGGCACCATCAGTTTGTGGCTCTAAGGAGAAGGAGCTATTGTTGTACGACGTTCAAGTAGTCTAGCTAGAAAAGAGCCATATAGATAGAATTACAAAGCCATATACCTTCATCAAACTTGGTAATCTTCAAAATGTTCATTACAGTTTAATTTAGAGTTGCATTAGTTGTTTTAGGTACACAGAAACCCTCTGTTTTAAGACTGAAGTTTAGGCAATAAGGTGTAAGTTTAACTGTATCTTTTGTTCCTTTTTGCGTGGTTTGGTCTGGCTCACAGATACTATCATTGGCAACAATATGAAGCAATATGTGGATAAGAGAACACAGGCAACAGTAGGAAGCAACATGTGGATAAAGAACACAAGCAATATGTGGAAACAGGAACACAAATGATATACATCTTCACTATATAAATATCTTGCTTACCTCAATAGCTGCCCACATGTGATTCAGCTTTTCTTCCTTAATATAATTCCACGATGATACTCCCAACGGACACATATTACGTTCATGAACGATTCTTCCCAAGTGCCTCGAAAATAATTTGCTATTTGTTCCAACTGTTCGATTATTGTAAAAGGTTACTTTCAGCTTTTGTCTGACTTCAAGTGATGCAACTTCTTTGCACTTGTTCCTCCTTCGAACTCTCTTAACCTTTCCAGGATTAGATGAAGAATATACGGCTGCATAATGTGGTAAAAAGTATAGCAATAAAATTTAGTTCTATAAATTAAAAACATATTGATTCAAAATATCATACGTGTTTCAATTGCTTGAGAGTGTTGCATAACTTAATCAGTAGATGGAGGCAATGAAATATTGGTTTGCATATGCTCTTTCTCAATAACCAAAGAGTTTTTATCCATTGTTCGCATTTCTTGGTTAGATAACATGGTAAAATTCGATCTTGTGCTTTTAAAAATCCCTGAAGATGAGCACAACGATCTAGGAGTTTGCTCCCGTCCCTTCCCTATAGAACCTAGACCAAATAACCGTTTGACATTTAATTTAAGCAATATATGCTATTAAAATACCAGAGATTTGGAAAAAATTACTTGCTTCAATGTTTTGGGTATATTGCTTAACTTGATCAGTAGATGGAGGCAATGGAATATCAATATGCATATACTCTTTCTCAAGAACGATAGAGTTTTTATGTATCATTCTTGTTCCTTGACTAGCAGACATGGTAGACCTTTTAAGCCCTTGTCCTCGTCCCTTTCCAATAGCACCCGACGAAACGAAATCATATTACTTATATTTAAACATTAAACTTTAGTTGTACACTTTGAAAATAGTAGATTTAAAATATCTTACTTGTTTCAATTTTTTGGATATATTGCTTAACAAGATCACTAGATTGAGGAAATAAATTCTTAATTGGCATAGTCTTTTTCTCAACCAAAGATCTAAGCCCTCGTCCTCGTCCTTGTCCTTTTCTTATAGCACCTAGTGGAACGAACTCATATTTGGTTGTACTCTTCATAGTTGATTCCACCTCATTTTTCAGTCTCTGATGGTTTCATATAGAACCTGCAAACATCCAAAAGTAAAAAATAGTTAAACAACGTGTGAAAATATAGTATTGAAAGAAATCATGCCATCAATGTACGTAACAATGAATATACACATTCATAAATAGATACTTCACCCCATCGGTTCTTTTTTTGTTTCTTTTGTGAAGGATTTCCTATGTCTACAATATCATCATCCATTTGTTTTACTATCTCATAGGAATTACGAGGCTGAGTCTTCCTTACTACATGCCAACCTTTGTTGGAGTTATCAATAGCATAAAGCAGTTGAGATGCTTGAATAAAAGGCTGATTTGTTTTAAAAAATCTCCCTGGATTAACATTCACGAAGTCATACTCATTTTTTTTAACTCCCTTTATTTTATCTTACACATCAAACCAATTATATTGAAATAAAATCACTCTTCTATCCATGAGAAATTGCAATTCAATCACATCTATTAAAATTCCATAGTAATCAACGTTCTCACTATCTTTATCATTCTCGCCAACTACAACAGCATCACAATTTTGAGTCCTTAAATTTTTATAACAGTCTTGTACATGAAATCTATGTCCATTAATGTCACGCCCCAATTCGAGGGACATGACCGGCGCCTGACCAGGTAGCCCCAGTCAAGCGGACTTGTGTGCCTTTCCTGACCCATGCCTTACCCCTGTGTTGTTTATTACTCATAAGCCAAAGATCTTACCAATTATATTTGAATTCACATTGTACAAACATAACCACACGATTAGTTTACTATGAAGTTTACAATTTACAACGCCCGACATAATATATATACATAATGCTGAAATCCCAAAGTTTACATGTCTACAGAGCCTTTAGGATACAAGGGATGATACAATACTTGCCGGTAACACGGCTCCGGCTATACCTTACACAAAATCAAAATAAAGTCTAGCAGAAGTGGCATGAGCCACGCAGGGGCCCGAGAAGGAAAGGGGCTCATCCAAATGGGCAGTGGAAGATGAAGGATGCTACTGCCGATGAGCTGAAGTACCTACAACTGATCCACCTACAATCATAACACGAATGTAGCGTCCCCATCAAAAGGGACATCAGTACACTGGAATTGTACTGGTATGTATGGACAAGCTTTGTCCGAAGTAAACTCATGTCATTAAACAAGTACGTCACGATGATAAGACAACAAATGATTACACCAAGAAATAATAATGCCAGCCAATTATGTTCCCACATTTACTTCGTTTCAAGTAGTTCTCAACTCAAGCACAATTAAAGATCAACAAGGAAGGCAACAACCAAACAAACACGGAAAAGCACAATCAAGTCAAACAATGGGGCAATCAGTGCCCTACAGGTTGCAAACTCATGCTATCTCCTTTCACAATTTCACATAAATGATTTTATATCAATTTCAATAGCGATTTTGATCGCTTTCCACCCTTATTACCTCGGCCACCCTTATCACCCCAACCCACACCTTATTACTTCGTGTTGCGGCGCGCAACCTGATCCCACCGTACAATTTCAATCACAGCAATCACAAACAGCAAACAAGGCACTACAAAAGATCACAACAAGTGCAAATAAGCAATTTACAAATTGGTTCATGCTTTTAAATACTTTTCGAACCGGTATCTCAACCAAGTTACAATGTTTCCTTATTCGAGAATACCCATACCATTATGTTCAACAATTTATCACAATTCTTTACCAATCTCAACTTCCTTTTTTTTTTCTTTCGGTTCATTCCATACCACACCACACACAGTTCAACATCAATTCAATACCCAACAACAAAACCAAAGAATTTTACAATGATTCCTTAAAATTATCACATACCAATGAATTGTACACATAAGGGCGATTTCACAAGAATCAAAGTTAGCCATACATACCTGGAGTCGAATTTACTTCCTTAAATCTCTTACTTAAGCTCACCCAAGTTATCCTAAGTTGCCAACTTCCATTTTTGCAAACTCTTACTCCTACCCACTTCTTTTTACTAAAATTCAAGTTCAAATAACATACATGAGTATCACATTCTATTTCCGAAAGCTATTGCATGGAATTCTTTCTTTACTTTTGAAAACTGAAAAATTAGAGGAAAATGACTAGGGTTTTTACCTCTTAGAGATTTGGGGAAGATGACTTTTGCCTAGGATCTTCCGGACCAAAAGGTTGAAATAATCTTTGAAGATAGTTAGATTTCTCTCTTTAGAACCCCTCTTTCCTCTCTCTAGTTTTGCTAAGAAAATATGAGAAAAATGAAGGTTGGAGGTGTTTTATTAAAGAAGGGGTCAGGTCAAAATTTTATAAAAATCTGGGCCGAGTCAATTCTGCGGACGCATCTGCGGACACATCTGCAATCGAAGAATCAACATGCGGTCCGCATAATGGACCGCAGAATTTCTACAAATATTCTCTTGTTTTGTTACGATATGCGACCAGAATGCGGTCCACATTCGTGTTCTGCGGTCACAAAATGCACCGCAGATTTGATAATCCAAAATTCTCGAGAGATTATACGATAGATCTGTGGTTCGCAATTCCAATTTGTGATCGCATATTGGACATCATTTTCAACATAATTTTTGGAAAACATTCTGTTAAACTCTGCGGTAGGAATGCGGTCAGCATACAGATCTGTGATCGCATTCCTCACCGCAGAATCGATATTTTCTGGAAATATTTATTCTTTCAATTTTTGAAACTTAACCGTGGCTCGGAAGCTCACCGCGAAGAATTCTACGTGTTCCTAACACTTATTGGGACCATGACACCACGGCTACTAGGTTTCTAGCACAAAAATTTTACGGGGACTTACATCCCCCTCCCCACTTAAAATCATTCTTCCTCGAATGAGGATTTTGAAAATCAGTTGGTTTTGAAAGACATGATATGTAAATTGTCAAAATTTTCACTAACTCCTATATTTTAGAAAAATTTCGCCAGAGTTTCCTTTGTATTATGGATATATCCACTTGTCAGAGAGACCCCCAAAATACATTACCAAACAACAACACACATTTATAACAATTTCCACAGCTTGCACACACTTCCTTACCTCAACGATTGCACATATTCTATCACATTGTTACATTTGCACATAAACTAGTCACTTCAATGAGTCCTTACCTTATTTAACCGTCTCAATACACCACGTACATATAAACAAACAATTATCAATCTACACTTACTATTATTTGTTTATGTAACACATGAATCATTATAATGCTTTCATTTATCAAGAAAGGTTTAAGTGACCCAAGGAAACAACACATATTACCCTTGCAAAATGAAGGAAACTTTACTAACACTAAGAGGGAAACAATTTGGACAAGACGATAGTTATTAAAAAGTAGAAGGGTCGCCTAATTTCCTCTAAGCTTGATGAAACAAATGGGGGTACTTTTCCTTCATCTCTTTTTCTGCTTCCCATGAGGCCTCCTCAACTTGTTGACTTTGCCACAATACTTTGACAGAGGCAACTTCCTTATTTCTCAACTTACGAACTTGCCTATCAAGGATGGCAACCGAAACTTCTTCATATGACAAATCTTCATTAACCTCAATAACCTCGGCCGGCATGATGGTGGATGGCTCTCCAATCACTTTCTTCAACATGGACACATGGAACACCGGGTTCACTGATGACATCTCAGGAGTCAACTCCAGCCTATAAGCAACTTGCCCAATCCTTCTGATATGGCCCGATATACCTAGGACTCAATTTCCCTTTCTATCCAAATCGCATAACTCCCTTCATAGGAGATACCCTTAAGAACACCCAATCATCGACTTGAAACTCCAAATCTCTTCGGCGAACGTCTGCATAGGATTTTTGGCGACTTTGTGCAGTTTTCATCCTCTCCTAAATAATCTTAACTTTTTCCATAGCTTGGTACACCAGATGAGGCCCTAGCAATTCTGCTTCACCTACCTCAAACCATCCAATTGGCGACCTACACATTCTCTCGTACAATGCCTCGAACGGGGCCATCTTAATGCTAGCATGAAAGCTGTTATTTTAAGAAAATTCTATCAGTGGTATGTGTTCATCCCAAATACCTTTGAAATCCAAGACACAAGCCCGCAACATATCTTCAAGCGTCTGAATAGTCCGATTGGCCTGACCGTCGGTTTGCAGATGGAAAGTTGTTCTGAGATTCACCTGAGTTCCCAAACCTTGCTGAAACTTCTTCAAAAAATTAGCCGTGAACTGAGCCATACGATCCGAGATAATAGAAAGTGGAGTGCCATGAAGCCTTACTATCTCCTTGATGTACAACTTAGCATATTGCTCCGCAGTATCAGTGGAATTGACTGGCAAGAAATGAGCTGATTTGGTGAGTCGATCCACTATCACCCCTATTGAGTCGAACTTACGCTGAGTGCTAGGTAACCCCTGTGAGCACGTGATTTTTTCCCTAAGCAATAAAATTCCAAAATAAAAATAAATAATATTTTTGTTTGCAATTATATGTTTTGATTGAAATAAAGTGAATTTGTGTGTTTGAACAATTAAAAATGAAAATTAGAAAATTAAAAATAATAGGTCTAGTATAAATGTTACAAATAAAGGAATTTAAAGAAAATTAGCAAAAAATACAATATATATCGGAAACTAAAGAAAAATAGCAAACAATATCAAAACAATATCAGAAAAATTAGAGTAAATAGGAAATTAAAAGAATTTGAATAATATATTAAGAATATAAAAAAGACAAAAATAAAATATAACAAGAAAATACACAAAAATAAATAAAATTCATGAAAATACATAAAAAATACAGAATTGGGCCAAATATATAAGCCTAAATACATTGGCCTAGGTGAATTAAACAAACAGATCCAATTATTACACTACAATCAATCTGAGCCATCCATGTACCTAATCTAACGGTTGAATTCAGATATTTGATTTTAAAATGAAACGACACAACTTTTATGAACTAATCTGGGTCGTCCATCTAAAGAGATCTAACGGAGATCTATTAATCTCCCTTTAAATCCCAGACGACACCATTTGAAGACATAAGATCCTGGCTATTGATCGAAGACAATCCAAAGGCCAGGATCTATTAAATAGCTCAGGGTATTTACGGATGTTCTCCATAGAGACCGGCCATTTCCAAACGTAACAAACCCTAGCCGCTCGGTGATGTCTTCTTCATCTCCTCTTTGATCCTCACCGGCCATGGAGACTGGCCGCCTTTCATGGCCATCTCCAGCCATCTTTAACTCCCAAACCCCTTTTTTCTTACTTCTCTACATCGAACCGCCCTAAAAACTTAAAGAAACCCCAAAAGCCCCATCTTCTTGAAATTCCGGCCACCAGAGTTCTTCTCTGGTGATCACAACCTTTGAAACAGTTGACCAAATTAACACCATTGAACCATCTCACACCGATGTTTAACCCCATAAACTCACTTTCACTCGAATCTTACCCAAACTTCTCGAATCTTCGAGAACAAGTCGCCGGAACCCTAACTCCGGCAGACATTACAACCCCACCCCCCAAAGACACACCCTTGTGTCTCTAATACCCCTTTCTTTACGAACACCCAATAAAGACTTAAAATTTGAAGTCTGAAGTTTGAAAAGAAAAGAAAAGAAAACTGGAAAAAAAATAAAGAAGAAAGAAAAAGGAAAAGAACAAGAAAAAGAAAAGAAAAATGGGGAAAGCTCACGAGACCAATCCTGCAAGCTAAGTCCCCTCTCCATCTCTTTATTTTTGTTTGATTCAGCATGTTTCTCTATGTATTTAGTTCTATTTCTTTGATTTAATTGAAATTATCTGCATGATTAGTTAGCTTCTTTCTTTTGATATGCTTTATGTTATCGCTCTGTTTCTCTTTTGATAACATGCTTCATTGGTCTCTTTGATAATCCTGTCTATTACACTTGATTAAATATGCTCGAGACGTTTTAGGGTTTTTGTGAGTTTGAACATAAATATATTCTGAATATATCTCTTTATGTCAAATTTGTTATGCTATGCCTGAATCTGAGTTGTGAGTTGTTTAATTGAAATTCAACCATATTCAAATTTCTCTTTGAGTTTTGGTTAGATGAAAAATGATTTCTGATTTATGGCTATGTGTGAAAATTGATATAAAAGGCTATGTTTATGATAAGTTCATGTTTTGGACCACAATTAGTCTTATTATGCTTTAAGAGATATTGGTTATAGCTGTAATAGATAAGTAATTAGATAACTGGCTAATTCTGAAAGTATGTTAAGTAATTTCATTGGCTAAAATTGAAAATAATATAAAAATGGTTACAATTGAAATAATAATAGAGTGGTCACTACTAAAACTGGCCAATTTTGTAATTCTTTAGGATGAAATCTAATTGGCTTGTTATGAAAATGGCTAACTTTGTAATAATAAACTTAATTCTCAAACTGGCTAAGTCCTGCAAGTCTTAACCTTATTCTAAATGGCCAGTGTTATAATAATTGACTAATTTTGCAAAGCCAAGTCCAAACACTGGACTGGCTAAATCTAAAAGGTTTAATCCTTAACAAATAAGTAGGTTAGTCATGCAAATAAATTAAAATAGAAAGTAATGAAAGATCACCTCTTAACAGAGGTCAAATTTGAAAAGAAATTAAAGTTCAAATCTGGCCAAGTCTTAAATGACTTATAAATACTGGCCAGATATTAAATAAGGTATAAAGCTGTATACCCAGACCTTAGACAGGTCGGGTAAATAGTAATTAATAACAGGGGCATAAAAGGAATAAAAAATGGCATAATTGTAGATTTAATAGATCCTATAAGGACAAATCAGACATTTAGGCCTAGTATTTCTGCAATAATGCACAAAACAAAGGGTATATAGACCCAACAAAAAGGCTTAATGGTTAATAACATTAGCAAGTGAGGGTACATTAGTAATTTACCCCAAATAGAAGCCAATAGATCACCCTTGAACCTTGCAGCAAAGGCTGGAAGGCATTTTTGAATCTGAAATTAGTATCAAAGTGTAATAAACAAAAGAATTAATGGGAGGGAATTGGGAATAACTTTTTCAAATTTCCCCCTCAAAATTTCACCATTAACATATATAAATAGGCTTGAATTAAGCCTGAATAAGGGCTAGATTTTTATGAATTCGGAGAATACATTCTGAAATTAAAATACTATCATATTCGAAGAGCAATTTCTGGGTCTTTGTCAAGCACTATTCTGAAAATCTGTTAGGAATCCTCTGTTATCTCTTGTGTTTGCTAGATTTCTACTGGTTTTCTTCAACTGTGCTATTGGATTGCTATTTTGCTGAACCTGGAACTCTTGTTCGACTGTTGATTTCAACTGTGATTGCTGTGTTAATTCATTTCTGTTACTGTTGCTTTGCTGCTGCGATCAACTGCTTATTCATATCATTTGCTCCCTTAGACTCATAAGAGTTTTTTGCTGAATCAGGTACACAGATGTTACTCCAGCATGTAATTGCAGTCAATTTGAGGAAATGAATGAGTTTGAATTGATTTTCGAGAATTGCCTTTGTCATTCGTTTTTCATTTTAGATTTTATGTAATTCAAAAGGAAATGGTTGTAATTGACATATGAACATCATGAGATTATACTAGCAATGTCACGACCCAAACCCTGGTCGTGATGGCGCCCAACACTATGCTAGGCAAGCCCGACCATATTATCCCTTAAACCAGCCAATTATTAATTAAATTAAACTTAAACAGTAAATGATCATATCGGATGATAAACGAAATGTATAACATACAAAATACGGTCCCAACCATATCGTGGTGTCACGAGACTGAGCCTCTACAGAATAGCATCCTAATACAATCAAGTCTAGGCAAATAGGAAATCAACAAGATGATAAAGAAGGAGAAAACAAGCTCGGCGGACGCTGGCAACTACCTCGTAATCTCCGCAAAAGTAGACAAGGATCAGCAGCTACAATGTCTCAACTGCTCTCGGGCACCTGTGGATCTGCACAAAAAGTGTAGGGGAGTGGGGTGAGTATATTTCAACTCAGTGAGTAATAATAATAAATAATGACTGAAGGTAAGAACTCCTGTGCTATCACTTAGCAGTTCTAAGGCAACCCGCATATGTACGTCATCACTATGGTAATACTCTAATCTCCAAACCACATTTATCTCTACAAGATTCTTACTCTGATCCAACCCTCACTCGTACCTCTACGGTGTACGGCCATCTCAACATATAAAGACACATACCTCTGTCTATAATGTATAAATATTTAAGTAGATAGTAGGATATAATTAAGTATAATGCTGCGACGTGCAGCCCGCTCCAATACATATACCGCTGCGGCGCGCAGCCCGCTCCATTTAACGTCGACGGCGCTCACTGGGGGTGTATACAGACTTCGGAGGGGCTCCCTAGGCCCAAGCACTATCATACTGCGGCGTGCAGCCCGATCCACACATGTATTACTGCGGCGTGCAGTTCGATCCAATATTTATATGTATATATATTTATACTGCTGCGGCGCGCAGCCCGATCCCATAATATACACCAGTGCTCACTGAGAATGTGTGCAGACTCGGACTCCGAAGGGGCTCCTACAGCCCAAGCGCAATAATACTGCGGCGTGCAGTCCGTTCCACATGTATATTACATGTATATTACTGCGGCGTGCAGTCCGATCCAATATATATACTGCTGCGGCGTGCAGCCCGATCCCATATAACTATATATATATAATACCTCATAATGGGTCCTCGACCCTATTTCAGTCAGTATATACTTGGCCTCTCAGGCCCAATATAATATATCACAGTGGGTCCTTGACCCTATCTCATCTCAATCGGTATAGACTTGGCCTTTCAGGCCCACTCAGCTAGAACAGGAATTCCACCCTAGATAATCTCTCTCAATGTACACATCTAGTACGGGCTCATATTATGCTATACAGCTAGAGCTACGGCTGAGTGTATGTTTCCAACACGATATAAGGGTCACCTAGCTCTATAGGTTCCCTAATGCTCTACAGATCGGCACAAGGCCCCAAACATGGCTATTAGCCCAATTGTACAATTATAATCTCATTAACAGTCATACAACACAGTATTCTATTAGCCGGGAAGGACTAAGTCCGAACCCCCTATCACAATGTCACCACGCCCATCATAGAATGCGTGTCTCATCTCAATATAGCACTGTGAAGTGCTAGTACGGGGTTTCAAACCCTCAGTACATTGTTTACTACTACCACTCACCTCGAACCGGTAGAAGCTTCAATCCGCCTTGCGCTTGCCTTGCAAATCAATCTCCCCGGGTGCCAAATCTGCTCAAAATCATAGAGAATGCATCAATATATGCTAATTTTACGAAATTCATTCGAAATAACCCAAATTATATCAAAACCCACAAGTTGTCAAAACCCGACTTTTGGTGCGCTTCTCGAAAAATTATAAAAGTTACATATTCGGAACCCTCGTCTCAATACGAGTCTAGGCATATCAAATTTACCAAAATCGAACTCCATTTGCCCACTCAAATCGGTGTTTTTCTTTAATTTAGGCCTAGGGCTCAAACCCACCTTTAATCTTCCATTTACAGAAATTTAACCCATGATTTCATGTTAAAATGATGTAATTAAGCCACAAAACTTACCTCCAACGAATCCCCGATGAATTACCAGCAATTCCCGTGAGTTTCTCTCTCTAGAACTCAAAAATGGCGTTTTGGGTTAATGAACCCGCGACTGGTTCTGCTCTGGTTTTAATTTCACTGCCAGACCAATCCTTCTATGCGATCGCATAGAGTTAAATTTTCCTGCCAATTTCCCTTTCTATGCGATCGCAATGCACTCCCGCGATCGCATAGCACAACCTTCCAGGCCTCATCTTTTCTTCTCTGCGATCGCAACACCGGCTATGCGATCGCAATGCACAGTCCTGACAAACCTATGCGATCGCACCCCTTGCTATGCGATCGCATAGCACATTTTTCTCACCCCTCCAATCTCTTCTATGCGATCGCACAAGTGACCTTGCGATCGCAGAGTGCCAGTTTCCATACCTATGCGATCGCATCTCCTATTACGCGATCGCATAGAACAACTCTGGGGCTCACTTCCATCCTTCTATGCGATCGCATCTACTCTATGCGAACGCATAGAGCATCCGTCTGCAACAAAACCAGCAGCCAACAGCAGTTCAAAAATAGAAGAAATGGTCCGATTGGACCCCCGAAATCAACCCGAGGCCCCCGGGACCCCAACGAAAACCACCAACATACTCCAAAACACGATACGAACTTGTTCCAATCATAAAAACACCATCCTAAACATCAAAATCACCAATTACACACGGATTCAAGCCTAAATTCCTTAAAACTTTCCGAATTACGCATTCAATCAAAAACCCGACTAAACGACGTCCGAATGACCTGAAATTTTGCAGGCACATCCAAAATCACCTAATGGAGCTACTGCAACTGTCGGAATTCCATTCCGACCCCCGGATCAAAATCTCACCTACCGTTCGGGTTTCACCAAAATTCAACCTTAGCCAATTCAAGCCTATTTCTACACCGGACCTCCGAATTCAATTCCGATTGTTCTCCTAAGTCATAAATGATCCCCCGGAACTAGTCGAATCATCAGAATCCGGTTCCGAGCACTCTAACTCAATAGTCAACTCTTGGTTGACTTTCCATATTCAAGCTTTTCTTCAAACATGCTATTTGTTTCATTTTCAATCCAAATCACTCCTAACTCACCCGATATATTCTAATACTGTTATAAAAGCATAAGATATGTGATTGCAAGGTAACGGGGTGGTAATTCCCGTAACGACAGGCCAGGTCGTTACATTCTCCCCAACTTAAACAAACGCTCATCCTCGAGCGGGTCAAGAAACATACCTGAATTCTCAAATAGCTGAGGGTATCTGCTCCGCATCTCTTGCTCGACCTCCCAAGTAGCCTCCTCCACGGGTCGACCTCTCCACTGAACCTTAACTGATGCAATCTCCTTTGACCTCAACTTCCTTACTCTGCGACCCAAAATAGCAATAGACTCCACATCATAGGATAGATCACCATCAAGCTGAATGGTACTGAAGTCTAATACATGGGACGGATCTCCGATGTACTTCGGGAGCATAGACACATGGAATACTGGATGAACGCTGGATAAGCTGGGTGGCAAGGCTAACTCATATGCCACCTCTCCAACTCTCCTGAGTATCTCAAAAGGACCAATATACCTGGGACTCAACTTCCCTTTCCTCCCGAACCT